>CM039474.1:22177512-22311475 GCA_022433065.1 Begonia loranthoides | reverse complement strand
ATATAGCGTTTCTAATAATTTCGTGCGATATTTAAATTCTCTAAATCCTTAAGTGATTTATCGAATACGATTAAATATGCAATCACATTAAATGCATAAATTAAAGAGTAAGGGTTAGAGAAATGCACACAATATTTGTTTACGCGGTTCGGCAAACTCGTCTACGTCTGCGCTCCAAGTTTCACTTGGAGATATACTAAATAATTGGCTTACAGGTGCCAATAAAACTGTTTACAAATTGACTATTAAACGGGGCGTCACCCTTGACTAAGTCTAAGGTCGTCAACCTTTGACTTGTATAGGACGTCACCCTAAGCTTGACTATTGCGAGGCATCACCCAATATTTGACTATTGCGGGGCGTCACCCAAGTGTGATGAATTCTAAGGGAATCACCCTTTACAATCAAGCACAATATATTATTCAAAAATTTAAACCGCAATCTAGCTAATCCGAATTCTCCCAAATATAACTCGCAAATTCGGAATAGGGAGAATTGGATATACAATTAAATAGCTCACAGTGAGTAGTATTCGAGTATTGATTTTGGCAGAGCTTCACCTCGAATATTCGATCGTTAGTTGTTGAGAGCTTTGAATGAACCCACATTTATAGACACTGCCACTGCCGCTTTCGGACATCCTCAGCGTCCGTATCTGTCGTCCGCACGACCGTTGGAATTTTCCCGTTGAAAATATAGCCGTTGTGCAGAAATTTGCGTACTTGCAGACGCCATTCTCATTGTCCGCTGCATCCGCATACATCGTCCGCTTCTCATTCATAAAATGACAGAGGCAAATCGGACGCCTCTGCTTTGCGTCCGCAGCGTCCACGTCTTCACAAAAATGTTGGGAACGCCAAAGCAGTGTCCTCTTCTCCTTTTCCTGTCCGCACATCTGAAGAGCTGCGGACGCCATTCCACGTCGGAATCGTCCGCGACCATCGTCCGCTTTTCTCACTGAATTGGACAGAGGCAAATTGGACGCAAAATCCAGCGTCCGCATAGTCCGCATCCTCACTGATCAGCAGGCAAGTTCAACCCTGAACTATATTGAGTCCCAAAATGACATGATACACTACATGGACTCAAATAAACATGTCATCACATTTTAATACCCTCAATATGGGTATTATTGATAGATTTAAGTATAAATATATTGAATAAAACATTGAAAACATTATCAATAAAAACACAATTAACCAACTTATTATTTTCATTAAATTAAACCATTTGGTCATCATCAAAATAAAACTAAGCTTAACAAAAAGGCTAACACCTAATGCCTATTAGGCAAACAAAAAAATCTCCAAAATTGTTAACTTTCTAACCTAATCATACATGTCTTAATTAACGAATTCATAAATACAGTTAACACATCCTCAAACATAGCTTAGCAATAATAATCACATCCTAAAACACAACAATATCATCAAAACATACTACATTATCCTAGTACTTTGTGATGCAACCAAAGGCCAAACACATACAAAACATCTCTTGTCGGAAGTTCTTAATGAAGTTTAACTTTTAACTCTTTGTTCAACACGCAGATTTCCCTTCAGAAACTTGGAGAAAGATTCACCCAAGAGCTAGAGAAATTCCCCTCGTCCTTGGGGTTCTCGAGTGACTAGGGTTTCAACCTAAACCCTAATACTTATAAAACACTAACCTTAGAATACTGTGGAAGAAAATTTCATAAAATCATATCTAAATTTTATCTTTTCCTAAATAGTCCAAAGATCGAATCATAGCTTGCAAGAAATATGTAAAACTAACTTAAATAAAACCTGTCTCATCTACAACGGACGCATGAATAGCCGCTATAGACATCTACTACAACTCACTTGTTCAATGGCCAACAGTCATGTCACCCCTAAAACTTACATTCGTGAATGCCAAAGCAACCATAGACGACAACACTTTTGTGGAAGCCAACGCTCATGCGGAAACTCCAATTCACAAGTTCGTCTAATGCTCTCTTCTGCCAAGTGTACTCATCCATAGCTAAAATCCCATCCACAGACGCTAACGCTCCCACGAACACCAGCATCACCGTAAATTCATTAAATCCAACAATGACGTTTCCTTTCATCCAAAACCTGCAGCAAACACTAACCTATTCGCAGAAGTGAACGCTTCTGCTATAACATTATTGACTGAGTCTTACTAATCCAAAGGACATCATTTCCATCACTTAAAACATTGACACAGACATAAATTCAGCTACAGAAACACGCTAAAATGTAAAACAATGACATTCTTATAAACTTAACTTATCCAAACGACATCTTTCCCTTCAACGAAAGAATCTTTTCTCAATCCAATGGTTCACACTCCTTCCGCTAAAACCAATCCAATGATCCAACACTCTTTCGCATCCTGTGGCGTTCAACACTTCCGCAGAAGAATCTTTATTAAATCTAACAATCTATGTTCGACAACCAACACTCCCGCGAAAGCATCTTTTTCAAATTCAACACTCCACATTTCTTCTGCTAAACCGATCCAACAGTCCAACGATCTGCCACATCAAACACTCCCGTGGAGCATCTTTCACCATTCAGAATGATCTCAACCATTCATAAACTTCATCCAATGGTTCCTATTGCATATGACTCTTCCTACACGTTATTTCATTAATTCTAAAACATCCAATGTTAAACTAACACTTATATCTTTTCCTTCACTATGGATTATTACACATTATTCTTTGTTAATTCTACTATACTCAGTTTTCCTAATTCCTATTTTATTTTATTATTTATAAAACAAAATCATTTATTTTAACTCTCCTAATTTCAATACTTATTTAATAAATTCTAATAGTTTAAACCCTTCATTAAAATTCATAAATCATGATGCTAATTAATTTTTTTAAATTCTAAATTATCGTATTATAATTAATCGTGAAAATTTCAAGTATTACATAGATAGCTAGAGAGGGAGGGCAGAGCTTTTTGTGTTTTTTTATGTTGTCAAAGAGTTGAGAAAAGCCGTATATACAACTTTCATCCAATACAACTTTCCACAGAATTCAATATGTATTTATTAAATCGAGTATGGAGTTTTGTTTACTTATTTTAAATTGAATATCTGTTTCCCTCCCTTTCTTGCTAGGATTTGAAATCTGGTATTTTCCATATTCATACGATTGAGTCCTTGGGTTTCTGAAATAGTGTACAAAGAGGTGTTTCAAATCATTACTATTTGACTTGAACCTATTCTAAAAAAGTCAAATGTCATGACCCGACCCTACCCCTTTAGCATAACACACGCATATGCACTTATGCAATTGGGCCACATAAATAAAATTTTCAACCCAAACAGGAAAGTTGTACACTATTATTTATTTACAAAACTATATCTAAATTTATTTTACAAACATGGACTAAACTAAAACTAAATACATCAAAATAAAAACCAGAACTCACACTCTGTGCGTATGCTGTGCAACATCTGATATCCAACAGATCTTTACCTTTTTTGACCTTGAGCTGCTACTACCTGTTCCTGAAAAATATCATAAAGTGAGTTTTTTGAGCTTAGTAAAAATCATAATCTAAAGATCTAATAAATTATACAAATATCACAACCAACCATGTACGAAGCCCAACATGATTAATCCTCACATCTTTAACTTCCAAAATTCAACTTTTGATCAACTCTTATGATCACATGTCTTAGAATCTATAGTTTATCTAGATCTTTAGATATTCTAATTAATATCTCAATTATGTAATGCACTTTTTTATATAGGAAGTGTTTAGTGCATATGTAGAAATGTTTAGGCATATGATTTAGATAACCATAGTCTACTTTTCCTAATTCTCATGTGTAATTACTCTTCATGCACAACTTATTTCCATATGTTTTTATGTATACCAAATACCTCAATCACAAGTCTTATGTGCTATTACATTTTTACGAGCATTAACACTCCATGGATAATTTACTCTTGTTTCTCATTTTCAACTCTAACATGATTATTTTTTATGCTAATCATTCACCATTTTTTATGGTTTCTCTATCGCCAATATTAGAACCTCTAATATGTGCCTAATCTCAAACTATCTTAACATTTATAATGTATGTTTATCATAACCTATGTCCAACTACTTAATCCTCTATATGAAGAACTTTCTTATTTCTAGACATTTCTAATTAATGTTTATCTCATACCATCTAGACATTTCTATTTAATGTTTATCCCTAACTATCTAGATATTTCTATTCAATGTTTATCTTAACTATCTAGACATTTACAATTAATGTCTATCATTAATGTCCCACTATATGAAGTAGGGGTGAGCAAACCAAATTAGAATCGAAGAACGAACTGGAACAGGTCGATTCTGGTAGGTTCAGTTTGGTTTTACACACTGAAAAACCAAATTTTGTTTCATTTTGGTGAGAAATGAGTGTTTTGGTTCACTTTTCAATTTTGGTTTCTCAAAACTGAAAAACTGAAATCAAACCGCATTTGAGCTTTTTAGGGCTATTCAAGTTCCAGTGTTGGATCATTCGTGCCTCCACCTCGTGGTTCATCACTTCATCTTCATCGTGTTGTCTTTGGTCGGCGCCCACTCCACTCTCCAGTAGTCCAGCACTTAAATCTGCAAGTGCAGATTGTAAAAAAGAAGATAACTCGTTAGAAGAAGATGCTCACTAGTCGCTCGATGTTGTCGCTCGCTGCTCTGCTTCAAAAACTCACTTCACCACTTGCCACTCGCAACATCGCCACATCGCCATCTCGATTGCCAGTCAGAGAGTCACCTCTGCCCTCTTAGCCGCCACTCGCCAGTCACCCAATCGCAAGTTGCCAGTCGCCCTCAGCTCTGGTGCCGATTTTCTTGGTAATTAATAATTTTTCCCTTAATTTGCCTTCAATTCTAAATCTGATTCTGATTGCTGTGAGTTGTGATGATATGGAGTGAACAAAATAAACCTAAACTGATTTTGCATTGTCTGCACCAACCGGTAAACGTATATTGCAGTGAACAAAATATAGTGAGAATCTTTTATTATTTTGTTCAATACGATAAATGTTAATATGAAACTAGACACCAGAATTTCAGTACCAGAATTTCACAGCAACATCACTATGATAAACCGTCAGTAAGGAATGAAGGCAACCTATCCATTTCCTATGGGTTCGGTTAGTACTTAATGTACTCCCTTCCTTTTTTATTTTTCTCATCAAACAGTGGGATTTTGATTGAATCAGTTACAATTGAGTATTATTTGAATTCTTGTTTTTTTTATTTAAGTTGATTCTAGAATTTTATAATAATCAAATGTGGAGCATTGGAAGGCTTCATCTGTGATAAACTTTGTGGAATATTTGTGTATAGTACTTGTATCAATCGAAACTGGTTCGTTGTTAGTGCATCAATATGCACATCAGGACCGTGCTCTACAAAACATGTTGCTCTTGTTTGCCTTTTCTTCTTTTGCAAATAGAGTTTTTGGTACAACTACGACAACCAGTCATGTTTATGATATTGCTGCACATCGTATGATTAATGGTGCAATGCAAGGAATTAATGGTGAGTATTCTACTCCATTAAACGGTGCGATGCAAGTCTCACATCTCCTTTAATAGTTGATTTTAAATTTATGGAGTCTCTTGTAGTTATCTCTCTCTATCCTTTCACATTACTCTTCCTCTCAACACTTTTACTCTATTTGGCTTCATCATTGTATAAAAAGAAGTTTTAAGCACCATAAAAAGCAAGTAGATAAACAAACTTGAAAGTAGTGAAAACATTAATGCTTTGTTGTTTTATAACATAAATAATGATCATCTATTATTTGGAAAAAAAATGGTAAAACTGGAACTGAAACCGAAATTTTAGTTTGGTTCCAGTTCAGTTTCAAAAAACTGAAAACTTGGTTTTAGTTTGGCCATTGCCGAACCGAAACCCTTCTAGTTCGGTTTGGTTCCACATCAAAACCAAACTGAACTGGTTCTTAAACACCCCTAATAGGAAGGAACTCCTCAATATGATGCATATATCAATGCCTAGACTTATGATTTAATAGATCATAGCCTAGATACCATGACGCTCTATCTAACTATGTCATCTCATGCCTCACACTTATGCAATGAATATGAAATGCATATCACGACTCTCTTTACGATGTAGGGATATTGTGAATCAATGCAAGGCTCCATTTATTATTAAATTATCATATATTTAATAAGTACCATTTTATTAGCATGTACGTGAATATCAACATATCGGTAAATGTCAACATTTATGTGACTATCAACATAAATGATCATACACCATTGTATTTAAAGTCGCACACTACCATGAAACATCACCATACTGGCCACTATCTTCAATAAGTGTGTCCATGAATAATAAAACTTCTAGAGGGCTAGGGACTCTCAACCCAAGGGGAACACTTAATCACTCCCTTTCTATTTTTCCACTTTACATACGTCACGCATAGTCTGGTGAGGTATATTGAGTTCCTCTGGGACCAATAATACCACCCACATAATATGTTTTGTACATGTAAATATTTCATGATGCATGATTTGACATCCTCACCATACTTACGTTGAATACATATAATACATACTAATAATGCATGTAAAATGAACCATGCAAATCTTGTTATTAAACATACAATCATGATCCGTAAAATGGTCATATACATTTATTTAGATATGTCTATCTATGTCTTAATCATCTTTCAAAATGGTTCATACAATGGGTAAACAAATGGTTTAAAAATATAAGGAAAACATAAAAAAAATACAAGCAACGGTCGACCGCCCCCCTCAGCATCGGTCGACTGCTCATGACTGGGGTCTAAAAACCCAAGAATCTGTCCATTTTCTAATCGACCACCTCTATACCAGTCGACTGCCCATAAATATATGCGACTATCCGCACTCATCCTTAGCTATCCACTATTTCGCAGATGCCTACCCATTCATAGATACCTTTTTTCGCTGCAAATTTTCATGTTTCGGTCGACCACATCCCAATACCGATCGACCACAAATCTTATAGATTCAACCCTCTTTTATGTGTTTCTCACTTGCGGTCATCCAACCTCAAAGACCGGTCGTCCGCTTTTGTTTCCACTTCTCAATTTCCCATAATTTAACACATTAATTCTTTACTAACCCCATACCAAACCATCACTAAACCATCCTAAGATTATAATTACATTATATAATCCATCAAATAGATATTTCTATTCAATAAAACAACTCATGCATTACATTTATCTAATGCTTAACAAATATACAATATATTTGTGCATACTCTTTCAATTAGTCAATTTGATGCTTTCAACTAATCTTCAAACCATGTTTCCATCTCACATAACCAAAATCAACATTAGATATATTTATCTAATTTCCAAAACTCCTATTTTTCCTTACTTCAATATTATACTCCAATTCGACCAATTTCATTACATTCTTCAATAATGTACTAATCGAATGCATATCTAAACCCATTCCTTTAATTATCAAAACATCTCAAATTAACACTTATATTCCTTCACATATACATATCTCTATCTATATCATTTTTCCTTTACTAGGAATTTCTTATTTTATCAAATTCTCTTTAATTCATTCCTTCAAGAATCTCAATATCATTCAAAACAATATCATCCATAGATACCATTTTAAATCAAATTATACTAAACTCATCAATGACTAACAACATACCATCTATGAATTCCACTTATAATTCCTTAAATCCACTATTTTATTCACATAAACTATGTAATATTTAGCATAATTTATAAAAATACCAAGATTAAGGCTCTTAATTATTGAAAACAACTTGATTCTTCCCTTTCTCCTCTTGTTTTGTGGCTCAAAATGATTCTCTTGAAGAGAGGAACACCTTTCCTTAAAGAATGGAAGACCAATTCTTCCTCCTTCCCTTTCTTCTTCTTCCTTTTTTCCTTTTTTCTCCCTTTTCTTTTTCTCTCTTCCCCTCTCTGTTTCAGCATGAAAATGGCTGAATTCCCAACCATCCCACACATTTCTAGAGTGTTCATAGGGTGAAATTACCCTTGTCCATTTTGTCCTTCAAATTTTACTATTTTACCTTAATTCTATGGAAATTTTCCAAAATACCATGGTTAATTATTCTTAACTTAAACTAATCCCTTTAGCTTACTTCTAATCTAATCCCCATGATTATCATAATTAATCATGATTAATTAACCTTAATCATTCACTAATTACACCTTAATCACACACTTAGTCACTAATCCACAAGTGACACATGTCATAACCCCATTTTTTGTCCCATTTTATTACATGGGACATACTTTAATGTATTAGGAACATTTCTTTTTTGATACACTGCTCAAAATTTCTACTCTAAAGTCCAATTTAAAGATATTTCCCAAAACAGTGTAGTTTTAGACTTATCCAACTTCAAACGTGCATAACATTTATTGCATATATTCCAATCCCTTCAATCCAAAGCCATACACTTTATTTATGTGTCTAAATTATAACATTAAAATGGTTATAATTTATAATCAACATAACCTATCCAATTAGCATCAAATAGTGACTATACCCATCAATAGCACATTCATCACTTTCGTGCAAAATTTCATGTCTTAATGAGTACACATCCAATTGATCTAATTTTATTATCATTCTATAATCTAAAGTATCTATTATTATACTTATTTTTAGTTTGAAAAAATACCTCAATTGACTGTTCAATTTCTTCTTCAAAGTCATTTTATAACTTATAATCCCTTAATCTCATTTAATTATACTAAACATGATTATTAATGTCAATCTTTAATCCGGATCATCACATCAAGACATTTGGACTTGTTTGTTGACACAGACAAAGTCAAGGAAAACTTCATGCTCACTTCAACTGAATAGTCAGGCTCAGTTCAAATCATTTCTTATGATTCATCAGAAAAGAACGAAGCAGACCAAAGCTCTTGCATAGTCAAAGTTGCTCCAATCCTTTTGGTCTAAAAGTACTCAATCGCTATGATTATGTTCCTAAGAAGGGTTGTTGGAGGGTAGGAACTAAATGGTCGTTGAATGTATTGTTATGCAATCTAAAGATCTTCCACTTCGAACCAAGTGGTGACCCTTTCACTCCTCCCCAGACTAATACATGTACCAAATGCTCATACAAGAAAGTTGACTCCTAAATATGGAACCTTGGGGGTTCCTTCAAGAAATCTCCTTTCTTTCTCATCCAATTAGAGGGGGTGCAGACACACATGTGCGAATTATAAGAAAGAGTTACAAGAATGGGCCTCAACCATCAAGGCGACCGATCCTTTGAATTTTTTTTTAATAAAAATTAACAAAATGTCATAACATTTTGGTTGCCTTGCTGGAATCTTGTCCTACAAAGTCGATGAAGTGGCCCACCTACATGAAATTAGACTTGGTCGCAGGCCATTTGTCCATGATGTGTTATATATATATATACATCCCTGAATTATGGGGTCCTCATAGCTCGACCATTAAATTATTTTAGTGAGCAAAATGATTTTTGAACTATACATGCTTAACAAATTGACCATTGATGTTTAAAATATCGTTAAAAAATATGCGCCGACATGTATCTTGCTCTCTCTTCCTCTCACTCAAACTTTTTCCTTATCAAGCTCCGTTTTGGAGCAACGATGAAAGCATCCAATGGCCTATTTCTTCAAAATTTCTTTGTCCAACTCCTGAAGGTGGTTGTTAAATTGATAGTAAAAATCTATAAATTTTTTTTATAAATATAAATCTGGGTAGTTTTCATTTTTGGAAAATAATGACAATCGATTCACACTAACAAGTCCCAAACTAAGCCTGCCAGAATTGCAAAATTAAACACCTTTATATCGAAAAATTCTTTCTATTTTACAGTCAAAGTACAACGTGTTAAAAATCAAGGAATATCACATAATATATGGAATAAATATTTTTGTACTTGTTTGTAATGACTTAATTATAGAAATATATATTGTATAATGTAATTACCTTTATTAGAATAGCTTATTGTAGGAATTACAACATTATTCTTTTTTTACACTGTATCATAGCAGTAATCATTTTTTTCTCTGCCTTATATTTTTCATCATGGCTTTTACAAGAGATAAGTCAATTTTAAACGGCCCTACTCTTCATCATTCTGATCACACAGGAATGATTCTTGTTTCCAAACCTCTTGATGGAGACAGCTATTCAACGTGGAGCAGAGCCATGAAAATTTATCTGAATGCAAAATCCAAATTGGGTTTTGTTGATGGAAGTCTTGAAGCACCGCTGGATACGACCAATCTTGAAGAATATACAACATTTAAAAAATGCAATGACATGGTATTGTCTTGGCTTTTAAATTCTTTGACATCTGATATGGTAGATAGTGTTATTTTCTGCAACACTGGTAATGAAGTTTGGGAAGATCTATGAAGTCGTTTTTCACAAACGATGCTCCACGAATTTTTCAAATTGAAAGAGATGTTGCTTGTTGGGCTCAAGATCAAATGTCTGTTGCAATTTATTATTGAAAGCTAACAAATTTATAGGATGAATTGGGTTCGTACTATGATGTTGTTTGCACTTGTGGAGCAGATAATAGAAGATGCAGATTAATGCAATTTCTTATGAGATTAAATTAATCTTATAGTGTGATCCGTGGTCAGATCCTTTTGATTAATTCATTACCTGATGTTGTGCAAGCTTATTCCTTGATGATTCAAGAAGAGAAACAACAAAATTTGAGCATAACACGTGATGCAGCTGAAGCTTTGGTAATGACTGTTCGAAAAGATGAACTAGTTGCTCTTGCAATTCGACAAAAATCTTGCAGTACTACTTGTTCTAATCCATCCCATCGTAAGCCTCTCCATTGTTCCTATTGTAATAGAGATAATCATGTGAAAGGGACATGCTAGAAGTTACATAGCTATCCACCTAGACACTCTAAGAATGCATCAAGCAAGCATAATGGCAATGACCAAACTTCTATTAATAATGTGAGGGAGGAGATTCCCATGATGTAAAAAGTTCAATCCGTTACGAATGGATTGACTGATTTACAATTGCAACAAATGTTATCCATTATGTAGGGAAGTGGGTCATCTCAGTCAGCTACCCCTAAAGCAAATAATGTTAACACTTCTACAGGTTTATTACTTTCTAAATTTATTATTGATAGCGGTGCGATAAACCATATTATTTCCTCGCCCAAGCTTCTCATCAATAGTAAAAAAATACTTCTTTACTGCCTGTTGTTATGCCAAATGGACATCAGGCTCCAATTATTTCTATTGAAAGTTTATCTTTCAGTCCTCATATATATTTAAAAAATGTGCTTGGGGTACCCTCTTGCAAAGTGAATATGTTATCTGTGAGCCGCATTACAAAATATTTGAAATGTTTAGTAACTTTCTATCCTTCTTGGTATACTTTGTAGGATTTGATGACGGGGAAGATGATTGGTTTGGGTAAACAACAAAATGGACTTTATTACTTAGTTACAACTACATCAAATAAGTCACTTAGAATTTAAAATGCAGCTGCCCATACCATCACACATTCCTCTCCTCAAAACTCTTTCTTATAGCATCGACGATTAGGTCATTTGTCCTCTTCTAGATTAGAATTCATGGCTAAAACTTTATTGTAATTTTCTTTAGAACCAAATAGTGTTTGTAATATTTGTGCTTTTGCGAAACAGACAAGATTACCTTTCTCTATTAGTTCAATTTCATCTATTAGACCATTTGAATTAATTCATTGTGATATTTGAATTAATTCCACTGTCTCTTCACTTTTTGGTGCAAAATATTTTTTTGACTATTGTGGATGATTTCTCTCGTTTTACTTGGGTTTTTTTTATGCAACTTAAAAGTGAAACGCAACATCTTCTTACTAATTTTTTCTCCTATGTGAAGAACCAATTGAGTGTTGTTATAGCAAATATTCGAACTGACAATGGAACAAAATTTTCTTCCCTAAAAAACCATTTTGCGCAACAAAGTACCATTCACCAATATTCTTGTATTTATACTCCTAAACAAAATGGCATTGTTGAGCGCAAATATAGACATATTCTAGAGTCAGCTAGAGTTTTTTGTTCCAAGCTCACCTTCCTTTACATTTATGAGCAAAATGCATATCTATTGCAGTGCATATAATTAACAGGTTACCTACTCCAATTTTATCTCGTCAAACTTCTTTTGAGGAATTTTATGGTAAAACGCCCTCTTATTCTCATCTCAAAGTTTTTGGATGTCTTGCGTACACTACTAATGTTTATATTCCTCATAAACTTGCTTCATGTGCAATACGTTGTGTTTTTCTTAGATATCTCATTGGTTAAAAAGCATACGAATTATAAAATATTGAAACTGGTCAAGCTTCACTAGTCGTGATGTCATTTTTCATGAGGATGTTTGATAGAATCCAAGACTCTAAACTTTCAACAATTGTAATCAGCAATCGGCTAGAACAACAAACCCAAACTCCAATTTTAGAACAGGAGAGGTTTTATGTGCATATAGGGTTTGGGGCTCAAATTCATAGGTCCAATAGCTAGCAACCTAATCAACAATATCTCCAAAAATCAGCTTCAAAAATGTCGTAACAACCGAGTTATGCTTTAAAGAAAATGAACCCCAGATTAAGGTTTTGGAAAACAGAATCTGTCCACTAAAATTGAAACGAATAAACCCAATTTGCATACTCGTTTTGGATCCCAAAATTATAGGAAAAGTAGCCAATAATTAGTATAATATCACTCTAAAAATCAGCTCCAAAAGCCACGTACACACGGAGTTGCGTGTGATGCAATCCGAAGCTTGGATCTGGAAATCGCCGAAACAGATTTGCGGTAACAAATTCTTTCCTTGTGTAGCCCCAATATTCGAAAACCAATCCAAGAGATATCTTCACCAAACTCAAATGGAAAGATTGATATCTCTAGAGAATCATGGAACAAAGATTACCTTTGAAGAAAATCAAGAACACCAATAAAGAAACCGACTTGGTCCGCATAACCCTCCAATGGCAAAGGGGGCGACTCGTTCGGAAGGTTCAATGAAGCAACACTCCAAATAGAGTTTTGCTAAGGTCTTCTACCTCCACACCATGAACACAACTTCACTAAAAGTTTGCTAGAAAAGATAGCACAATCCTTCTTCTCAAGACCACACAAGAAAAAAAAGAAGGATGAATCAAAGTGAGGAAAGCCGATAGCAATCCACCACCGAGAGAGAGTTCCTCAAGAACAAGAATCAAATCTGATTTAGGGTTTCAAAAGTCCCCATACAAAGTTCCATTAGAGTGCCCTAAATACCACTCTAATGATACAACAAAAGAAAATTACAACTTTGCCCTTGAATCCTCAAAATTTGGGCATAAGGGCTCAGTTTATATGCAAACCGAGCACCTCCATTCCTACAAGCTTAAAACGATTTAAAATTCTCAAAATAAAACTACTAACCAGTCATCCAACAATCAAAACATCTAAAGTCATAAGATTAATGATGAAGCTTTCATAAAATACTCTTATTTGACCTTGTTATCTTTGACCAAAGGGAGTTCTTCCAACCCGGGACAATAGGGCTCAAGCCGATTGTGATTTGCATGGCTCCATGTGAGAACTTGACACAGAGCTTCCTTGTCTTCATACATTGGCTCTTTCGTAAGCCCCATTAAACTATTATTTGCTACAAAATAAGAACTCATTAGATAAAAAGTGGACCTCATGGCACAAGGTCGCATGATAGGGTTTTCGGGACACATCAATGTTTTTCCATATGTATCAATTGCACCCTCCTCGCCAAATACAAATTCAGTAAAACCTGTTGCAATCCGAAATATTGAAATTTCTCCACCTATTCAGCATATACCTATGGAATCCACTCTTATTCCTTTTGTATCTTCACCACCACCAACAACGTTACGCTATTCTCGACGACCTCATGTCCCTTCTATAGCTTTACATGACTACATTTAGAATCAAGTAATGTCTCCCAAATCAAAGTTAGCCTCATCATCTCTTCCACATCAAGGTACAAGATATCCTATTTCTAATTTTATTTCTTATGATTGTTACTTTCCAAAACATCGGACTTTTATTGCTACTATTACTAATGATGTTGAGCCTAAAAGCTACAAAGAAGTTGCATCACAACCTCATTGCAAGAAGCAATGCAATCTAATGCACCAACGGAAGGGATAAAGAAATAACCTATAAATATGTTTGAGAAATATGGATAATAATTGGTTGAATATGTGTTTAAGAAGTATGAAGTATGTTGATCAACCGAATGGGAATAATTCCAGGCAAGGCGGTCGATCACTGGTAGGCAGAGATTGATCGGAGTTGAAGGATTTTGATCAACCGGGAGTTCATGGTCGAGCAGACGGTCGACCTTAAAAAAGGCAGTGGTGAACAAATGAATGGTGCGGTCGAGCGAGTGATCAAGCTGATCGATAGTTTCTTCAATTTCCTTATTTGGCCACAAAACTCAATATGGAAAGTCTGATTTTGAGATTCAATAACTCATTAGAACTCAATATCCAACTTATTCTAGAAAGCCTAAAAAGTCAGCTACAATCTTTATGAAGCACTTGTTTTTAAATGACATCGTTTTGAATGCCCAAATAGTCAAACACTCATCAAAGGCCAGGAAGTGTGCAGTTTTGGAAAGTCCTTCAAATATTCTATGTTTGAACTTGAACTTCCCCTTGTGCTTGACCCTGAATACCTCCATGATAATTTTGAAAGTTTGATTATTGATAGAATGGATTTGTAGTCCATCATATTCTGAATTGGCTGCCTTATAAGCAAACAAAACTTGGTCCCTCACATCTCTTCTGCATGGAAAACAAACTATTGATTGTTGTTGGGTGTATAAAATCAAGCACAAGTCCAATGGTTCTCTTGAGAGCTACAAAGCACGTTTAGTTGCCAAATGATATATTCAACTTGAAGGTGTCAATTATCATGAAACTTTGTCACCAACTGCAAATATGGTTACAGTATGATGCTTACTAGCTTTGGCAATTGAATGTTCATAATGCATTTCTTCATGGTGACCTCACTAAAGAAATTTTTATGTCATTTCCTCCTAGTATGCAGCAACATGGAGAGAATATTGTATGTTGCCTCAACAAATCCTTGTATGGACTTAAACAAGCATCACGTCAATGGTTTGCCAAGTTCTCTACAGCTATGCAAGACGTTGGATTTGTTCAATCCAAGGCGGATTACTCATTGTTTACACGTAAGAAAGGAAAATCTTTTACAACACTATTGATCTACGTTGATGATATTCTTATGATGGGTAATGATCTCGATGCTATATCTGCCCTTAAACAATTTTCGTATAATTGTTTTGGATCAAAGACTTAGGTGACTAAAATATTTTTTGGACATTGAAGTCTCTCGATCAAAGAAGGGAATATGTCTCTCACAAAGGAAATATGCTTTGCAAATTATAAAGTATGGTGGATATTTGACAGCGAAATTGGTAAATTTTCCCATGAAACAAAATTTGAAGTTAATAGATGAAGGTGAGATATTAAAAAATCCATCTTTGTACAAGTGTTTTGTGGGACACTTAATTTATTTGATTGTTACTCGCCCAAACATTACCTATTTAGTGCATATATTGAGCAGGTTCATGCATACTCCACATAAATCTCATATGGAAGCTGCCATGAGTGTATTACAATGTTTGAAGAATAATTCATGCCAAAGTTTGTTTTTTTCTTCACAAAATGATTTATCCTTACGAGCTTTTGTAATTTAGATTGAGGTGGTTGTCAAAATCAACTCCAGGTTATTACATTTTTTTAGGATCTTCTCTTATCTCTTGGAGAACAAAAAGATAAAAGACAGTCTCTTTATCCTCGGCAAAAGCTGAATATAGAGCTATGACTGTTACATGTTTTGAATTATCTTGGATACGATCATTATTGAAAGATTTGCGAATAATTCATCCAAAACCAATGCTATTACACTGCAACAATAAGGCAGCTTTACACATAGCAGTAAATTTGGTATTTCATGAAAGAACCAAACATATAAAAATGGACTATCATTTCATTTGAGACAAAATTCAAGATGGTTCAATAACTACTAAGTATGTCCCTTCAACCGAACAACTAGCTGATATATTTACTAAGTCACTTAGGAAGGAAACTTTCACAATGATGAGAAGTAAGTTGAAAGTTCTTGATATTCACTCTCTAACTTGAAGGGAAGTATTAAAAATTAAAAAATATCACATAATATATAGAGTAAATATTGTTATCTTTGTTTAGAATGTGTTAATTATAAAAATATATATTGTGTAATGTAATTACCTTTATTAGAATGTCTTATTGTAGGAATTACAATAATTTTTTGTTATATATATATTATTGTTTTCAGTGATATAATAAGGCAAAATTTTCTTTAGATTATTCTCTTATTACTCAAATACGAGTTAGAAGAAGCAAAAATTCCACCCAACTACAAATCCCACCATGGAATGAGAAATTCTAGCTTGTTGTACTTCTTTATGCAAGCTTGGCATTGCAGTACTCCCAGATTGTTTGGGACAGTTAAGACTCCGATGATGACACGTGCGGATACATATTATTTTAATAATTTTGTATTAACGATTTATTAATAAAATATAATTCAAGTTTCATCTTATTTGAGAAAAATGACAAATCAACTATCGTTGTTTTAAATCAATGACAAGTCAACCATGATAGTTTAAATGTTAATAAGTTAACCACTAACGTATAAGAAAATGACAAATCTACCATCGCAGTCACGTTTTCCGTTAAAACGTAGTTGGGACACCACGGTGGCATCTTGGGAAACCGTCGCGGCTTCCTGAGCAAATCGTTGTGGCGTCCTGCATTTTTTAGGGTAAAAAATATTTGATCGTAAATTTGAGGGCTTAAACGATTGATTTAGGGGTCGAAACAGGGGGGTCATGGGGTAAATTTAATAACAAGTCGTAGATCTCTGAGAGAGCTTCGATTTGATACATTCTGCGTCCAATTCCGACACTTGTAGCGAAAGTTATGGTCGTTTGAAGTTGAAGAGATCGAAAATCTAATAAAAACATTGATTTCAAAGCAGATCGCAGGGGCGTCATGAGGACAGCGCAGCGGCGTCCAGACAAAACTTTATGTTTTCCTTCGCAACACATGACATCGTTGTGGTGTCTTAGAACACCACAACAGCGTCTCGACTAATTTTTAAAAGAGAATATTATTGTGATGTTAAATTTATTATTTTTTTATATGTTAATGGTTAACTTGTTAAAATTTAAATTATAATAATTGACTTGTTATTTATTTAAAATCACCATAATTAATTTGTCATTTTTTATTTTATTTGAGATTTTATAAAAAATAAAATATTAAAAAAAATAAGAAGTACAGTCTAAACTATATTCTGACTCAAATGAGGTGTCAGATGTCAGAATTATTGGGAAAGTAAAAGTTACTTCGTCAGCTTTCACGATCGTTCCTCATTCAAATGCATTATTTTATTCCAATAATTCTCTCAATTATTTATTTTGAAACAAATCAAATAAAGACACGTGGGCAGCATTGCAGTCATACAGTACTCCACTGGAGTACGTGCGCCTAAGACTGGGATGATTCATCCCGGATGAACCAGGACGACAGCTTCTTACTTTTACTTACTAAAACCAATATATTTATAATTTTAATTTCATTATTTAAGATAATATTATAAGATAAAATACAAATTAACCATAGTAATTTGTGATTAATGACAAATTAATTATTATGATATTTTTTTTAATAAGTTAACCACTGACGTATGAAAAAATGACAAACTTAACATCACAATCACGTTCTTCATTAACAAATTGACGTGAGACACATGTGTCTCAAGACACCGTGAGACACGCAGTGTCTTGAGAATGCAAAGACACTGCAACTCGGTGTCTTCACAAGACACCGCTAATACGCGTTGTCTGAAAACAAAGTCAAGATAGAAAACGCAGGCACATAAGAGAAAATATTATCGAGGCAATAATCGGCGTCTGAGAAGAAAAATGCTACAGCATCTGAGTACAAAGACAATCAAATCTTAAGACACAGCAGTTTCTTGCGGTGTCTTAAATCAAGACACCGCATTTTTTTGCAGTGTCTTGATCAAGACACCGCATTTTTTTGCGGTGTCTTGAATCAAGACACCGCATTTTTTTTTCGGTGTCTTGATCAATACACCGCATTTTTTTGCGGTATCTTAAATCAAGACACAACATTTTTTTGCGGTGTCTCATTTTTTTGCAGTGTCTTGATCAAGACACTGCATCTATTGGCGGTGGCTTGATTGAAGACACCTCAAAAAAATGCAGTGTCTTGAATCAAGACACTGCAAGAGTTGTTGCGGTGTCTTGAATCAAGACACCGCAAAAAAAAATGCAGTGTCTTGAAATGCGGTGTCTTGATTCAAGACACCACAAAAAAATGCGGTGTCTTGCAACAGATGATGGATTTGTTATTTTGCCATAGGTCAGTGGTTAACTTGTTAAAAAAAATATCATAATGGTTAACTTGTTATTGATCATAAGTTGATTTGTCCTTTATCCTAATATTATATTTGAAAAATAAATAAAATTAAGTGGGCCCAGCCGTCAATCTTCACAAAAATCACTTGTGATTTTTTTATTTTACCTTTATCAATTGTGATTTAGATTCCTTTAAAGTAAAACCAGGTTTAAAGTGAAAACCGTAAAGGCTTAGGTTTCGGCTTGGCGGAGCCAAAAAACGACTTTAGTCGCTTCGGCTAGGTAAGCTCAAAAAACTAATCTCAATTGCACAATTAGACCAAAAATATAAATGACTAGTGTCACTTAATAATTTGAAAACATTAGAGATTTTGTAAAGGATAATGGTACCTTGGCTTTTTAATTTTATTTTATTACGTGTTATTTATTAATTAAAATATAAATTATAGATCATCACAAAATAAAATTTTAGATAAACTTAATATTATTCTCTTCCAAAAAAATAATTATTTTCTATTCTAAGTGAAAACACAAAAAATAAAGTAGAAAACAAGGCGCCTAGAGCGAGAAAAATAGCATGTCACGCATTTTTAATAAGCACGTGAATGCAACTCTTAAACACTCTAAGTAAATATTTATTAATAATTGTTAAATCACAAAGCACGTGAGAAATTTCAATATTATTCTTCTATAATTTTTCAATTAATTTAAAATATTAAGAATTAGTACCACTCACTTAGAAATAGAGATTTAACTATATTAAATATTTGTAATGCTAGTGAATTACACTTTGAAATTTGGACAGAAGGTTTTACACTACAAATTTCTTCAACTTGAGGGTGTGCCCAACATGGACTTTCTTGGTAAGAAATGTGTTAAATAATCTTGTATGTATCGCGTAAGGATTTAATTATTTGACTTTTCTCGTAGCACACATGGGGAGAGGCTCTATCTTTCTCTCCACGCCTCTCTTTCTTCATCTCCTTCCCCTCCAAACCCCTAAAATCATCTTTCTCTTTTTACTGCTAGCTTCTGCCATTTTGATCTTAAGAATGATTTCTGGGATGCAGTTAGTTTGGGCATCTGGCCTCCTACATTACTATATATTTTTGAAGCAGAGCCATGTTTCGTAAAAGATCATTTCTCCTCACATATTTTAGAAACATTATCCAACCAAACACAATTTCTAAGATAATTTTAAAAAAACTAAAAACAAAATCCAGATTTGAGATCGGGAGACATTGCCCGACTCCGAACTTGACGCAAACTCACTTCACCTGTAAGATGTGAAATTAGTATTTATTATAATCATGTAAGTTTAGTGCCAGCCTAAATAAATAAAGTGGGTCAAATCCACGGTTGGATGACGCATGGTAGGTACTCTCGGGCCCAATGTTTAGGAGCGAATGGGCCTATTCTAATTTGCATAGGGAAAATTAACAAAACACCTAACTTATTGGATTAGAGACAACTTAAATATTAAACTAATTTTGCAAATAATTAAAATATCAAATTATGGGAAATAAAGAAGACAAACCTCACAATTACATTTCCCATAAAAAAAATGTTAAGACAAACGTTACAGCCACGTTTTTCACTTAAAAACATCTAAGAACGTCCAAGGATCATCCCAAGATCAACCTTGAATATCCTTCAATAACAAGGGACGTCTAAGGTTGATTCAGGAGGAAGGGCGTCCAATGATCAGCCTTGGGCCATCGTAAGGTTGAGGGATGTTCAAGGGACGTCTATGTTGGCTGCTGGATGAAAAGCCAAACGTCCTGCAATGAGGATGAACGTTCAGGATGGGAGGAGGGACACTGGTGGATGAAGGTTTATACCCGTTGGATGAAGGGACACACGTCTTGCAATGATGATGGATGGCCAGAAGAGGATGGTCATCCTCCAAAGGCGCTGGCAGACGAAGATTTCTGCCTGTTGGATGAAAGGATAAACGTTCTTCAATGAGGACGAACGACCATGATGGGGGATGGACATCCTCCAAAGGTGCTGGTGGATGAAAGTTTATGCTCGTTGGATGAAGGGGGGATGTCCTTTAATGCGGATGGACAACCATGATGGAGGATGGACATCCTCCAAAGGCACTAGCAGACGTTATGTTGAGGGGGGGTCACGTGCAAGGAACACATTATTTTTAACGGAAGTAGACGAAAGTTGTTAGTCGTTGGATGAAGGGGATTGAATGTCCTTTAGATATGGGGAACATTCATCGCTAGAGATGAACTTTTAGGATGAGATATTGAAAGGCGACGTCATTTAGTATCGAGAGACGTTTAAAACCATTGAGGGAACGTCATCATTTAGCATTGAGGGATGCCCGTGGATGCTAGGGGACGTCCATGGATGTTGAGAGATGACATTGTTTAGTATTGAGGGACGTCTGTTGTATTGTTGGACGTCTCTTAATACCAAACGATGTCACCTCTCAATAATCCCATCCTTCGACCATCAACGGCCTTGAATGCCCATCATCCCATCCTAAACATCCCTTTCCAGTGACAGATGTCCCCCATGTCACGACCCGAAGATGGGCCGAACAGAACTGCCGGGTTAGGCGACCCGATCCTCGTAGAGAACCCGATCACCCAACCCAAGGCGTGAGTTTTAGCGGAAGACTTATAAACATTTAATTCTGCCCAAAAAGTATGGGCCTAGGTCCGAATAGGGATCACGAGAAAATAATGGTGCATAAATTAAAATGAAATTCAAATACTGTGCAACAAATCCAAACCAACGGTGTTTAAGGCTTACAGACCAAATGTAAATATCCTCACCAAGTAATGATAAATCACTCAAGTAGAAAAATATAACACTTCAGCTGCTGATCCTCAGCTGCTCTTGCCTTTACCTGAAGTTTTGGGGGAGGAGTCGTTTGAGATGAGTGACTAACTCAGTAAAGTATAGCTATACTAGGTGCACCTCATGCAAAACTGGTTTTTCTATATTTTCAAAATCAGGGTTATGTTTCTCATTTTACCATACATGGATTTTAATTTGAAATCTCTTATCATATTTTAAATCTGGCCCATGGCCAACGATGAGGCTTTTATCAAAAACTCGTTGTATACATAGACAGCTATACCTCGTAAAATAGGCCATTATCGTTTTCCAATCTGAAAATGACATCAGTGAAAAGGGGTGGTCACTCAAGGACTCACCCGCCACTCAGTAGAGAAAAAGTGATCACCCGTCGGCGACAACGCCTCATGAGGCAGGAGGAAGTATAAATAACGGTGGTCTGTAGATCCAACACGTCACACGGGTTGCCCACGAGAACTTTGCATTGGTACAACTAATATAAGGGTTTCAAATAATGGGGGCGAGAACTCTGCAGCGACAACCCATACGATAAAATAGAACGGATACAGTTGCTCGCTCTATGTAGGCTCAATTAACAGCTAAGATGCCTAGAAACTCCAAATGGATGAAGGTTGCTGACGAGTAAACTCGGTCATCATGTCACCCGTCAAATGAAACGGTAATTAGGTTAACTAAGTCTTAGCGACTGACAACTGTCTAATCCATGGGACAAAAACCCTGGCCAGGTTTAGGGGCTTGCGACCAAAGAGACGTCATCACCCTCCCATACGAATTTACGACTTTCAGGAGTTGCAACCTGAGGACACATCACTAATGCCCCACCTATTTTGGAAGGGCATCCAATGATCAGCCTTGGGCCATTGTAAAGTTGAGGGATGTTCAAGGGATGTCCATGTTGGCTACTGGATGAAAAGCCAAACATCCTGCAATGAGGATGGATGTCCAGGATGGAAGGAGGGACACTGGTGGATGAAGGTTTATACCCATTTGATGAAGGGACACACGTCTTGCAATGAGGATGGAAGGCCAAAAGAGGATGGTCATCCTCCAAAGGCACTAGCAGACGAAGATTTCTGCCTATTGGATGAAGGGATAAACATCCTTCAATGAGGATGGATGACCATGATGGGGGATGGACATCCTCCAAAGGTGCTGGTGGAAGAAAGTTTATGCTTGTTGGATGAAGGGGGGATGTCCTTTAATGCGGATGGACGACCATGATGGAGGATGGACATCCTCCAAAGGCGCTGGTGGACATTATGTTGAAGGGGGGTCACGTGCAAGGAACACATTATTTTAAATGGAAGCAGACGAAAGTTATTGGCCGTTGGATGAAGGGGATCGAATGTCCTTTAGAGATGGGGAACATTTGTCGCTGGAAATGAACTTTTAGGATGAGATATTGAAAGGCGACGTCATTTAGCATCGAGAGGCGTCTAAAAACGTTGAGGGAACATGATCATTTAGCATTGAGGGATGCCCGTGGATACTAGGGGATGTCCATGGATGTTGAGAGACGACGTCGTTGAGTATTTAGGGACGTCTGTTGTATTGTTGGATGTCTCTCAATACCAAACAATGTCACCTCTTAATAATCCCATCCTGCGACCATCAGCGGCCTTGAATGCCCATCATCCCATCCTAAACATCCATTTCCAGTGACAGACGTCCCCCATCTCTAAAGAACGTCCCTTAGACATTGAGAAATCTTCAACTTCATCTATATAAGTGGAAAAGATGTCCTTTGAGAGAGCAAACAACAACCCTAAATCCCTAAACACCATCCAAGAGCGCAAGGGTATAAAAAATGAAGGTGGATCCTATTTCGACAGTCCAGGCCGATTAACAATGTTCTTTCGATCACGAAGCTATTATAGAAGTACATTTGATCTTGGCATCTTTAGATGATGATTGGGTGTAGAGTAGGCTTCTTCAACTAAAATGTTCATTAAGACATTTTCTTTTGGTGGGTGGTGGGTGAAAAGAAAGGTTTGCAATATTTGTTTATTATTTAATTTGAGTTTCGTTTATCATATGAAAGTTGTTCTTTTTTGAGTAGCAATATTGATCTCAGGGGAATATATTGTTAATTGGTTTGGGATTTCTGATGTGTGGGGGTTCAATTTGTATTTGGGTGTATCTAATTCCATATAGGTTATAGAGTTTACAAATGCAATTCATAAAGAAGGTGATGTAGTTGCTCATGGTTGGTTAATGAAGGCTCCTAAGGTTCTTGCCGACATTGTAGAGTCTTTGGCAGCTACTATTTATTTAGACTTGAACTTTTTAGCCTATAGACATTATACTTAATTGTTTTGATGATGAATGACTATTTTGATAATAAATTGTTTAAAAATTGAATTTAATTAATATGTTTATCATTATGTTATATTTGATCTTCATTGGAAATACCCCTTAATAAGGGTATTTATGCTTCCTAATATGTTGTCTAAGTCTATGTAGTCAAAAGATAGATCATTTAGACTTAGATGCTTCAAAATGTGTAAAACACAAAGTAAAGGTCCACTAGGCAGTCGACAAGATTGCTACAGAGAGTAGAACAGTAGGGTGTGATTAACCAGAAAAGGATATGCTGTCGATTGGAGAAATGATAGATCGCTCGATATGTGCGGAAATGCAAAAGAGCAGTTGACAAGGATAAATGGCAGTCGACCGCAAATTGGATAGAGTTGAGACAGTTCCTAAGTTGCACTGAAGCGGTCGACCAGAGCGAAGGAAGCGGTCGATCGGATGCACAAAGGCTACAAAACAACGGTCAAGAAGCGGTCAATCGAAAATGTTGAGTGGTCGACTGCTGGACAATTTTTATAAATAAGAGGGACTTCGAATTGAAGAACCAAGGAAGAGAAACCATAGCAAAGTAATACCAAAATTATCCTATATGTTTCTCTTCACAATTGAGTGTTTGGTCTAGCTCTTTCATTCCCAAACTTGAGAGTTATATTTGGAGAGCTTGGGCCTTAGAGTTTTATTGTAATCTTTTATTTCCTTTATTGTACTTACTTGACAATCAAGGGTGACGTCTCGTAAATAGTCTTGTAACGACTTGATTGACACCTGTAAAGTTCAATCATCAATAACTGGGGAGGTTTGTTGATTGAGGAATCTTCAAGGAGGAGCCTTGAATAGCAGATGTAGACAAGGTTGGCCAAATTGCGTTAACAAATTAGTGTCATATTTCTATCCCTCATCTTTTTATATTTGTGATCGTTTGAATATATATTTGTGATAAAACACCGAGGGAATAGAATTATAATACCGCACGTTTAATCCCCCCTCCTCCCCTCCTTCCTTTTGCGTATATCGGTCCTCCAGAACTTTGATTTACACAGAATGTAGTTGGTATGTATTTGGCTAAATAAGCATTAGCTCTTCATATTTCCGATGAAAATTTGTTGTTTAGTCTTGTTTTCTTATGTAAACTCATAGGTTTTTAAGTATCTGTTAGAGCCTATTGTTATCTTTAAAGACTTGTAGCAACAACCCTAATCTATCTGCAGGCTTCTCGAGCTTTACCAAAATCATGGAAAACAAGTAGATATCAGATATTGGAAGAGCGATAACAAGAGAATTGCAAGTATATGTGTGAACAATAAATTCATTATATTGGCTTCTTTAGATATGAGGGACGTCTATCGCTGGGAATAGATGTTCAGGATGGGATGATGGACATCTAAGACCATTGTTGGCTGAATACTTGTAATTTTGTATGAGTTTCTAAATTAATTGTAATTGCTTGTTCTGATGTCTTTTTAGTATTATCAGCAAGAGAAACCCAAGCTAGCTAATTGGTTGTGTTGTGATTCCAGTAACTTTATATGTTCTTGATTGTTTGATAGATGAATGTCCATACATCAAACAAGCAAGAACATATGAAGTTACTAGATCACGATACTTCCAATAAGCCATCTTGGGTTTTTCTTGATGGTGATTTAAGACATATGATTGGCCATTATATTTAATGATTGAGGATTTTATTTAATAAATCAGTGAATAAACAATTAACTTATTCAATATCTTGTTGACATATAACCTGAAAGGAGAGAGAGAAGAGAAATTGTAAACTAAGGGACATTTGTTGTGGGCTGAGGGACATCCGTTGTAAACTGAGGGATTCCCATTGTGGGTTGAGTGATGTTCGTTGTGGGTTGAGAGATGTTCGTTGTAAATTGAGGCATGTTTGTTGTAGGTTGAGGGACACCCCTCAGTACTAAACGACGACATTCACTTATCGTCCAAGGCATTGAGGGACATCCATTGCAAGCTGAGAGACATCCATCATGGGTTGAAGGACTTCCATCATAAGTTGAGGGCTGTCCGTCATAAGTTGAGGGATGTCCATTGTAAGTTGCAGGACATCCCTTGATATTAAACGACGACGTTTTCTCAACATCAAAGGCATTGTAGGACGTCCCTTAGCTTACAATAGACATCCCTCAATGTCTTGGACGTCCCTCAGTTCTACGATAGACGTCCCTTGGAAGCCCCTCCTCTTATCCTGGACATCCATCCTCTCTAAAGGATGTCACTTTATTATGAAAATTTTGACATAAGAACAACAATAACCAGAATATCCAACCAAAATAACATAACAACAACATAGATAAACAAATGTATAATAACTCAAACGCACAACAAAAAATGTACAAAAAAATGTTTCCATATTCTAATTTCACAACTCAAATGTACAGTCCCTCAAATGTACAATTAGACTTGTAGGAGATCAACGACTTTGAATCTCAACTTGGGGTTGATACGTACATGAGGGGAGTGCTTGAAAAGGGACACTGAAGGCTCTTCTTGAGGATGAAATCCGCTCTGGTGACAACTGCTAATTATCGACACACCTACAGAGTCCAAGAGTTGAAATATGTCGTGTGGATTGAAATTGGAGGGAAAATTAGTATGTAATTTAAAAGCACAATGAATATCACACAGTATGAGAAAATATACTATTTTTGATCTACAGGGGCAATGACAATTGCAATTGCCTCTGGTAACATCATCTAGTAGTCGTAATGGATGTGCAAGTCAACAGATGACATGAAACATTTTTGTTTTGGGTGTCTCTGAAATTAAAACCATCTATTATAAGTAATTGGACAAGGGGAAAAAAATTGCATGAAGGATTACAAGTGACTTATATGGATCCAACCAAGACTTATAAGCGACTCCCTCAATTAGACGTCAAGTACCTCCTCCCCCCTTCAAGGTGTAGCACTGCATAAAAAAGAAAGCATTTAAGAGATTTATTTTGTATAATAGCTTCTTAAACATTGATTATACATTCTTAAGAAGTTATTCTCACTGATTCATAGGTTGACCTTTATTTTGGAATGATGAGTGTTGTTATCATAAAAATACATTTCTTCATAAAAAAGACGACACGAAGTAGGATGTTTTAAGCATACAATCAAAACTGTGAATAACTTTGAAATGTTATAGTTCCTTACCCCAATACTGCGAATATTACCACTTATCTCCATATTCTTATGAGCATTTGCACGTGCCAATCTCATGAACTCCTCCATCAAATTCATAGGCAGCAATGATCAATTTAAGCACTACCATCAAACTACTAAGTGTAAATTTGATATATTGCACAAAATAAAATTAAAGACTTACCACGTGCAAATTTAGCTTTGAAGTAAGTCCTGGAACTGCTTCTTTCGATGGAGTACCTATTGCCAATATCTTCTTAACATTGGTAAGAGTTGGAGGTGGGGACGGTTGCATGATGATAAGAGATATGTACAGTTGTGACACATTATTATATCTAATTCAAAGAGTCTAAATCACAGTACTAATGCATATATGAAAAGTACATATAAACTAAAAGACTTATAGGTACCCATCTAGTCCACCCTCGAAAAATGGAGAGGCTATTAGCGAGGCTGCTGGAAGAGTTACAAGCGAGGCTGCTGGAGGATCCACATGCCTCTTCAGCTCATCCACGAGGGACTATTGAGTGGCTTAAAGCTCTTCAATTCACCTGCCCATTCTTTCAATTTGCTCGCCATATCTTCAATTTAGCTACCATAGGCTGCAGCCGAGGAAGACAAACTCTTCAAACAACCTACAATTCAATTCCATCTCTTCTCAATCAATGACATAAAGTGAGAGAATTGAAGATGAATCTAAACATTATTGTCCTCCACCTCCACCTGATCTTAGCAGAAGACAAGTATCCGCAGCAGAAAGGGTACTTTCCTCAACAGAAAGAGTAATTTCACGTAACACCCAAAATTTTGTTAATTTATTTTAGCAATGTATTTGTCATGGTTCACCATGACAGATCCCACATCGGAAGTGGGAGTGGGTGTGTGCTGGTTTATAAGTGTGTATCTCCCTTGTTTGTATGAAGCGTTTTGGGTCAAGAAAATGGGGTCCTGGCCTAAGAACAAACTCGTGAGGACTTATGAGGTTCCAAAGCGGACAAAATCATGTGACGAGATTGTGCACACTTATAACATTGGTATCAGAGCCACGTTCTATTTCTGATGTGGTCTGACGAAAGGGCGTCGGAGCCTTATGGGGGGTGATTTGTAAGTGTGTATCTCACATCGGAAGTGGGTGTGGGCTGGTTTATAAGTGTGTATCTTCCTAACCTGTATGACGCATTTTGTGTCAGGAAAATGAGGTATCAACCCAAGAACAAACTCGTGAGGACTTATGGGGGTTTAAAGCGAACAAAATCATGCGACAAGGTTATGCACACTTATATCATTGCTAACTATAGGGACGGGGTGTAGTTTTGGCAGTGTATGGCGTTATGGGGAGTTCGCACGTCTACTACATATAAGAGGACGACTGGGGAAGGAAAGCGATCAGTTTTTTTTTGGGCTTAGTGCTAACTATCTCTGGAGCTACTCTTCTCGTCGATGAAATGTTCCATTGGGCGAATTTCTGGAAGAATCGATGGTAAGTATAGTGTTTTTAGTTTATGTCGATCTTCTATGGAGATTGATGTTACGGTATTGCCAAGAAATCAGAGAAAAACAACAAGTTCTATTGATAGTAAGAGAACAAAAGTTACAAGGAGAAGAAAGTTACAGAAAGCGAAGATAACAGAGAGGAAGAAGAAGAAAGTCCCAGAGAACAAGGGAGATTACAGAGAGAGGGGGAAAACAGAGGTTTACAGCTTCATCCATAGACCTCCCTTTTGCCCTAATCCCCTTTAATGTTGTTAAATTGAATATGGAGATGACCAATATGCCCCCAAGAGCCACGTACTCAATAGGAGAGTGCCACCTAGGCTATATGAGTACACCACCATAACAATTGACTGTAATTGCAAGTTGTTGTATCGCTCGATTATATGTTCATTCTTTCCTAATTTCCTTATGCTATCCCTGTTTAGGAAATTAGAAACTGTCATTCCAAAATTTTTCGGTTGCTTCAACTAATCCAGGTAAGGAATGTAGGTTTTATTTGGGCATTAGGCCCTACATCATAGGGTCGTAGGAATCCTTTTGGCTGATATGCATTCGTTGTTCCCTTACTGTGGTGAATGTAAATCTGATAACATAAATTAAATGGATTATTGTTCTAATTCAAAATTTTGGAAGTCTGTAAGCAAGGTTTATTAGGTTTCTGTCTCTACATTTAGAGGAACGATTTTATTTATAAGCTGAGAATTGTTGTTTATATGGAGAGTGAGAATTTGTTAATATGCTAAGGACTGTTGTCAAACTGGAAATTTAAAATCTATATAATTTGTGAAGTTAATTATTGCTTCAATGTTGGGAATCTGTAACTTGAAATCTGAATATAGAAATAGGGTGTCTTCAGCCTTTATGTATGTAGGAGTTTTAATACTAGTATATGTTGTCTTTACTGTCTATATTCGAAGCTTAAAACATGCCATAATAGGAGGTAGTGGAAACCTGTTTTCTATGCAATTTGTTTACTTTAGTAGCATGGATAATGTTTTGCTGGAAACTAGATACATGTGTATTGTATTTAGTGACTTTTGCCTCTAGAATTAGAACTAGGAATTTTACCCTTAACAAGAGATAGAAACTTTACTTATTTTTGGTTGGATTGAGGATCTGTTTAATTGCTACTTCTTGCATGATAGGTCAGTGTTGCATCCCATGTGTTATGTTTTCAAGATTAGAATGGAATATTGATTTAATACATAAGAAATTATGAAAGAATAATACTGAAAACGAACATCAAATTTGTAACGGAATTAAGAACTCAAGCAAATTTTGGGTTGACTGTCCCCAATAAAGTGGACCAAATGGTGTCACTGAGTTATTTTCATAACTGATTTAAATTTACGTAAATGGTTGTTATGGGTGGGGTATGAGTTGGTTGTCTCATATGAGGTGGACCAAATGGTGTTACTCTCCCTTAGACTGATACTCATACAATCGTACTATATAATAGAAGAGAATGAAAATACGCTAACATAAAACAAAGTTCAAACAAAGTTGCGTTATATATATATATATATATATTTGCTGAGTGTTAAACTCATTAGTTGTGCTTTGTGATGTAATTGACAATGTTGAATTGAAAGAACAAAAGATATAGGACTGCAGTAATGGAGGCTCTCATGGGAAAGCCGAAGCATAGTCTGAGCAAAATTAATCATGGGTGATCAAAAGATGTATTTTCAAAAATTCACGTTAATTATGGTCGTATTTACTTTTGGTTTAAATGTTTGAACTTCAATTAACATTTATTTAAGTTATTTCATCTTGTTTTAAATGGATTTTTAGATTTGATAGTATTCCACTGTAAATGATTTTTATAAAAGCACGAATTTTGTATAAACGAAAAAGATTTTAACGTATCATGGTGTTATACTTCATGTACGTGTGTGATGCAAGAATACAACATATCCACTGTAAAAAAAAAAAAGTTAACTCTCATCTTTCTCCTTTCAGGTTATGTGTTAACGTTGAATTGATATAACTTTCTAGTTCTTCACTCAAATGACGTAATTTTAAAGTCTTTTCACAACTAATGACTTATGGTTTTATGTCACTTTATTTAAAAATTTTTAACATAATAGCATGTGCTTATAGATGTTCACAATACAATATATCCAGCAATTTCATTCATCAGCATTCATATAGAACTATTCAAAACTTATGCCCATCCATTAAATTCATTAAAAGACTTGTAAAAAGACATCATATGAAAAGATTGTATCAACAAAATATTGAATAAGTTAATTGTTTATTCACTGTTATCCTCAATCACTAAATATAATGTCTAATCATTTGCCTTAAATCACCATCAAGAGAAACCTGAGTTGACTAATTGGAAGTGTGCGATCCACTAACATCATATGTTTTTGCTTATTTGTTGTATGGACATCCAAAGAACTTCCTTGAACGTCCATGTGCAATCCTTGGACGTCAACACAACGAACATACCAGAACATATAAAGATATAAGAATCACCACACAATTAGTTAGCCAACTTGGATTTGTCTTCATGATTATACAAAAAAGACAACAATATTATTTAGTACAATTAAGTACAATTAAGTTATTAAAAAATAAAATAGTACCATTAAGCCACATTGTTAAGGATGTGAACTTGTCATAGCGAACTCCCACATAACAAATGCAATAGTGTGTCATAAAAAGCACATATAGTAATAATTATGTTTGAAAGTATAACAATGTAATCACTTGCATCCTAACAATAGTGCTAAAACTCATAAATGTGTCTTGTGAGCTTTCTTATCCACCACTGCTACTTCTGCCTTTAGTCCTGGTGCTACCACTTGTCTCACTAGTGGCTGAGCCTCCACATTGACAAGTGCGGACATTGTGGCCCACACCCTAATACCGACTACATGTCATAGGGATATTTCTCCTACTCATGACTATCCAACTATGAGGCTCATCAGCATCCCTTACTCTTTATTTTTAAGGCCTCCCTGGGCGTCTCTTAATTGGCAAAGGCAGAATTAGATCCTGGTCTGTTTCAAGCCACATGTGTTGGTCACTGACGGGTTTGACAAAGTGGGAATACATCCTCATAAAATGCATACACGAGATGACATGTACACGTGAGATTTCAGTCAGCTCCCACCAGTAACACGTACAGGTATGTGTGTCCAAATCAAATATGTACTATTCATTCTAGTCAATGACCTCAAACCGACCAGTTTCTGCAAATGTTGGACACCAATTTCAAGCCGCATGTTGTAGTTTAGAAAACTCTTTTTGATTGGAGAACGCAATAGACCTGTCAACTAAGCCAACTTTTGATATTTCTAATTATCAATATTAGTCTTTGATTTCTAATTATCAATAAATACAATATAAACAAGAGTAATTATTTATCTCTGTTGACACTAAATAAAATAATCATGAAAACATATTGAATTATTCAACTCGATTCGTGTATCAAACTCAACAAAATAATAAAGTTCACATAAATTGGTTTTTTCTCTTCCTAACCACTAGAAAAGTTTTGCCTATAATCAAAGTAAGATTCATCACATTAAGTCTGTAATTAAACATAAAAATATAACAGAAAAATATATAAAATATTCTTTGTTAATCAGATGCTTCACTATACTACATGGTGTCACTAGGGGTGTGCATGGTCCGGTTTGGTTTGGTTTTTTAGTGGAATCGAATCGAACCGAATCAGTTGGTTTCGGTTTGGGAATTTCAAAATCAAAACCGGTTGTATGAAAAACCAGAACCGAACCGGAATTTCGGTTCTGGTTCCAGTTCGGTTCTAGTTTTTTCTCATTTAATTTTTTTTTTCAAATATTATAAATTGGTATAAAAATTAAAAATAAAAAAAAATACATAACTAATTACACTATACAATCAGAGGAACACAAATCCTAAAACTTATGCAGAGTGGCAAAGTTATAAATTGATGTCAAGATTTCTTCCCTTGAGTAAGCACATTATTCACAATCGGAGCTAATTGTGCGAGTAACTTCCTATTCCAATACAACTCAATAGGACACCAAGTAGATTCTCACAAGGGCTTGAAACAAGAGGTGGAATTAAAATCAATAGCAAGGATAAGAAGGATAGTTGAACACCTAGATAAAGGTGCGATAGAAGCACCCCTTCTATGCCTCAATATTTGATTCAAACAGAATTATATCCTGAAAATAGTCAATAGATCACAATCTCTGCAAAAAAAAAAAAAACAAAGAGAGAAGAAGAAGAAGATTCAAGATGCATGCATAAGATGCTATGATTACGATCCAGATAAAGCGAACCAAAAATTCAACAGAATACATGTCACCTATCGAACATTAAAACAAGAAACATAAACCCTAAAAAAATATAAAAATTAGTCTGAATGCTAATTTCGTGAAAACCCTAACAAAAATAAATGGACAATCTACAGCTATCGTAGTCTAAAGTCAAAACATAAAAGAAAAACAAGAAACAAAAACAGAAAAATCCAAAAAAAAAAAGATAAAAGAAAACAAGAGAGAAAAAGAGGGCGAGAGCGTAAGAGAGAGAAAGAGAGAAGCTAACCCTATATGCAGTGAATGAAGAGCACAAGAAAACATAGTCCTTCTGAACAGAGCAGCGAGCCAACGACCGACGGTGAACTGTGAAGACTGAAGTGCTTGTCTTCTATAATCAGCGGAAACCAAACCGAAGATGAACACGAACACGAAGCGAAGACAAACCGAAGACGAACTGGGATTTCAGGAGATCGAGATTGGGAGTCGAGAGTTAGGAGCGTCGGCCTCGGGAGGGTTTGCAGCAGATGAAAAAGTGGACTCTCGAACTGGAAAGGAAGAACGAAGAAGCCCTAATTACAAATTACTTGCGATGATTCAGTTCTGGTTTTTCGGTTATGAGAAGTTGGAACCGACAACCTAATCGAGAATTTCGGTTCTTCCTAAAAAGAACTAAAATTTGGTTATTACATGTGCAAAACTGAACCCAACCGACCTGAAACTGTTGGTTCTGATTTGGTTTCGGTTCAGTTTGCACACCCTTATGTGTCACAATAATAACTGCGTTCAGAAAATTGCCACAATCTTTGGGATTTCTTCCTTCTTTTTATCCTTATATTTTACATATCATTTATGTAAAAACTTAATGTTACATTGTGTTGTGGTATTTTATGGCAAAAATATGATTTTTATTAATTACATCACTGATTTCAAACAATATTCATTATCACATAACAAACTCACATTCGTGCATAAATCAAACCCCATTTTCATACATCCAACCAAAATTTCAATCTTTCGCCTCTATATCTGAAAATTCCCAAAACCAAAAGGAATTTGGCTTACCTACACGAAATTCATGACGATCTTTTCAGATTTGCGTAGGAAGAATTTCAACTCGACGTCGAAAGAGCAAACCCTGACCTCCAAAACAATTCGAACGAAAATCGAAATTCATTAGATCTATGATTTTTAAAGAATAACGAAACTAATCATCCTTACCATCTATTTTCCAATCCGACCAAAAGTTCATCAGGTACAAAATATAAATCATGCAAAATTTCTTCTCTGTTTCCTCTCTTCACACCCCAATGTTCTCTGATCACATAATATAAGAAAATGGTTTCCCCCAATAGAACAAATAAGGGGGCAACCCCCTTGCATTCCGCGGTGGTTCCACCAAAGGTGGGACTTTTTAAATAAATTTAATTATCCTGCCATAATTGATAAGGCAGTTGTTACCTGAATAGTCGGCAAAGGGCGTAACACTGGTATCAAAGCAATGGTCGGAAGGAAGGGAGACGGAAGAGACGTAGCTAGAGAAGACAGAGTCAGCCAAGTCTGTGAAGAGGTTGGCTAGGTGTGGTTGGAGGTGGGTTCGGTACATGAGGAGCTTTCTCTCGAAATAGGGGCGTTGAAGGCAGATTTGAAGTCGACTTTGGAAGAGTGCACTGCTCACAAAGTCAAGACATTGAGGGCGGATGTTGCGTCCTTTCTGGAGAAAATTGCGTGTTAGTTTCTTTAATTTTCATACTTTCATACGAACAATACTTTAATTTCCCAAAATCTATTAACGTAATTTGATTCAACCAATCGTTTCATTAGATTTAGGATAACCAAAACTCAATAGACATACTAACCTTGATCCATGCTTTTATTGATGTAAACATTGATCTAGAAAATATTTCTTGCCTTGAACTTTTTACTTTACATTCTTCCTTTGATGATCAAGGGAGGAAGTATGTGTTTCTTTTATTCTCCTTTTCCTTCAGAAAAAACATCAATCAAGAAAATGCCAGAGATATGGTTAAGCAAAATTTGAAGAAGCAAAGTCTCTTTACACTTCTTCTCTATTCTTTCGCCAAGGACCTTCTAGAGATGATGCTACTTTCAGAGAGAGAGAGAGAGAGAGAGAGAGAGAGAGAGAGTTGTGTGTGATCTAGAAAGAGAGGAAGAGAAGTTTAATTCCAATTCTCTTCCACTTTTCCCGTTTTCTTTTCTTTGTTTTCAACTCTTCCTTTCAAAAGTCAAAAAGAAAAGCCACACCTCTCCTTAATGCATTCACATTGACAGAAAATTCTTTAATGATAATTTACATCTCTTTTACTTTTAACCATACATTGTTCACTTTAACAAGGTCAAGGTGAGGGAATTAAAACCCAATCAACTTAATTATTTTACGCTTAACAATCATCACATTAAGCACCGTAATATTAAGTCCATAAACTTTCATTAACAAAGACCACATTAATAGATTATTAGAAAATAATCTAACAATCTCCCACTTGGGCTATGTTATATTTAACTTTAATAAAATCGATTTCCAGCTATTCCTTTTCAGCTGTCATAACTTGCATTTACAATCCATTTCTATAGTATACCATAAAGTGAATTTATCAAGTGTTCTTTTCATAATGAATTGTATAATCGGATCATTGCAATCACAAGTCTTTAATGACGATATGATTCTTTCTATGCATCACAAATTAACACAATTCATTAATTCTTTAATCGAGGAACACTATATATTTACCTTTCAACTTTATTTTTCATAAAGTTTACCTTATTATTCATAAACAACTTTAATTGTATAAACCATTCTATGAATAATAAACGTGTATACAAAAAAATTTCCTTTAATGAATTCAAAAGTGTTATAAGATACAAGTTATGCTATTACAATCACATATACAAAGATTTGTCACCTAAATTCATCCTTACAACATGTTCTTTAAAGGCTTTGGGTGGAAATCCTTTGGTTAATGGATCCGCTATCATAAAACTTGTACTTATATGTTCTATACACACCTTTTGTTTTTGTATCTCTTCTTTGACTGACAAGTACTTTAAATCCATATGTTTTGTTCCTTTCGAGTATTTGTCATTCTTCGAGAAGAATACAGCTGCAGAATTGTCACAATAAATTTTCAGCAGTCTATCAATATTGTCGACCATTCCTAGACCCTGAATTAAGTTTTGCACCCACAATGCTTGAATTGTAGCTTCAAAATGCTACAAATTATGCCTCCATAGTGGAAGTAGCAATCGAAAATTGCTTTCCACTTTCCCATGATACGGCTCCTCCTGCTAATAGGAACACGTAATCGAATGTAGATCTCCTCGAGTCTACACATCTGCCATAATTTGAATCTAAATATCCAATCACCTCAAGATGATTTGATTTGCTGTACATGAGCATGTATTCCTTTGTTCCTTGTAAGTACCGAAGGACTTTCTTTCCAGCTTTTCAGTGATCCATTCCTGGGTTACTTTGATATCGGCCCAACATCCCTACTATAAAATTGATATATGGCCGAGTACATGTCAATGCATACATTAAGCTTTCTACTGCTAATGCATATGGAATAGATTACATTTCCTTACGTTCCAAATCACTTTTCGGACAGTGCATTTGATTAAACTTGTCCTCTTTCTGAATTGGAACAACACCAGCAGAACACTTATCCATTATGAATCTCTCTAGAATTTTATCGATATATCCTTTCTAAGACAAACCCAGTAAACCTTGCTGTCTATCACGAAATATTTCTATTCCAATTACAAAGGCTGCTTCACCCATATCTTTCATTTCAAAATTCTTAGAGAGAAAAGCTTTTACGTCATGTAACATTCCTTTATCATTTGCAACAAGAAGAATATCATCAACATACAATACCAGGATATTAAACTTGTTCCCACTGACCTAACGGTGTTCTCTATAAAGTCGTGCGATGTAATGGTACGTTAAACTTAATATACCATTGTCTGGAAGCTTATTTTAATCCATAAATTGACTTCTTCAATTTACACACCAAATTTTCATTTCCAGGAAATGAAAACCCTTCTGGTTGATCCATATACACTTCTTCCTCTAAGCCACCGTTAAGAAATGCGGTTTTTAGGTCCATTTTTGTGAAGCTCTAAATCATAATGAGCTACCAAAGCCATAACTATCCTTGAAGAGTTCTTCTTTGAAACTGGAGAGAAGGTCTCTTTATAGTTAATGTCATCTTTCTGAGTGTAACCTTTGGCGATAAGTCTGGCCTTATACCTTTCGATATTACCTTTCGAGTCACGTTTGGTTTTGAAAATCCATTTACAACCAACATGTTTCTTTCTTTTAGGTAACTCTACAAGTTCCCAGACTTTATTGTCATCCATCGATTGCAACTCTACTTTCATAGCATTTAACCACTTTTCAGAATTATTACATTTCATGGCTTGTTTATATGAATCTGGATCTTTGTTGTTACTCAAGTCACATTCTTCTTCAAAAGAATAAACCACATAATCATTAGAAATTACTGGTCTCCTTTGCCTTATAGACCTTCGTAATTCTGGTTTTTGTGATGGTTCACTTACGACTTGTCTATTATCAATATGCTGATCATTGACACGTTCACTTTGATTGGTTTGAATGTTCATATGTCGTTCCTGTATGTTGTTGGACTGTGATACAACAAAAGGAATGACAACTTGATGAGAAGTACTAGGTGTTGTTTCCTCTACCTGAGTCTCTTGAATATTCACCTTTCGTGATTCATCACTCCTACTGAACTCGATATTCTGAATGAATCGAGCATTTCCAAATTCAACTATTCTTGTATTATTCTTTGGACAATAAAATATGTACCCTTTTGACTTTTTTGGATAGCCGATGAAACAACCACTGATGATTTTTGTATCGAGCTTCTTTTCATATAGATTATATATCCTTACTTCTACCACACACCCCAAACATGGATATGTCTCAAACTAGGTTTCCTTCCCATCCAGAGAAGAACCCTATTCAGTAGATATGCAGCAGTTTTTAAACCGTGCATCCACAACGATAAAAGCACATCACTATTATTCATCATACTCCTAACCATTTCGATAAGAGTACAATTCCGCCTTTCAGCTACACCATTATGTTGTGGTGTTCCCAGCATTGTATACTATGCACAAATGCCTCGACTTTTGAGAAACTTTGCAAATGGACCTTTGTTTTGTCCATTTTCATCGTATTTTTTGTAATATTCATCACCTCTATCCAACCTCACGACCTTTACTTTTCTATCTAATTGTCTTTCCACCTCATTAAGGAATATTTCTATAACATTCATTGCTTGAGACTTTTCATGCAATAGATATAAATAACCATAACGTGAGAATTCATCGATAAATGTGATAAAAATATTTTTCGCCACTCCATGAATGAGTGTCGAATGGACCGCATATATCAGTGTGTATCAATTCTAAAAGTTCACTGCTTCTTGTGTCAGGATACTTTGATGTGTGTTTAGTTTTCTTTCCTTTAATGATCTATACACACGTCCCAATCATTTAAATCTAATTGAGGTAAAATATTATTTTTCATTAACCTCAACATCCTTTCTTTAGATATATGACCTAGATGTTTATGCCATAACGAACAGAACTTTTATTAGTTGCATTATGTTTAGTTCCAATCACATGATTAACATTAAACAAGGATTCAAAATATTTAGCATCAAGATTGAAACAGTACAAACCATCCTTCAAAATACCACAACTATAACAGTATTTTTTTTTGTACAAAGAAAATACATCATTACCAATTTCAATATTAAATCGTACATAATCCAATTTTACAATAGAAATTAAATTTCTAGCACATTCAGGAACATAGAGACACTTTTCTAGATCCAGATGATATCTAGTATCCAGGATCAATCTATATGTCCCAATTCTTTGTATCCATACTTTCATTTTGTTTCCCATATACAAGAATTTTTTATTCCCGTTTATGGGCTGGATCGAAAGAAATCCCTACGTAACATTAGATACATGAGTAGTAGCTCCAGAATATTACCACCAACTATTATTAGACACTTCTATAATATTTAATTCAAAACATATTGAAACAAATAGTGTACCTTTCTTTTCGAACTAAGCTTTTCTTTTCAGACAATCTTTCTTGATGTGTCCAGCTTTGTTGCAGAAGTAGCATTTAAGCTCTTTTCGGATCTAACCATCTTTTATCTTTAATTGGCATTTTCCCTTCTGTTTGTTCTTTTTCCTTGGCTTTCCTTTGCTATTTTTCGCTTCCTTCTAAAACGTTAAATGAGCGGTATGGTCCTTTAATTTCTTCAACCTCCCTTCTTCTTGAATTAACATGACCTTAATTTCTTGAAAGTTCTATTTCTCTTTAATGGTGTTATAATTCACCTGGAACTAGCCAAATTCAAGAGGAAGTGAGTTTATGATAAATTGAATAAAAAATTATTCACTTACATCCATACCCAACGTTTGTAGCCTTGCTGCCAAATTGGCCATGCTTGTTATATGATCATGAATGGGTTGAGACCAATCAAATTTCTTGGTCCTTATCTCACTCATCAGATTCCCTACAATGGACTTATCCGTAATGTCAGATTAAGAATATGCCTTTATTTTTTTACATGAAATCCTTTGCATCATTCGTCTTTGGCATGGATGACTTAACATTTTTAGCCATTGTCATTTTCATCAAGCTCAAACTCAGCCTATTAGATCGCTCCCAAGTCTAATTGTATGACTTGTCAGCTTCCGTACTGGTCTCATTAATGGCTGGTGGTCTACCACAAACTAATGCCCAGTCTAAATCCAATACACCCAGTTGAAATTAGATTTATTTAGACCAATCAGCATAGTTCAAACCATTAAACTTGAGTAGTGAATTACCAGAGGCGAATAAATTTTTAGAAGCTGCAAAATATAACACATGCTCATTCATTAAATTGATCGAATTCAGATAAACATAATTTTATTTATTTAAGTTCACCTTTGGGTAATCCTTAAAGAAATAAACAATCATTGATGTTATAATTTATACTTTAATAGACTCATAAACATATTTAATATAATATGTTTAATATCTTTGGATATTTAAACATATTAATCAAATATGTAAACGTGTCACTTGAATATTATTGATTATAAACATTGGTCCACCTTTGGGTGACCTACTAGTTTATAATTAATAATTTCCTTTCAATAACATCACCATAATTATCACCATAATTAAATGAATAAATTACACAATTTAATATTGATCACTTCAAACTATGTCACTTTAGTGACTACTAGTTGAGTAAATTTTTATTTATATCATTTATTTTAACTTTTATTTTCTACCTTGCGGACAACTAGAAGATGTGAGATTCGCGTCCGCTATCGTCTGAAAATTGTAATTTTTCATTACAGGTTCAAAACTATTTCGTTCTAATATCATCCTCATGTGTCCGCGTGCGTCCGTAGGACGAAAACTTTGCACAGATTTGTTTGGAATCAACTTTCCCCGGAATATTTCAACTTTATTTTTACAATTTCATATTTTCCTTCTTTTCATGCATAATCTCATATTAAACTTTTCATGCAATCTTATTTGTCAATTTGCACAATTTGTACTTTTATGCCAAACCAAATATGCAGCAAATTATGTAGAATAGAAACAAATAAACATGCAAAAACTTTTATGTAGCATCAACATGAAAATTATGCAGCAAATAAACATGCTTTTAGGCAGATCTAATATTCTAATACAAACTCAAATTAAATACATAGTCATCACTTTGAAACAAAGATATAACTCTAAAATGAAATAGAGAGAAATTAGAGGATCCGCCACCCAACAACTACTCTTGATTAGCCTTGCCACTTCATTGAATGGATGAGATCGTTGAGGTGAATGATTAACTCAGTAGACAGTTTATACTAAATGCAATGTATGTAGAAATGATTTTACCTTTTCGTGTCAAAACCATGATGAATCAAAATCTTGTTATCGTGCATGAGTTTATAATCATTTCAAAACATTTTTTTACCATTTTAACTAAACAAGCTCCACAAGTCACCGATCAAACAATCATCAAAACATCGCTGGATACCTAGCAAGGTATAGTAAAATAAGCCTACATTGGTTTTCAAAATTTTAAAAACAGTGATCCGTGAAAAAGGATGGTCGGTCAAGGACTCATCCGATACAATCACACATAACAGTGGTAGTCTAAAGATAGCAACACCTCATGGGACAAGAGGATGAAAATTATGAGATCTAGCCATCTCACAATGGTTCCTGACGAGCAAGGGTCAACGACGGCACAACTCAAATCAATAATAAACATACCCTAATCAAGTTAAACCCAAGGAGTGCAGCATCGTCGCCCTATTACTCATTTACACACAATTCACAAACCAACATTTTCACGTAGTAGAAGATGTACTGGGATAGCCTCATAATTCTTTGATATCGTGACTGTTCAAACCATCAAGAGGATTCATCACCTAATGTACATAATAGAACAAAATGAAATACCATGCATAAGGAAATAAACATGTAAAACTCACATACATATAGTATAAAAGCTTACGTGTTATTGAACAGTCTTAGTCAGGTTTTCGTATATGGTAACCCACAAAATATAGTTTTAAAATCATGATGCAATGCAAAGCGATAAAGTATAAAATCCTTACTTTTGCAACGACCTTTATTACTCGCTAGAGCTACAACCTCCTCAGGAATTGACTCGTAATCCACGATATCGTCAAAGCTTAGAAACATGATAAAGGTTAGGAATTCCCATCATCAAAACAATAGGGAATATTGAGAGAGTTTTATATCGAGACTAGGAACCCAATCGATGGGTAAACGACTCAAAAATATGAAAAAATACAGTATGCGGTTGGCTGGTCTGTATTGCGGTTAACAAGCCAACTATCACAATCGACCATTTTTCAGTCGCGGTCGACCAGACACCAACCCAAATCTGTCAACTAACCCTGCGGTCAACCTTTTAGCATGATTTTCCTGATGGAAATGAGTTGTTTCCACTGCCTCCAAATGGCCAATACTCCTACATAAACCATAAATCTACCAAAACATTATACTAATAACTTTCGAGTTTCCAATCTCAAATTTGAAACCAATGTCCAACCAAACTTCAAACTCAAAAACGAAGAGAAGAAAAGGCTTACCACGAAGCGCCTTCACAAAAAGTTGGAAATCATGACGTTGCAAACCCAAACCAGTGCTCGAATCCTCTTATGTGCGAAGTTCTCTCCACACTCTCTCTCCTTTCACGCAATGACCGAGTGGGGAATGAGGGGTCACTTTTAATATTTTATTTTAAAATTTAAAATTTATTTTATTTAATATATATGGAAATTAACAAAACAACCACTGAACTATAGGATCAGTGACAAGAGAACCAATAAATAATTTTTTGCTAACAAATAAAACATTGATGTAACATCCCGATATTTTAAGTTGGATAACTATCGGGATATTACCAACAGTGTTCTTGAGCGTTAAGTATAGAGGTATTTTCGTTACGTTTTCCCTATATACGCAGTGTAATCGAAGTGTTGGTGTTATGATGACGTTACATGGCATATCTATACGTGTCATTTAGTGACGTGTAATTATGGGGAAAATGTTAAAGGATATGAGTTAAGTGTGGAAAGATGAAGGAAGTGAGAATTTTGGGTGTTAGGACGAGTTGGGGATGAGATTTCTCGTCTTGACTTCACTGTACAGTGGACTTTCAGACGAGTCTCTGAATGTTGTGGACGAGAAGAATGGCGTCCGCATCGAATCTGATCAAGTCTGGACAATTTCGGACGACAAATTGCGGACGATGCAGACAAGAGAAGTAGTGTCCGCATTGACTCTATACAAACAGGAGACTTTTGGACGAGTCGCCGAACGATGCAGACGAGAAGAATGGTGTCTGCATCGAATCTGTCCATTTTATGGACACTTTTGGACAACGCAGACGACATATACGGATGCCATATCGCATCCGTAAGACACCAGCGGACGGTACGGACAAGGGTTAGGGAAGCCAATCCTCGTCCGAGGCCACAATTTGGCCTAGGGATTATGCCTTTACAGACAAATGCGGATGAGACTACTATGTCCACACCCGTCCGAATCAACCCAGACCTGCGACAGAACAGATTTAAAATCAAAATAAAAACGATGGTTAACCAATAAGAGGATGCGACCCCGATAGGAAATCCGACCCCAGACCCACGCGAACCAACCATCCCTGCCCTCCAGCCAAATTTCTGCCTTCTTCCAAGTACAATTGATCCCTCCCCTTCCTGCATAAGCCATCTCCTTCCCCCATTTGGGCATTCATCTTCCAGCAAGAAGTCTAGGGGAAGGGGAGAGTGAAGGAGAGCTGCTGGGGAGAGACTCTCTGAGATGAATGTCCTGTAAGTTGAGAGTTGTGTAGTGTGAGAAGTATTGTTGAGTGTAGTTGAAAGTGAGAAATGAGAGGGGTGAGCTACCGGGCGAGTGGAACGTGTGAGCTCCAGCTGCTGTGAGGAATCCACCGTGAGGAGTAGCAGCTGTCCCTGCTTTAGTTCTTCAAATGGGCAAGGATTAAGGGGCATTTTGGCCATTGAGGCCTTACACCACAAGTATGGGTGTGTGAGTGTGTTTCATTAATGGATAGTGTGATTTTATTGATGCTCTGTGATCTTTTCCTGCTTTTAAGTTGTGATTGCAGTTAGAAAAGCTTATAATGATAATGTTTATTGTTAGTTTAGGTGATAATTCCTTGATGAATCTGTTGTTGCACCCCTTAGATAATTTGCTACGAAATGTTCCTTGTGTTATGTGCTCTGTGCTCTGTGTTAGTTCTCTGATTGGCGGTGGTAGATTTCCTTTGTGTTTCCTTGATTAATTCCCTTAACTCTTGCTAGTAGTTCTATTACAATTGCTTAAACAGTGGGTGTATGAGTAAGACTTAGATAATGAATGAGATAGAAGAGTTAAGTGTGAAGAGGCTTCCATGAAATGATAATTATATTTCAACTTTTGTTTAGTTGTTAATACCAACTGCTATTACTTTCATTTTGTCTCTGTTGTCTACTTTCGTAACCTAGTATGTTTAGTTCCTAATCAATTTAATTAATGGTTAATCAATTAAGCATGTTAAAAACTGGTTGAGCACGTTAATCTACCTAGAGGGAAGTCGACTAGTTGATAATCATAGTATGTTTATTTTAGCTTACATATTTAATTATCTGTGTGAGCATGTTAAACTACTAAACTAACTAGATTCATAATTAGATTAACTAAATGTGATTAATTAAGTTGTAGTATGTAGATTGTAGTTAACATGTTTAACTTAGCTTGTATGCTTAAATAATTGACGAACCTAAGGCTAGCATCTTAATTTACTTAGTTAGAATAATTAATTAGACTTGAACTTGTTTCGTTTACTAATTAACTAACTAGCTCTTAAATAACCAATGCAAGCATGATTAACTAGTTGTGTAATGAATAATCAATCCTTGAGCATGTTAGTAATTAGTATGTTTAACTAGTTGAACATGTTTGTATGTTAATCAACTCAAACATGTTAATTATAACTTGTGTATGTTAATCAATAACTAATCCATGAGCATGTAATTAACTAACTAGTTAGGTATGTAAATTAACTAATGAAGCATGTTAAATTAACTAACTAGTGGAGCATGTAAATTACTTAGAATAACTAATCAGCTTAATAATTGTAATCTATTTCGAGCATGTAAATGGACTAGGATATACGAATTGACAAATATAAATGTTAATTAACTAGCATAAGTAACTTAACTAGAAATCGAGTATGTTAATCAATTAGGTTAGTTTATTTGATATCGAGCATGTAAATGGACTAATACGTAACCACTAGTACATTTAGTTAGTATGTATAAATCAATTAGCGGTATGTTAGCTAATTTGGACAATTGACTCTAATTAAATGTGAGCATGTAATTTACTTAGGAAAACTAGTTAGAATAATTAAATAGACTTGAGCATGCAATTAAATAACCAGCTCCATAACTGAAATCAGTATTCTTGAGTGAACTAATGAGTGTTTTGTTATTGTCTTCTTGGTTGTTCTTTCTATTAAATGCTTTACTCTCTTTTACATACGCTTTCAATTACATGCGCTTTCATTTACAGTAGCTTTTAATTCCTTATATGCGCTTTCTTTTATTGTACGTACATTCAATTATAATTACTTTCCTTTATATATGCGCACTTCAATTTCAATTAATGTTATGTTCTTACACATCATTCATCATACTAGGTTAAGAATGTATGTTCATGCATCATGTTAATAGCAACTAATAGGGAGTGGTATGCACACATGCATGAGTGAGGATAAACGACAAAAACGAATAAAACGGTAAGATAATAAAGGCCTCTGTGGTCCGGTAGTTTAGCCTAGCACAGACACAAAGAAAAGTAAAAAGGGAGTTGGAGGGCGGATGGGTAGTGGGTCTAGTCTACAACTAGCCGAAGCCCCTCCCTGTTCGGGTATGAGAGTTCTAGTTGCAAGAAAAAGGCTAGTGTAGGATCGAACTTAACCTAAGAGGGGGGTGAATTAGGTTTATTAATCATTTTTGTGCGATAATTATATTTCTAACTAATATCAATTTGATCAAATATAAACACAATATAACAAATAATCTACGAGAGAGAGGGTTAGAGATATCGAAACCGAGTTGTTAACGCGGTTCGGCCAAGCACGCCTACGACCGCGCTTCAAGGTCCTCCCTTGAAGATATATTCCACTAACTGCGTCTGGTTACAATTGATTGAACTTGCACGGGTGTCAATCGATTGTTACAAAAACTTATTCTTAGGGCGTTACCTTTTTCTCTCGAATGTAATTTTTCTCTTGGAAAAATCTCAAGCTCTCACAAATACAATAATCCTCACAACAATTAAATGATCTCGCTCAAATACTTTGGAGGATGTTTTTGTCACTCAAATTCGTACACAATGGTTGAGTCAAAAATTCGACAGAGCTTCGCTTCAAATCGCTTGGTTACCTTCGTTCTTTGAAGTCCATCTATTTATAGATTTTCCCAGTGCGGACGTCCTCAACTCCTTTAGGATCGTCGGCAGTCGAACGTTGGAAAATAGCTGTTGCAGAAATCTGCGTACTTGCGGACGCCATTCTCCCGTCTGCATTGTCCATGTGAATCGTCCGCGTTCTACACTGAAATGGACAGAGGCAAATCGGACGCAAAACCCAACGTCCGCATCATCTGCGTGAATCGTCCACGTTGAGCTCTGAAAGACAAATTCATATAGGATGTCACGGATTGGCGACCGTGGCCATGTAGTCAGCTTCTTCTCCCGTCCGCTTCGTTGAAGGGAGGCGGATGCCACATGGCGTCCGCCTCGTCCATGTGACTCATCCGCATGAATCTTCAAAATGGCAGATTCAAATCGGATGACTCAAAATGGCATCTGTGGCGTCCGTGACATCCGCTGCAACACAGTTTGCACTGGGGACGCAGAATTCTCTTCTTGAGGACGCCTCCTTGCCATCCGCACATTGTCAGTCCGCGTCCGCGTGTGTACTTGACACTTCAATCTTGCACGAGACGCATCCTCTAAGTCATACAAATCTTCCATATCACTGCATAGACTTAGAAGAACATATTAAACAATCTCAATACCCTTGATCAAGGGTATTTCCAATTTAAACATCAAAAAAGATAATTATTAATTCAATGAATAAACAACTTTTACACTTTAGTTAAATTGTTCATCATCAAAATATAAATATGCCTAACACACTTAGGCTAACAATCTCCCCCTTTTTGATGATGACAAAACATATTAAGTTGTTTATATCCAAAAACTAAGTATGTGCATCAAATATTGCATTTTATATTTACCCGATTCATTTATGCAATTTATCATTCAATTTTGTTCATTCACAACATGCTATCTTCAAAATCCCCCTAACATTAAGCACAAACCAACAACTAGTATTCTCCCCCTTTTTGTCATAAGAAAAAAGAAAGGCTAGGGAATTTAAAGCTCATCAAAATATGGGACTAAGAAAAATCTCCCCCTGAATCAAGTAATACTATGGAATTGAAGTTTCTCCCCCTGAATTTAAGGTTCTCCCCCTAAATTAAGGAATCTAACTCGAATCAAGATTAAACAAAATAGGATGTAACAAAGTATAGATCAAAAGAAATTTCACATGGTTATGTTTATTTCTTAAACTCCTCCTCAATGCCAAAATCAACCTGTAAACACAAGAGATCTAAGCCAAACGAGCCAGAATATGTGACACGAGACGACCTGCAAAAGGAAGTACGTGTTAGCAACCCACGAAGAATGACAGGGACGGAGATGTAGACCTTTGATCGGATCCGGGAACTATCTAACGTTAGGTTCACGGATTCTAGATTTTCGAAGAAAATCTACCGATCGCGGGCAATGGTTCGGTTTTCCCTCGCTCAAACTCCCAATGGAAGTTTGAAAAGGGAAAACTTACGAGTTAGCTCAAGCACCACGAGCTTGCTAACAAGGAAGTCCTCTACTTCGTCTCGGATTCGAAGATCCGGGGCGGCGGCTCGACGGAGTCGGAATCTCCTCACAGGGAAGGGAAATAGTAATATATTAATCTCGTCAAAGTTGTCTTTCAATGCGTCTAACCATGGAAATTTATAACCTAGGTGATGATGAGTAGGGGTGATGGACGGTCGAGATGAGGCAGATGATGGACGGCCAAGATGAGGCATGTGGGTGGCAATATGCAGGCTCTTGGATGAATGTGGAATGAATGGCCAAGATTAAAGCTGGTGGAAGAACATGCATGGCGTACACGTGGTAGCTCCTTGATGTTTTCTTTGGGCTTGCTCTTTCCTTGGGCTTGAAAAGGATTGGACTTAGCCCATAACTCAATCATCACCATCTAACCTAACCAACAATCTAAATGCCTGAATGAGTAAAGCTTATAACTATGCTTTACCCTCACAAAATAGGCTCAATGTTTGCCATGAAAATAAAAATAAGAAATAAATAAAAATATGCAGAATTGAAAGGTTACACGTTTGGGATGCCAGGAAGACAAATTCCCGTCTGATGAAGCTCATAACATTCACGTGTGTCCCAAGTCAAGACATGCACAGGTTGCTCCTTATCCGTTGGGACAACATCCCAAATAGAATCATCCTCGAAGTTAATACCTACAAAAGAAACAAGATCATCAGTAATTTGGCTAAGTGACAGTAAGGACCTTGTTTGCGATCGAGTAATAGGCCTCGACCCCCGAGGCATGTCAATATGCAGAAATAGAAACAACTCACATAAATCTCGACAATTTCATTCATAATATTCAAACGATGCAACACATAATAGAGTCAAATATGAAATTCAAATACTAGAAATTACAACCGAATTGTTTTTACTCTCCTAAGCCAACAACGAAAGACATAAGTAAGCATAAAATCCTAATCTATGCATCCGGGATGTCCTCGTCATTAAGATCATGCGTAGGTGGAGCTGAAGACGAAGGAACCTAAGGAGGAGCAACCGAGAGATGCCGGTGTGCCATATGCCACAAGCAAAATCATCCATTTGCCTCTCCATAGCGTCGAAGCGAGTAGTAAAGGATTGCATAGACGACATAAGCTGAACCAGGTAGTTAGTGTGCTTATCCAGGGTGGCCTACAATCGAGCTACGTCAGAAGTGGTAGCGTAGGGTCCATGTGATGAAGAAGAACTCTCTCCTAGAAAGAAAGAGGGTCCAGCCTCTGCGTGAATTGTTGGAGCAGGCTCGGCAGAGGGAAGAGTAAGGAACGGTCCTGAAGGCTGTGGAGGAGTAGAGTCTGGAGAATGGGGAGGAACCGGGACATTGTCTTGCTGGGCAATCCACTCACCATTTGGAGCACGAATGATTCCCATCCGTCCCAAAGTTTGTGGAGAATAGATATCGGAGCGATGAAGTTCACGAAATTTAGAGGACGAAGGAATAGGAATGTCTAACTCTTTGAACAAGTTGGTGAGGAGTAAATTGAAGGGAAGTGAGAGCGAGACACTATCAGCGGTGTCGGAAATTTGAGCCATGATGATATACCCTAAATTGAAAGGAGTGTCAGAATACATACGTTGAAGAACATAGAGATCCATGTAGCTAACATGATCTCGGTGACCGGCACGAGGAAGTACATTGTATTGGAGGGAATGATGAATAACACGTGCCCAATGTTGAGATGTCTTGACTTGGGCTTAACTTGATAATCGTTAATTGGATCGCGAAGGATTTGATGCAAGAGAATATCACCAGCTTCCTTCTTATGAAAGACGGAGGAGAATGAGAATTGTAGTATTCCTCCGACAAAAGACCTTGGGGACACTCAAGGAAGACATTAAGGCAGTAAGGAGTGATCTGAATTTTTCGCCCATAGAGAAAGCTTTTGACAACTAGAGGATGGTAAGTATATGTCATATTAGGATAAAACATGCGAATAGCCTTCTCAACATATGGACCATCCAGAGAAAATAATTTACGTAAACCCATATAGGTATACATATCCTCTAAATCTAGGCTAGACAAATGCTCAAAATCGATTTTCCGAGAGGAAATTAAGGAACGATTCTTGAAATCATCCTCATAACGTTTCTTACACTCATCATTTGGAAATAAACGAGTCCTATAGACTCGAGGAGGATCGGAGGTTTGAAGTGAAGTGCGTTTCCTAGAATGACGACTAGACATTGTGAAACTTGAGATAAAAATTGAATGTAACCTTAGGGAAATACTAGACAAACAAGAACAAACAATGAAAAATCGAAAAACAATGACAACGGGAGTTGAAAATCGTAGAGAAATACCGAGATGAGTGATCCTAGGTCGCCGGAGTGCACGGGAGAAGATGGGTCTAGAGGAGAGGACGCGGAGTTAGGGTTTTGGCGGATCCCCAATCTATTTTAAAACACGTTTGTGGACGAAGCGGACGGCATTTATTGGCGTCCGACTCGTCCGCAACTCACCAGAAATGAAGCAGACTTTAAATTTCGAGTAAGCGGACGTTGAGGATGCCATTTATGACGTCCGCACAATGTAATCCTTAAGATTTTGGAACAATTTAATGAGCAAAAATTGAGGCTATCATAGAGGTAAACAATCCAACACACTAGAAAGATAAAAAATATTATTTAAATGGTATTAAAGCTAAGTTATCAAGAAGGATCAAATCAAGATGAATTTGAATCCCACAAAACGTCTTTTCATCCAAAGGTTTGGTGAAAATGTCGGCAAGTTGATTTTCGGTGGAAACAAATTCTAAAGAGATATCACCTTTATTAACATGATCACGAATGAAGTGATGTCTAATCTCAATGTGTTTCTTCCTAGAGTGAAGAATAGGATTTTTGGAAATGTTGATGGCACTTGTGTTGTCGCACATAATTGGAATATGCTTAAAGAATTGTCCATAATCTTCCAAAGTTTGCTTCATCCAAAGCAATTGTGCACAACAACTCCCGACTGCAATATATTCACTTTCGGCTGTAGAAAGTGCAACCGAATTTTGTTTCTTAGAAAACCAAGATACTAATGATTCTCCAAGAAATTGGCAAGTGCCACTTGTACTTTTCCTTTCAACTAAACTACCCACATAGTCGGAATCGGAGTATCTCATTAAATCAAAATTTGTACCCTTAGGATACCACAATCCAAGACTAATAGTCCCACTTAAGTATTTAATGATTCTTTTGACAGCATTTAAGTGTGACTCTTTGGGTGAAGATTGAAATCTAGCACACAAGCACACACTAAAGAGAATATCGGGTCTACTTGCGGTCAAATATAATAGAGATCCAATCATACCACGATATTTCTTTATGTCTACATCTTTTCCATTTTCATCCTTTCCTAATTTTGTGGTAATGCTCATGGGAGCATACCAAAGTATTTAATAAGCTCCTTGACGTATTTTTCTTGATTTAAGAAAATTCCATCATAAGATTGTTTAATTTGTAAACCAAGAAAATATTTCAATTTGCCCATCATACTCATTTCAAACTCACTTTGCATTAAATTTGCAAATTCATCACAAAGTGTGCCATTAGTGGAACCAAAAATGATATCATCTACATAGATTTACACAATCATAAAATCACTACCATTGTGCTTGACAAAAAGAGTGGAATCTACTTTTCCTATTTTGAAATCTCTCTCCTTCAAAAATTTGCTTAGTCTCTCATACCAAGCTCTTGGTGCTTGTTTAAGTCCATATAGAGCTTTATGAAGTTTATATACATGATCTAGCTTATCATAAACTTCAAATCCTAAAGGTTGCTCAACATAGACTTCTTCTTCAATATAACCATTTAGGAAAGCACTTTTTACATCCATTTGATAAAGAGTGAAATCCTTATAACAAGCAAAAGCCAAGAGCATTCTAACCGATTCTAACCTAGCAATCGGTGCAAAGGTTTCTTCAAAATCAATTCCTTCTTCTTGCTTATAACCTTTTGCAACTAGTCTAGCTTTGTTTCTAACAACCACACCACTTTCATCTAGCTTATGTTTGCAAACCCATTTTGTCCCAATAATATATTGATCTTTAGGCCTAGGAACAAGTTCCCATACATTGTTCCTCTCAAATTGGTTTAATTCTTCTTGCATGGCAAATATCCAATTCTCATCGGTTTCAGCTTCATCAAAATTTGTGGGTTCAACTTGAGAGATAAAAGCTGAATTTGCACATTCATTTTTAAGGGAGGCTCTAGTTCTCACACCTAAGTTAGGATCACCTAGGATATCTACCATAGGATGACTTTTGGCATACCTCCAATCCTGTGGTAAGTCATTATGAATTTCTCCCCTTGACGTTCCTTCTAAGAATTGATCTTGAGATTCTTGAGGAGCGCTTTCAAGAATCTCTTTTCCCTTATCACTTAGAGAGAGATTCTTAAGATTATCCTCTAAATCTTGAGTTGGTCTCTCAACACTAGAGGTAGGAATGGATTCATCAAAAGTCACATGCATGGATTCTTCCACCACTAATGTCCTTTTGTTGAAGACCCTATATGCTTTGCTAGTTGAAGAGTATCCAAGAAAGATTCCCGTATCCGTCTTGGAATCGAACTTTCCTAGATTGTCCTTAGTATTGAGAATAAAACATTTGCACCCAAAAACTTTGAAGTAACTGACATTAGGAATCCTACAATTCCAAAGTTCATAAGGAGTCTTATCTAGAGTAGGACGGATAGATACACGATTGAGAACATGACATGCCGTGGCAACGGCTTCCGCCTAAAAATATTTGGGAAGATCATTTTCATTGAGCATAGTTCGAGCTAGCTCTTGGAGGGATCGATTCTTCCTTTCAACAACACCATTTTGTTGAGGGGTTCTAGGAGAGGAGAAATTATGTTCAATACCATATTCTTGACAAAGAGTGTTGAATTGATCGTTTTCGAATTCGCCACCATGATAACTCCTAATTGTGATAATGGTAAGCTCCTTTTCATTTTGAACTTTCTTTCTAAGGCTGGAAAATACTTCAAAGGTTTCATTCTTAGTTTTTAGAAAGAAAACCCATGTGTAACGTGAGTAATCATCCATAATTACAAGTGCATAATGTTTTCCTCCCATGCTTGAAACCTTAGAAGGACCAAAAAGATCCATGTGAAGTAATTGAAGAGGCTTGGACGTAGAGATATATTGTTTGGAAGAGAAAGAGCTTTTTGTTTTCTTTCCTTTTTGGCAAGCTTCACAAACTCTATCTTTTTCAAACGCAATTTTTGGAAGACCCCTAACTAGATTATTTTTCGATATTTTAGCTAAGGTATCCATGCCTACATGTCCTAATCTTCTATGCCAAGTCCAAGAACACAAAGAATCACTGACTTTGAAACATTTTTCAACATCACTAGAAATACTAGATAAATCAATAGCATAGATATTTTCATGTCTATAACCCGTAAATAAAACTTTTCCATTTGAATCATCAATGATCATGCAAGACTTAGATTCAAAAATAACTTTATATCCCTTATCACATAATTGACTAATACTCAATAGATTATGTTTCAACCCATCAACAAGTAAAGCATCTTCAATAATAGGGTTAGAAACATTACCTATATTGTCAATACCTCTAATTTTTCCTTTTTGATTTCCTCCAAATGTCACATTTCCTTTCTTGTCCTTGATGGAGGTGAATCTTGAAAAATCTCCCGTCATATGTCTTGAACAACCGCTGTCCAAGTACTATTGATCCTTAGTGGGAGGTGTTTTAACCTACAAAAAATAAATCAAGATGATCTCTTTGGTACCCAAACCATTTTGGGTCCTAAAGGGTTAAATTTGGTTCATTTCGGAACCCACACATACTTAACAATCTTTTTATTAACAATATTCTTTGATGGACAATCAAAGGATTTATGACCTATAGCATTGCATGTGTGACAAGTAGTTGATTTAACAAAAAAATTCTTATTTCTTTTTCTTTTGGAAAGGTTGATATCCCAATCTGGCTTTATCAAAAGTCAACTTTTGTTTACTTAGAAGCATATTCAAGTTATTACTTCCATTAGTGAAATTCAATACAATTTTATTTAGTTCCTCATTTTTCTCCTTAAGCATATTATTCTCTTCTTCAATAACCTTAATATGCTTGTTTAATTCATCATTATTCAATTTCAAACTTGCATTTTCATTTACATCTACTTTTTCATTGTTTGCTTGCTTTTTCACTAATAATTCATTTTCCTTCTTTAAATTTTTATACTTGTTAGTTAAGATATTAAATTCTCTAAGTAATTCATCAAATGCATTATCTTCTTCATCATTACTCTCATCACTAGAGTCTACATTATACTTATTAGGAGAAGAATCACTTACCTCGGTATCATTTGCCATGAAGCACATGTTTGCAACTTCTTCTCCTTCGGTTGAGGGTTCCTCATCGCTATCATTATCCCATGTGGCTTTGAGCGCTTTCTTCTTGGGCTCTTTTCGGTTCTTCTTCTTTTCCTTTTCGAGATAGCAATCGGCCTTTACGTGCCCCGTCTTTCCACATCCGTAGCAAATTGGAGGCTTTTTGTGATGAGGTTTCTCTCCTTTGTATTTATTCTTTCCTTGAAATTTTCTTCTTTGAAGTATCTTCATCTTCTGATTTATCAAGGCTAGCTCTTCATCCTCATCATCCTTATCAAGCTCCGTTCCCTCCAAATCTTCATCTTCTTTGCTTGAGGAAGCTTTAAGAGCGATTAACTTTTTTTTGGGATTCTCCTTCTCCAATTCCTTTTCTTTCTCATTAGCTCTCAATCTAATCTCATGTGTCATTAGAGAACCGATGAGCTCCTCTAATGATATAATAGAGAGATCTTTAGATTCAAGCACTACAGAACCTTTGGATCCCATTCAGTTGGAAGACTCCGGAGAATTTTGCTGCACATATTTTCATCTGAACAATCCTTACCAAGTGCTTTCAAACTATTAGTAAGGTTAGTAAATCGAGTAAACATTTGAGCAATAGTTTTATTCTTATCCATTTTAAACATCTCATAATCATGTGCAGTCATAGTTACCTCAAGTCTTTTCCAACTTTCATATGCTCTAGTACAACTTCGTATTCTAATAAATTCACTAGCACTTAGAACACAATATAGTTGATTAACAGCCAGAGCATTTAGACTAACTTTACGACCTTCCGTTTCATCTATTTCCTCTAACTCCTTGGTTACTTTCACCCCATAACTTTAGAAGGAATAAAGGGACCATTTTTGACAATTCTCCACATCTCAAAATCAATAGCTTGAATATATATCATCATCCTAGCTTTCCAATGTGAGTAATTATCGCCATTAAAGAATGGTGGCCTATTTGTAGCTTGTCCTTCCATGTTTACACTATTTGAGTTGTATGCCACATTATCAAATATATAAATTCACCTAATTCACAATCAAAAAATGGTTCTAACCTGCTCTGATACCAATTGTAGGATCGAACTTAATCTAAGAGGTGGGTGAATTACGTTTATTAATAATTTTCGTGCGATAATTATATTTCTAACTAATATCAATTTGATCAAATATAAACACAATATAACAAATAATCTACGAGAGAGGGTTAGAGATATCGAAACCGAGTTGTTAACGCGGTTCGGCCAAGCACGCCTACGTCCGCGCTTCAAGGTCCTCCCTTGAAGATATATTCCACTAACCACATCCGGTTACAATTGATTGAACTTGCACGGGTGTCAATCGATCGTTACAAAAAACTGATTCTTAGGGTGTTACCCTTTTCTCTCGAATGTAATTTTTCTCTTGGAAAAATCTCAAGCTCTCACAAATATAATAATCCTCACAACAATTAAATGATCTCGCTCAAATACTTTGGAGGATGTTTTTGTCACTCAAATTCGTACACAATGGTTGAGTCGAAAATTCGGCAGAGCTTCGCTTCAAATCGCTTGGTTACCTTCCTTCTTCGAAGTCCATCTATTTATAGATTTTCCCAATGCGGATGTCCTCAACTCCTTTAGGATCGTCCACAGTTGAACGTTGGAAAATAGCAGTTGCAGAAATCTGCGTACTTGCGGACGCCATTCTCCCATCCGCATCGTCTGTGTGAATCGTGTGCGTTCTACACTGAAATGGACAGAGGCAAATCGGACGCAAAACCCAGCGTCCGCATCGTCCGCATCGAGCTCTGAAAGATAGATTCATATAGGACGTCACGGAGTGGCGTCCGTGGCGTCCGTGGCCATGTAGTCAGCTTCTTCTCCCGTCCGCTTCGTTGAAGGGAGGTAGACGCCAAATGGCATCCGCCTCGTCCGTGTGACTCATCTGCATGAATCTTCAAAATGGCAGATTCAAATTGGACGACTCGAAATGGCGTCCGTGGCGTCCGCGACGTCCGCTGCAACACAGTTTGCACTGGGGACGCAGAATTCTCTTCTTGAGGACGCCTCCTTGCCATCCGTACATTGTCAGTCCGCGTCCGCATGTGTACTTGACACTTCAATCTTGCACGAGACGCATCCTCTAAGTCATACAAATCTTCCATATCACTGCATATACTTAGAAGAACATATTAAACAATCCCAATACCCTTGATCAAGGGTGTTTCCAATTTAAACATAAAAAAAAATAATTATTAATTCAATGAATAAACAACTTTTACACTTTAGTTAAATTGCTCATCATCAAAATATAAATATGCCTAACACACTTAGGCTAACAGCTAGGTCCGATCACTATTCCATCACAAAGAAAATCCTCCAATCTCCAACTCGATGTACGAGAATGAACGAATGAACGGATGTAAAGTAATAGAAGAGTAAATGGCTTAATGAAAGGATCGATTTGGGTGGCCCCCATTCCGAAATAACTAAAGAGAGGCATTCATGCTTGCATTTCCCTTTTTCCTTACTAAGCCTTCGGGCTTACAGTTGCTTGTGGTGTAGATGTAGGTACTAGTACGCTATGAGGAATGCACGAACTAGGAATAATGAAATATAAAAGACAAACAAATATAGAAGCAGGGATGATAGATTCGCATGCGCGAGGGAAATCGTGGCTGGCCAGGCAAAAATATGGTGAAAAGAGGAATAGATTTAAGTAAATTAAGTTGTATAAAAAGTAGTGTTTCAATTAACTAGTATTACTTCTTTAAATTAATTCTTTACGCTTCCGCAAGAGTTTTAAATAAACGATTTTTTCTAATGCTTCTGCTATGCTTTGTAAAACAAACGATATTTATTTTACACTTTCGCACAGTTTTATTATCTAGATTTTTATAACGAGTTTTACGAATGGTTAGTAGCGATCCAGTTAGACACACTCTGATGTGTTTTGTTTTAAAAAGAAAGAAATTTCAAATTTTCACGCATTTTAAAGGAATTACAAAAAACTGGGTCGTTACAATTGAACTATGGAAAATTAACAGAGCAAACATTGTTATCACGGTTTCTATTAAAAATTTCAATTTCAATGGACATGTTCGCTTACCGCAACGTACTCGTACATGAAGTAGTTCTAATCGAAGGACTTCCCCAGCAGAGACTTGCCTTCTGTTGTGGAAAGTAAGTCCTAATTCATAGGTCTCCAAGTCAAAGCGAAGAGAGTAGTTTCCACAACAGAATGATTACTTTCCGCAGTAGAAAGAATACTTTCTGCAGCAGAAAGTAAGTCCTCGGCAGATACTTGCCTTCCGTTGCCTTGGTATATAAATTTACATTACAATCCGGATAGAGCACACTAGTCTCAGAGTGATTTCCTCATCGAAGTCCAAACCCTAAGCATAACCCTCATTGTCTCATCTAATCCAATGGATTCTATTGACTCTCAAGTGTAAAGTGTTGGCCTAAATGTCTTAAACTTAGTTTATTTTGATGAAGACTATTTTGATGGAATTAATAAGTTAATTATTGAATTTTTATGGATATTTTTCATAATGGTTTTATCATATTATTTATACTCATATTTATTAGAAATATCTTCAAAATGGGTATTATTATGTGCTAACATATTTACCTAAGCCCATGTAGTGAAGACATATCATTTTGGGACTTAGAATTATTAAGGATGTAAAGGGGATGTGTTGTGGACAAGCTAACTAGAGATTTGGTCTTGCGGTCGTGACGAGGTCGAATGGTCCGGTCTAGGAAAGCGATCGAAACACGACACAGATTACTCCTGAGTTTTTCGGTCGAGAGGCAGTCAAAGCAGCAGTCGAGATTGGCAACCAAAAAACATCACAGATTAACCCAAGAGGATTCGGTCGAGGAGCGGTTGAATGAAGCAGTTGAGTTTAGCGACCAAAATTATAGGCATATTGCTTCTTGTGCTTTAACATCATTTTTCAGATGCAAGGCAGTCGAGGCAGTCGAGGCCTTGGACGAGTAATGCTACCTGTAAGTCAAACGTCGTCAACCGGGGAGGTTGGACAGTATTAGTGGATCTCCAAGTGGACTTTTGGAGTGCGGAAGTAGGCAAGTTGCCAAATCACGTAACCAAACTTTGTTTGAACTCTCTCTAACCCTTACTCTTTATATTTATGCATTGTATGTTTAATTGTATGCGATAAATCACATAGGGATTTAGAGAATTTAATATCGCACAAAAAATTATTAAAACGCCTTTTACGGGGCTATTGGTGGACCCCTTCCATGCCTCATTTGATAGAGAACCTCAAAGTGGCTCTATTTCATTAGAATTCAAAGTTGTGATAGTGTCTATGATATTTGGAGATGCTTGAAATTACACATGAGGGCACTAATCAAGTAAAAGAAACCAAATTGAGTATGCTCATTCACGACTATGAATTATTTTGCATTGATAAAGATGAAACCATTAGTTCTATGTTTACTCATTTTACTAACATTACTAATGGTTTAAAAGTACTTGGTAGAGAATATCCCAACGAAGAGTTGCTACAAAAATCCTTAGGTGTCTTCTAAGATCATGGCAACCCAAGGTGAACGCCATTCAAGAAACGTGGGTTTAAAAGCCATGAAAATGGAGGAGCTCATCAGATCCTTGATGACGCACGAAATCACGATGATGAGCCACAAGGAGGAGGAACAAAAGGAGAAGGGAATTCCTCCAAAGCCTCTAGCTTTCAAAGACTCCACAAGCACCAAAGACAATTTTGGGGAAGAGAGCAAAGAGGAAGATGACAAAGAAGAATTGAAGCTCATCACCCAGAGATTAAACAAGTGCCTTCAAATGAAGAAGGATAAGGGGAAGAAGAAAGCTATAGTGTGCTATGGGTGTGGAAAGCTTGGACACCTATCCACCGAATGCCCAAAGACTAGGAGGAAACCTAAAGCTTCAAAGAACAAAGCACTCGAGGCCACATGGGATGATAGCGAGGAGTCCTCTTCCGAGATTGAAGAAGTCTCCCATTTTTGCTTCATGGCCAATGAAGAAAAGGTACACTCTTCCTCTAGCGATTCAAATTCTAATAATGATGATAGTGATTTACTAGATGCATTTAACAAATTGCTAGAGATTTTTAATGAGCTTAAGCATAGGTATAAATTATTGAAAAAGGAACATAACAATTTGATCAAAAAACATGCAAATTTGACTAAATCTTTTGAGGATCAAATTACAGAGTTAAAGAACATGAATGAGAATGTGCTTGCTATCAACAAATCACTAGAGGATAATATTTGTAAATTGACTGTTGAAAATAGTGATTTGAATGCTATTGTGTTGAAATTTACTAATAGTAATAAAAATTTTAATATGCTCTTAGATAAGCAAAGAGTTACATTTGACAAAGCCGGAATTGGCTATCAACCATTTACAAAGAAGAAAAATTATAATAATTTATTTGTTAGCCCTACAACTTGTAATGTATGTAATTATATAGGGCATAAATCATTTATTTGTTCTTTAAAATTAAATGTTAATTCAAAAGCTAGTTTAAATTCTAAATTTATGTGCGTTCCTAAATGAACCAAACTTCTAACAATTTGACCCAAAAAGATTTGGGTACCAAAGAAAACAAGTTGATTTTGTTGTAGGTTGAAGGTTCTCCCAAGAAGCTTAAAGGGTTTGGATAATTTAGTATCCAAAAATATAAAAGAGGAGAAACTTCAAGAAAATGCCTCCAATGCGGTAAATGGAAATAAACATTATGGAGATACACAATTGTTCTTTTTGGTTAAATTTGTGATTTGTTTGATTGAATATTTGCTTGTGAGGTAATTGATAGTCTTGGATTCATTTTTGACATTCTTGAATTAGTATATTTTTGCTTGAGATTTGTATTCCAACAATTGGTATTCTAGACTGCATATATTGAATTGTTTGAATTGTTGGATGTTTAATTTTGATGTTTGGATATTTCCCTTTGGATTGAATTTGTCTATTTGATAAAAAGGGAGAGGATAGATCTAAATTGTAACTTATCCCCAAAATGATTTGGTTTTTTTTTTTAAAGGGTGAAGAATTTTTGTATTTGATTTTCAAATTGGTATCAATAACTTTTCCATTGATTTGAATCTTTTCAAATTGGTATCAATAATTAGCTTTTGTTTTGAACTTCTACAATTGGTATCTATCTTGAATTTCAATCCTCAATGTTTTGATTATGTGCAATGATTTAGGAGGAAAGAAATGTTTTTAACTTGGATGTTTTTGAAAGATAGATTACTCTAACTTGTATTTTTTAGGTTGAATTTTAATACAACAATTGGTATCATTAAGTCTAATTCTCTTCAAATGGTATCTTAAGGATTTTAATTTTGATATCATTGGACTTATTTTTCAAATTGATATCATTTTTCAAACTAATTTGTTTGGGTATCTATGAAATTAATTTTCTCTACAATTGGTATTACCATTTAAGGATTTTAAGTTGGTATCATTATTTATCCCCGACTATTTAAGTTTGTGCATAAAGATAGGGGGAGAGATAATTGTGGTATATCCCCAATAATTTGTTTATGTGATTAACATAGGGGGAGAGATAATTTGATTGAGATTTTGACTTTAAACTTGATATCTCTCTTAGAAATTTGTTTTGGATTACATTGTAAATTAACAAGTGGTATCATTCTTTGAAAAATTAATTTGATTTTAATTTTGGATTGACAAGTGGTTTATCACTCTTAAAGATGATTTTGTATTTTGTTTGTGGTTGCATCAAATTGGTCTCTTATTATTGACCACTTGAATTGGATTAAATTGTTAAATTCCCTCCATTGGTTGTTTATTATATAGACTTTGACAAATGAGGAATTACATTTATTTTGATGGATTTTTTTTACTCCCCTCCCCATGGATTCTTTTTGATTATGACAAAAAGGGGGGAATGATGTATAAGTTGTTATGGGGGAGTGAAATTTATTATGGTATAATGAATTGGAATAGCATGTTTGCATGAAATTAATTGTTTGATATATTGCATAAATTAAGGGGGGAGATCAAATATGCAATAATATATGCACATGCTTAGATTGAGGAATAACCAACTTATTAGATTTTCTCATCATCAAAAAGGGAGAGATTGTTGGCCTAAATATCTTAGGCTTAGTTCATTTTGATGATGACTATTTTGATGAAATTAATAAGTTCATTATTGTATTTTTATGGATATTTTTCATAATGGTTCTATCGTATTATTTATATTCATATTTAATGAAAATACCCTCAAAATGGGTATTATTATGTGCTAACATGTTTACCTAATCCCATGTAGTAAAGACATATCATTTTGGGAATTAGAATTATTAAAGATGCAAAGGGGATGTGTTGTGGAGGAGCTAATTGGAGATTTGGTCTTGCGGTCATGACACGGTCAAAAGGTCCGGTCGAGGAAAGCAACCGAAACTGTAATGCCCCAATAAATTAAAACTATTTTTCCTTTATTTTAAAAATTCGTCATATAAAATTTTTCGTTTAATTTGTTCAAAATTCATTTGAAAGAAATCATATTAGAGTAAACAATGCAGAATACTAATGGGATTTCAAAACATAGTTTTGATGTGCCCCAAGGTCCCATCACCTGAGCCCGAGCCAAGGGCTCCTTTATTTTCTAACTTTTTTATTTATTTTGTAGGTGTTTCTTCTCTAGCTAACTTGGAGGAGAGTTTTGATCAATTTCACAAAGAGGATTCAGTGCATTTGGACTAGTGGATGTCATGTTTATTATAGAAGAAATTGTGGGCTTTCTTTTTCCGCCTAGAATCTGACCTCCTGGCTTTCAAGGGTATTTTTGGCAATCAGGAAGAATTCGTTTCACATTTTGTCCTTCATACATGTTGTAGCTGACATCTAGAGCTTTCCAAAATGGTATTTGTTGTTACGTTTGGGATTCGTTTGCTATGTGAAACGTCCCATTGTCAGAGGCACAAATCCAACCATGGAATTATTTCGTGTGTTTAATTTTGAGGTCATTTTTGTCATTTTCTGTTTAAGGTTTCTTTTGTAATTTGTCTTTTGGGGCAACCTTGTAATTTTACCATTAGAGAGGTATTTTATCCTCTCTAATGAACCCTAATCGAATTTGATTTGGAATTTTGAAGAATTGACAAAACCTAGTTCTCCCTTTTGGTGTGTGGTCCGCGGAGATCTTCTCTCCTTTGGCCGATTCCCCATCTCGCCTTAACTCGATCTTCTTGTGGTTTCTTGATTGAGTTGAAGGGCTGCTATCTCTTCCAAACCACTCTATCCTTGTAGTAGTCTATTGTGGAGTGAAGGTAGAAGAAGTTTCAACCCCCTTGGAGAGTGCCCATCCGTTCGGTAAGGCCAAGCATAGTCGCCCCCTCTCCCATTGGAGGTATGCGGACTCCTTGGGTTTCTTTTCTATTTTCTTGCTGTAATTTTCGAAGGTGGTCTTGTTTGTTCATGGATTCCTCTTTGTTCTCTGGATTTTTGAGCTTATTGGTCATTGGTGTTTTGAAGTTTCTTGCTAAAGAGTTGTGATTGGGAGAAGCTTAGCTAACCAAGAATTTGTTTCTGCGATATTGCTGTTTTTCTGATCTGCATTGAATCCTTGATTTGAAGCTCTTTCATTCATTTTATAGCGCTCATCTTGGGCAGAATTAATCTTCATATTGTCCTTGATTAACTCTCCAAAATTGGTAATGTTTGGCTGTATGCACGCTGAGTTCTAGACGTTTCATTCCGAGTCGCCAGAACTGTTTCGAAAAAACCTAATTCTATGGGCTGTTTTCTGTTGATCATATCTGATTATTCTGATGGACTTTGGAGCTGAATTTTTGATATGATTCTAATTGGATTATTGACTTAAGCTCCTATAAATTTGAGTTCCTAATTCGATATGGAAGTTGGGTTTTGGTTCGTTTCAATTTCAGTGGACAGATTCTATTTTCCCAGATCCTAATCCGAGTTTGGTTTTCTTGAAAACGTATCTCCGTGATTATAATGAATTTGAATATGGATTTTGGCCACCACTCTCTTTAAATTGTTGAGTGCTTACCCTGAAAGTTTGAGCTCAAAAGGATATAGGCATTTAACGTTTCATCCGTTTGAAAATTAGAGCTCAGATTTATCACTAGTCAGTTTACAGATTTGACATTTTTACACAACTAGAGTTTTGGGATCTACCAAGTTTCCAAGTGTTCGACAAAAGTCCCTAATTACAAAACATTTGCAATATTCAAAATAGTACTAATACCAAAATACCAAATGCCCACAACTTTCGAAATACCAATAAATCCCAAACCATGCGAGCCGCACCCAACAAGTCAAATCGGTTGATAACACGAAGGGTTATCTTGGAACGCCTCCTCCTCAACTAGTACGTCATCATCATTATAATAGTTACTTTCATTACGGGGAAAACAATGAGCCTAAAGCCCAGCAAGAATCAGAATTCAAATGATATGCATGACCATACAATGCATTACAGAGGAGATCCATATCTCATCTGTGCACTGGGGTGATGGGTAAGTCAATTGCTCACGTAGCTTAATCGTATTTCCGACGAGGAAACACACCAATAAGGGTGTCACTACGTGCCATACTCATTCACTTTTGTTGAAGGCTTTCGGGATTTCAGTACAAGAGAATTGGAAATCTTAAGGTCCACGTGACTTAACCGTACCTCACCGCCCCCTAAGTGGGAGTAGGCACTCCAATAGGGGTGTCATCACGAGAACCATCCCCAATTCTCCCGAACCCCCACATGTCTATTTACAAATATTAAAATCACATACAACATGTAACAGTTTCATAAGACCTAGGATGATACATGAATGCCACAAAATAAATCATAGGAACAACATCCAATAGACACACAACCAATTTAACTACAATTGCAATTGGAAGTTCAATTTAGAGACTCTGTATAATTTATCAAAATATCCAGGCTTAGAGTGAGCATTTAAATTAAGGCAATACAAATTTTGAGTTGTTCATTAATCGTTACGAGCAAGGGAAAACATATTCAAATCCAATTCAAGAATAGAGTTCAACTTCAATAAACTTCACTGTCCTAAGCAAGATTATAATTTAAATCACTAATACAAACAGCAAGATGATTCTTATCTCTCGGATTCCAACCTATCATAGCTCACTACAATCACATTTGACAGCAGCCAATTCATATTCCAAACGAATCCTAACTACAAATATTTATACTTTCAATGTTGGGTTTATCCTTTGTCATGTGAAAGCAACTATGATAACATTTAATCACACCAAACAATTTCATATCTCAAGGCAAATCACCCAAACCAGATTTTTCATGCTTCACAAACTTAGTTTATCCTTATAAACCATACAACAGTACTTTTAGCATTTTAACTATTCTTTTTAGCAACTAATATAATAGCACATTTAACATCCCATCAAAAATAAACAATCCAACCCATAATGTAGGGCCTCCTTTGGCCAAATACAATTCCAATTCTTACCTCAATAACCAGCAGTAAAAACCCACAGTCAAGATATGTCCTAAATCCTTAAATCTTCCAGCAGTTCCTAAGCAAAAACAATATCAACATTCCAACCTCATAACCAATTCAACCCCAAATCGGAGGTCCATAATTAAAGCAATATTTCTCAAGAACAAATCCTTACCTTTACTTAATTTCACGGATGATCAGCAAAACTTTACAACAGAGTAACCCCTCACTGCACACCACTCTTCCTTTAAATCACCACACATACAACTAAATTAGCAAGGAAATACTCTCCCACACCTCACAATTTTCAGAGCCAGAGTACAATTTACAGGAGACTTACTTCTTATAGACGGAAGGAAGAGAGAGAAGAACCCTAACTAGACACTGCAGCTCTAGACCTAGGAGATGGACCTATGAGATAGTCACACACACCAATGGAGAGTGGTCCATTGAGAGGGAGCCATGTGGAAAGGCTTCCAGGTTGTAGGGAGGGAGGAGACGTTCAGCTGGAGTCTGGGAGAGAAAGATTTCGGGTGGCAAACACGAAATCGGAAGAGAGAGAAGGGAATTATAAATGGGTTTCTCGAATTTCCCTACTTTTCGGATGAGATCAGTTGTCCGAAATCGATTTCGAACGAAAAGGGTGCGTCCAAAAACTCACCAAAATTGATACAAATTCGTTTCCTCCTCGTCCGTGCCCGATTTCGGATGAGATAGACGATCCAAAATGTCACCAAAAATTGTACAGATTCATTTCTTCCATGTCCGCACTGTCCGCGCCGTCAGGACCTCGTCTGAAAACGCACCTGTACACGTTTTTCTTAAATTTCACACTTGGATTATTTTTTAATATCAACCTATACTTCCCAAGCATAATTTAACGATTACTGCCACGCAACATGATATAATATTCATATATATTACTTATCCAAAATTTCATACATCAACAAAGTGGGGAAAAATATTTTCAGGGTATTACAAAAACACAACACAGATTTCTCCTGAGTTTTTCGGTCGAGAGGCGGTCGAAGCAGCGGTCGAGGTTGGCAACCGAAAAGCATCACAGATTGACCCGAGAGGATTCGGTTGAGGAGCGCTCAAGGTTGGCAACTGAAATTATAGGCACAATGCTTCTTGAGCTTTAACGTTGTTTTTCGGACGCAAGGCAGTCGAGGCCCTAAACGACTGAGGTGACCAAAAAACATCACAGATTGCTACTGTAATATTTCAAGACTTTTCGGCCATGATGCGGTCGAAGGAGTGGACGAGAAATGCGACTGAAAATGCAAAGCAGCACATCGGCTAGTTTCTAACGGTCGGATGTGGTCGAGCAAAAAGAAGTGGTCGACCGAAAAAACTGGTGTCTATATATAAAAGCACTCTGAAGCTTAACACAACAAGAGTGCTTAGGGTGACGCTGGTCGAGCAACTAGAGTTTGGAATAATTTGTGAGCATTCAATTCTGAAACACTTTGTACTTAATTGTAAAGGTGACTCCCTACGAATTTGTCAAATTAGGGTGACGCCTCGAATTAGTCAAAGGCTCGATTGATGCCCGAAAGCTCAATCAAAGGGTAACACCTCGTGATAGTCAAAAGGAAAGGGCAACGCCCAGGAATAGTCGCTTGTAACGGTTTGTTTGATATCCATATGTCAGATGTTGTTAACCAAGGAGGTTGGACGATATTAGTGGATCTCCAAGTGGATCTTGAAGCGCAAACGTAGGCGGGTTGTCAAACCACATAAACAAACCTTATTTGCACTCTTTCTAACACTTATTGTTTATATTTATGCATTGTATGTCTAATTGTATGGGATAAATCACATAGAGATTTAGATAATTTAATATCGCAAAAAAATTATTAGAACACCTAATTCACCCCCCCCCCCCCCCCTCCCCCTCTTAGGTGTATATCGATCTTACATAAAGCTGCTCCTTTTCAGACTCAATCCCTCCCCTCCCCTCTTAGGTGTATATCGATCTTACATAAAGCTGCTCCTTTTCAGTCTCAATCTCAACCACAACCAGAATCTGAATCTGGTCATGCCCATAGTGAAATGCAACTGAGTTTGTTCATGCTCAATTTTAGCTTGAACTTTATCTCATACCCATTTCTCAACACATAATCCATGATTTCTTCTCTAACTTCATTCAAAGAACTATATTTCTTCCTCAGACATATACTCGTGAAAGAACATTCCAATTGTGGTTGTGGTTATGGCCTACTCTCCCCTCCCCTCTTAGGTGTTTCGATCTTAGATAAAGCTGCTCCTTCTCAGTCTCAATCTCAACCACAACCAGAATCTGAATCTAGTCATGCCCATAGATGAAATGCAACTGAGTTTGGTCACGCTCGATTTTAGCTTGAACTTTATCTCATACCCATTTCTCAACACATAATCCATGATTTCTTCTCTAACTTCATTCAAAGAACGATATTTCTACCTCAGACATATACTCGCAAAAGAACATTCCAATTGTGGTTGTGGTTATGGCCACCTCTCCCTCATGTCTTTGTTTTCATATTTACATAATGAATGAAGCTTCTCATTATCTAGAGTAGCCAAGATCGAATGTACTTCTATAGCAGCTTCGTGTCCGAACGAACAAAGCTCATGGGCCAAAACTATCAACATCGACTCCACCTCTAATCTACAGTTAATGGATTCCCGATTGATGTTTTCTTCTATGTATGAAAAACAAAATATTCACACACCAATTACATTACATAGATGTATTTTTTGTTAGAGAATTAATTAGGCTAATATTGCATGTGCATGAGGGTGTGGTGATGCTATCAATGCACAAACATTACCTCTCCTCGACGCCATTGGTGAGCGACAATTAAGAATGCTTCAAATTTGCCTAGATGCAGTCCTCTTCGACTCTCAAAAAGATCTAGGGTTCCCTAAGATAAGTCTCAGTAGTGTTGGATTATATACATAATTATAGAATTTTCTGCTATAGAAGGCACATTTTATTTGCAGAAAGAGTATTTCCCAGAGCGGAAACGTGCTTTTCGTTGCGAAAATGTGCTTTTTGTTGCAGAAAAGGTAATTTTATTTGCCTTTCGCTGTGGAAAGGGTAAAGTTATTTGTCTTTCACCGCGGAAAGTAAGTCATAATCCAAGGACTTGTTTTCCTCAGTGGAACGCATGTCTCTGCAATAGAAAGAGTATTTTCTGCAGCAGATAGAGTACATGAGTCATAATGATTTTCTCAGCGAACTCCAAACCCTAACCTCACTGTTTCATCCCTCAGCCCACAACGGACGTCCTTTAGCTTATAGTTTCTCTCATCTCTTTCTGTAACACCCTGGATTTTTATATCAAAATTTATTAAGAATAATTGGAAATTAATTAGGGGCATTTGGAATTATTGGGTAATTATCAGAGTATTACCAAGAACGTGTTTGTAAGATTTAAGAATTTTGGGAAAATTAAGAATTAGGATAAATACTAATTTAATAAAATAAATTATAATGTATGTGATTCATTAGGATTAATATTTATAATTGGGGAGAACCGGTTCTATTAAGGGATCGATTCAGTACTTCTCATTTCGTCTGGCCTTCGCCCATTTGACGAAATGAGAAAATATAATATTAAGATTTAAAATGGATTATTAAGGATTTAGAAATAAATAATATTAAGGACAAATTGATCAATGAGTTATTATAATATTAAGGATATAAAATGGATTTAATTTGATAAATTAAATTCATTGGGGGTATTATAATTTATAGATAAATTTAGAATTATAAGTAGGTAATTTTAAATGGATGGAAAGAAGAACCAAACCGATTCACTAAGTGAACCGGTTTTCTCGTGAACCGGTTTGGTCCAATTAAAGGAATGGCCTTGGCCATTCCTTCGCGATCGAACTAGGAACGCGAAAGAGAGCAGATAGGGGAGGGAGTGAGAATGAACGAGAGAGACGACATGGGAGGGAGTGAGAATGAACGAGAGAGAGAGAGACGACGCGGGAGTCGAAGTGAGAGGGAGCGACGATCGACTCGCAACGAAGGTGCGACAGACGGCTAGGTTGAGCAGCGAGCGTTCGCGGCATGGACGAGGTTCTGGCGTGTGGCAAGCATTTTTTCGGCGCTTGGGTTTACCTCGCGGATCTGCATTGCCAGCGCCGATAGAATGGCGACGGCAATGGCGATGGGATGCGACGGCAATGGGGCGGCGATCGTTGAGTAGCGTCGAATGTCGACTGGAGGCGATCAATGCCTCGGGTCGATGGCTGGGGGCTCGGGTCGAGGGGCCGAGCAAGAGGGTCGGGTGGAGCAGCTATGGCCCGGTTACGGTTCGGCCCAAACAGGTACTTTCTTTCTTTGGTTTTGTCTGATGAAGTGGACAATATGTCCAACGTGGGGGACACATCCTGAGAAGTTTACAGTGGAACTGTCGGGCATGCGAGAAGAATTGTCTCTATAGTGCTGCGCTCTATTGGCAGAAGGTCAGTTTGCTTAAAGTTTTAATTACGAGAAGAGGAGAGAATGAACAGAAGGGCCGTTGTGGGATGTGCTGAGCCGAGAGATGCAGTGGGAGTGAAAGAGCATAATGCTCTCGGGTTGGCGAATGGTGTTGTCAGCAGCTTCTATGTTAGTGGTAAGTCTTCTGCAAGTTAAATTCTCGGGCTTCTGTGTTGTGGTTTTCCTTTGACTGTGATGAGTTGTTTGTGTTCTGTGTGGGTGAGCTGGAAGGAATGGTGGCAGTGCATGGTTTGGTTTGGTGCTGCTGGTGATGGGCGTGTGTTGATGGTTGTACAGCTGCGATCTCGTTCTTCAGGGTAAGGATTTCCTTCTCTGATGTTGGATTCATGATTGTTTGGTATTGATAACTTGATATGGAATGTCCAGATATTATGACTTGTTACTAGGATAAGTTGGCTATTATGATGATTTGTTGTTCTGTGAAGCATGTTAAGAGTAAATGACCTGGATGGATTTTGGGATGCTGAATATGTGATTTATGCCCTGTTAGTGTTAGATTTGGTTATCTTATTTTGGTGTTGTCTTGGATGTGTTGGCTGATGAAAACTTAGCCCTGGTAACTCTGAATATTATTGTTTTTTTAGATTCAGCCTTATTGTGATAAGATCAGGCCTTTGTTGGAAGAGTTTGTTGAATGCATGCTATGCAGAAACTGTTTTATGATCTGTTTTAATATTGCACGGTAATTGGAATAATTTAGCTACTAATCCGACATTGAAGCATGATTACACTCTGCGTTCTGATTTTTGGATGTGAAACTGTGCTTTATGTATGTTGGATTAAGATTCGACTATCGTTGGAATAAGATTCAATGAACTATTTATAAAGAATATCACAGACCGGTTGGTTGAATATAGTCCGATTTGTTTACAAGTTGTAATGTTTTTAATCATGAAGGTATCGGAAGAGAAGAAAAATAAAGATTTGGCGCTACACTGCATTAAAGATTTGAGGTAAAGAAATATGGGTGGTTTGAACATTGAGGCCCTACACCATAAGTATGGGTGCGTGTGTTTAGTGTAAATGGTTTACTACTAGATGTTAATTTCCTCAAAATGCTTACTGAAGTGTGTTTTTTTTTTACTTGAAATGCCTATTGCTAGTACTCAGTAGTTGTTTATAAGTGATGGTTTTCCCTGAATTGGTTTTTGCTTATTGCTGTGAGTTAGTTTTAGGTGATAAATTCCTCTATGCTTGTATGTTTTACTTAGTTGATTTCTCTGTAAGTACTTCTTTGATTTTAGTTTTGTTGTGAAGTATTGAATGAGTTATAGTGAAATAGAGGTAAAGTAGCGAATGTTGAGGAGAAAAGCACGCGAGGATGAGATGAGTAGGAATGAACTACTGTTTCTTTGGCTTATGTTAATTTCATTCTTGTTGTTTATTTCATAAATGTTGTTAGTTAGCCCTCTCTATTTATGCACATACGCTTAGTTTCCCACTTGTCGTTAATTAGTAAGCATGTAATTAATTAGGGTAATTAATTAGCATGACAATTGACTAATGCATACCACATTAATTTATCAGCATGTTCAATAAATAACTAGCATGCCTAAGTAGCTAATTTACATGTTTAGTTAGTATGTGCAATCAACCAAACCACATGTTATCTACCTAGCGTAATTAAACTGATTAGCAACCAAGCATGTTAAGAACTAGTCTAGTATGTAACTCAATCAGTTGAGCCTGTTAACTAACTAAGATAATAATGGTGGATAACTTAATCGTACCTTACTTGAGCATGTAATTGATTAGAATGATATAAGTATGTTAATCAACTTAACTAGGATAATTGGCTAGAATAATTAGCATATTTAATTAACCAACGATCATGTAAATTAACTAGTTATAAGTAATAACTAAACCTTGAGCATGTTAATTAACTAAACATTTTTAATCATCTAAAGAGCAGGTTAACTTAACTAAAGTAATTGATTAGACTCAAGCATGTAAATTGAATTAGAAATGATAATCATAACATGTAATTAGTATAATAAATCAATTAGTATGTTCACTTAGTTAAGAATGAAATTAATTAGGATACTTAATCAACTAGACTCACGATGATCCATCAGCATAACGAAACTAATTAGAAGTATAATTGAAATCTTTCCTTGAGTACGTAACTAACTAATGGTGATCGATAATCTTTTGATTGAGCATGTAATTAGTTAGAATAACTAACTAGCTTAATAGTCGAAATCGTCTTGAGCATGCGACGCACCTAAGATAACTAATCAGGATAATCACTTAGAATAGTGAATGCAGGCAGCATGTAAATGGAATAAGAAGTTAACTAGGATAGTTAGCATGATTAATTTATAGCATGTCCTGATTTCCTATTACGTTTACTATTGTTGTATTTCCTTTATGATTCGCTATGTAAGTTTCTTAAGGTTTGTTTCATGCTTTCCTTATGTGTTTCACTGTTTCTAATTCAGTAATTTAATTGTTCTCCAATATGCGCTTTCCATTCTGTTATTCAATTTTCGTCAATTACTTACGTTTATGCGCACCTTAATTATTACGAATGTTATGTTAGAAGCATCATGCATCATGTTAGGATAAGAATGTATGTTCATGCATCATGTTAATAGAAACTAATATGGAGTGCCACGGGGTGGTACGCACACATGCATAAGTGAGGATAAATGATGAAAATGAGTAAAACGGTAAGATAATAAAGGCCTCTGTGGTCCGGTAGCTTAGCCCGGCATAGACACAAGGAAAAAAATAACAGAGTTTGAGGGCGGATGGGTAGACGGGTCTAGTCTGCAATCTAGCCGAAGCCCCTCCTTACCGGGTACGGGAGTTCTAGATTGTAAGTAGGAGACTAGGTCGGACCAGCTATACCATTCCATACAGGTTCTCCAATCTCCAGCTCGAAGTACAAGTAACGAACGAATGACGTAAAGAAAAGTAATAAAATGGTAAATGGCTAATGAAATGATTGGTTTGGGTGGCCCCCATTCCAAATGAACTAAAGAGAGTCATAAGCATATTGTATTAACCATTTTCCTTACTGAGCCATTAGGCTCACATATTACTTGTGGTGTAGGTACAATGATGAACAGATAATAAGTAGATGATAAACACCTAATGAAGCAGGGATGAATGATTTCACACGCATGAGACTCGGGCTGGCCAGGAAAAGAAAAAGATGAGTAAACGGTTGTAAATCAATGATGTTTAATTGTCAAGTTTTATTTGTTAGACGCAGTGTTTAAATTGTTTAGTATTTCCTTCTTGAACGATTTCTTTACGCTTCCGCAATGATTTAAAATAGACGATTTCATAACGCATCCGCATTTTATTCACTGAGTTTTTATAACGAGTTTTACGAATGGTTAGTAGCGATCTGGTTTAGACACACTCTGATACGTTTTGTTTTAAAAAGAATAAATTTTAATTTTTTACGCATTTTAACGATTTACAAAAATCTGGGTCGTTACACTTTCCTTTCAGGTTATGTGTTATCGTTGAATTTCTAGGCTCGGTGCACGCCTATAGAGGGGAGGGGAGGGGTGAATTAGGTGTGCTAACTTTTTCGTGCGAAAATTTATTCTCTAAACCCTAAATGATTTATCAATAATAAATAAACAAATTAATCACAAATATTATAGAGTTAGGGAAAGAGAGTGCCAACGATGTTACTCACGCAGTTCAACAACTCCAGCCTATGTCCACGCTTCAAGTTCCCGACTTGGTGATATTTAATCACTCAACCTCCCAGGTTGGTAATGATTGAGTTCACAGATGTCAATCAAACCTCTATAAGTGACTCTTTCTCAGGGCGTCACTCTCTCGTTTGACTATTCATAGGGCGTCACCCTTTATTTGAGTACAAAGATTAAGAAACAAAAATACGACAAATAACCTAACTCTCCCAAAGATAAATTCTCAAGTTTGGGGATTGGAGAGTTAAGGTTGACACTCAAATAATGATTTGAGATTGAGTATAAAATTTGGCAGAGCTTTCGCTTCGATTCTCACTTCGTTGTCTTGAGTTTCAGAGTGTCTTCTATTTATAGATTCTGCTTGAGCTGTCAACCATTTCCTTTTTGGTCAACCACATCCAACCATTGGGATGTTACTGTTATGCTTTTGGCCGTCCATTTTTCGCGCGGATATGTCAAATCAGTCGACCACTTTCTTATCGGTCGACCGCTTCTTCATATCTCCAAGCTTTCGGTTGATCAACAATTCGGTATCTTGACCACCCACTCGACGGCATGCTCAACCGTAGAAATGACAAGCAATCTATAATATTTTGCAGTTGACCACTTCTTCACCTCTTGAACACTTGCTCGACTGCAAAACTGCAAAACTGCAAAGCCTTCAGCCTTTTAAAATCGGTTAACCATTTCTCAGCTGGTCGACCGCCTCTTCTATTTTACACAAATTTGGTCGACCTCCTTCAAGCTTTAGTAGACCTCTTCGTGTGTTTTTGCACTCCTTGAATTTTCTAAGTTGCAATGATCAACATATTAACTACATGAACTTAGATAAACATGTTAGAACAACTTAATATCTGTATTAATGGTATTTCCAATGAATATCAATATAAATATAACGATTAAACAATTAAACATAATCAATCAATAAACAACTTATAATTGCAATTAATACATTCATCATTAAAACAAATACACCTAATGACACTTAGACTAACAAAATTGGTATAACTTTAGCTTTCTATTTCTATTTCTTCACTCAAATGATGTAATTTTAAAGCCAATTCATAGCTCAAGTAACAATACATCCATCCATTGCACTCATCATCATTCATATAGAACCATCCAAAACTTAATTTACAAACTCATATAAAAGTCCAACACATATATATTTGCGATGCTCTTGTTATCGCTCTTCCAATACTAGAAATCTACTTGTTTTTCATGTTTTTGGCAAAGATCGAGAAGCCTGGAGACAGGTTGAGATTGTTGCTATAAGTCTTTAGGGGTAACAATAACCCCCAACAAATGCTTCAACAATAAAAATTCACTTCTTTGAGCTACTTTCTGATAACTCTCCATCAATATAATATCGCGTTCTTTCCACTTGAGGAGGTCTACTCCCTGCCCGACCCTCGTCTTCTGAGTTGCATAATGAACGAAGCTCATAGTCTACAGATGCTGAGATTTAATGCTTCTTTATAACAGTTTCTTGATCAAATGCATGTTGCTCATCGGCTTGAACTGTCGAAATAGGCCCCACCTCCATTTCTAATATTTTTTGGCTCATGGATGGTGTTCAAAGATTTATGGTTGCCACTTACTCTCGCAAAGGATATTCTTAACGCTTAATTAGATGGAGTTGAAGGTTGCTCAACGTCGTTGTTTAGTATTGAGGGATATCCATAGATTATGACTTACTTTCCGCAGTGGAAAACACATTTTTGCTGCGGAAAGAATAGTTTTCGTTGCAAAATGAGTATTTTTCGTTGTGGAAATGTGTCTTCCGCTGCGAAGAGCAAGTCCTTCAATTAGCACTATTTCATATACTGGTTCATTGTGGAAAACGAACCTATCCGCTGTGGAAAGAAATTGAAATTTTTAATGAAAACCGTGACAACAATATTTGCATTATTCATTTCCCATAGTTTAATATTTTATTTGTTAGCAATAATTGTTTAATGGTTGCTTTGTCATTGATCGCATAATTTAGTAGTTATTTTGTTAATTTCTCTAATATATATTATATGTTAGATACATATACCTTTCAAATATTTGATATTTTCAAACGTTAACAAAACTTCAAACCGAAGCAATTCTCAGTCACATAATTAAATTTCTCATTTTATTTATCACTTGGTAATGCTCAATTCCACTAATTTGATCAATTGATCAAAAATCCACATGTAACCAGTACACGACAAAACATGTCAACTCCAAATACTTTGATCGAATACAACGAATTTATTATTACAAAAATACCAACTTTTACAACCATAACTTCACATATTGGTCCCCTGAATAGATTAGGAGGAGCAATCCTCCTTGCCATTGCTGCAAGGCTAGAAAAGATGTTGAAATTGAGTCTCTCCTAACTATCTTGATAATGAATGAAATTTCCCACATGAGGCTGACTTTTAAATCTATGGAAATATTGTTTCGCCAACCACATGGATGTTGCATGGCCTCTCAATTGTCCTAGCACACGTGGACATCTTTAATGGTCTTCACTTGGAAGCTCTCTTCATTTTTCATTTTAAATGCATACATTCTCCAATTACAACCTTCCTAACATGTAGCTGTTAGTCTAACTTTCTTATTTTATCTAAATCTAATGTCATATTCGTTCCTCGACGCATACTTAACAACTTTCTCCTTAATTTCAGTTAAGGAACTGTACTTCTCTCCCAAACATGCCTCCGAAGAGTTCTTAGTTGATTCCGCCCGATTTGCCATATTAGCTTTGTCATCAAAATCAATCAAAGAATGAAGCTCGTCGTCAAAAGATTCTGAAACTGAATGGATCTAAACATAACTTCTTCCCAGTCTGCAAGCTCTGTTTGACCAACTACAGGCTCTTCTTCCCCAATTATAGGCTCTTCTTCCCCAATTATAGGCTCTTCTTCAGGCTCTGACGAGTTCTCCTTGCTATGTATGTCAGTTTCAGCTGAAGCTATTATTACACCTTCATGGCTCACATAGCGATTATCATCAATATCCCTCACCATACCAAGTATGTCATTGTTCGTCTTTAGTTTCCTCAAACCTTTCAAAATTCCAAATGGAGGTTCCCCATAAAACACCTTCTCTTATTTTTTTACTCCAATATCCTTTAGCATGCTAAAAATCTCAATCATTGAGATCTCGTCAACGCCACAATTATCCACGACTTCTTGTTTTCCACCCAAGAACATCAACCTCTTGTTCATCCTAAACTTCCCTCCATAGTTATATTCTTGAACCATAGTTACATTCTATTGAAAATTAATCAATCTTCTTACTTGCATTTACAACAACAGAAAATAAATAATCTTACTTGAAGCATAAAGACTCTAGATAACAAATAAATATCATAATACATATCATCTAAAGTCACTATCAACAACAATAAATAAACATGAGGAGAAAAGGCACAAACGTATTAGAGCTAGACAGAGTGAAACCAACATGAAACTTAAGGCAATTCTTTACATGTCCAACATGATAGTAAGGCGCAAATAAACGAAGTAAGCCTCAAATACTAAACACTATCCTGGCCAACAAAGTGGGACTTATTGAAATGGAAATCAGCTTCAGCTACTTATGACCTTATGGAAGCAACATCTGTGATCTAAGATTGAATTAAAAATTCAACACATTTTGAAACTAAGGAAAAATTGGTTGACATTACAGCTTTATTACCAATGATTTTTAATCGAAACATGAAAAACAAGATATAAGTTCATGCTAAATCGGGAAAAAATTAACACAAATTCGCATCGACATAAAAAAGGATATGATTTGAAAAAGAAACAAGAATTTTACGAGCACGGAGACAAAAACATGGATTAAAAATCGAGCAAACAGAGAGCATGATCTGCAATATCAAACATTCCATTTACCTCGAGGGGTTGAGCTAATGTCACATCAACGAACTGAGGTCCAAACCCAACAAGCTGTGGTTTGATCTGCATTATGTCGAAGCAAATGAGGACAAGAAAAACTATAATGGACCAACTAAAAAGAAAAACAAAAATATCCCATATCTGTTTCGTCAAGTGAACTCTGAGCGCGGACGAGAGAGGGAGAGAGCGAGAGAGCGACAGAGACAAAGAGGGCGAGAGAGCTATAGAGAGAGAGGGAGAGAGAGAGAACAAAAAAAAAAAAAAAGAGCACTCCATTGAGAAGAGAGACCGGCGTTGATCCGCCGGTGAAGGCTCGCTCGGGAGATTCGTCTGATGCAAATAATGAGGGCATTTTAGGAAGAAAAAATCAGCACATGCTTGGCAAAGGTGCGTTTTTACTGAAAAATGAACGGTGCCTTTGATCAAATTGTGAGGATTGTCTGTTGAAGTGTTATGATCACCAAACTTGAGCACATATGAAAACAAAATTATGAGTTGAGTTGATTCCACCACAAGTATGAGTGGAATTGGTTCGATTTCAAATTTTGTGAAACCAAAATTGAAATGTACTCAAACTAAATCGATGTTTTTTGTTTTGTGTGGTTCAATTTTAATTTTAGATTTTTTCAATTCAAACTCTTTTTGAATCAGTTTGGACTCGGTTTATGGTTAGTTTGAGCCTCTTTTTGTCGATGTAACTCAATTTTTTTAATATAATTTTAAGATTAATATTAAAAAATATAGAAAAATTATAACTGCAGATCTTATAGTTTGGGATCAACTACAAGTCAAATTCTGAAGAAATTTGTTAACAACTAAAACCCTGAACTATAAAAAATTCTCTCCGGAGACTTCGCAGTCACATTTCCCGTTCAAATCCGTTAACATTAACACCTCTGTTTCGTTGATGCCAAGGACCGTCGAATGGAGATGAAGGACGTCAATTATCGGCAGACGAGGGATGTTCCTCCAACCAATTATCGGGCGTCGAAACGATTATCGGGCGATGGCGGACAATAGATATCGGAAGTTCAAGTTGGTCAGAGGAAGTCAAAATTTCTCTCGCAATATCTAGGGCATAGGTTGTAACGCCTCGCGTTACTAAAACCTTTTTCTTTGCCAAATTTTTTTTTTAATTTAAAAATGTCCGTGAAGAAAATAAATCAGAGTAATTTAACCAGAAACTAAAAATAATTTCAAAACATAGTTTTAAACACCTCCAACAGAAATTCATTGTTTAACAAACAATTACCGTAATGCAAAACCTTACAATTATTCAAAATAAATAAAATCACTTTAAATTACTTTATTTAAACCATAACCCTCAGATCAAACCCAGCTGATAACCCAAATGTTCATCTGCTAATGTCTCCTCCTCCACAGGTATGTCAATAGTATCATCACAGTCACCTACATCACAGGAGAAAACAATGAACCTAACGCTTAACAAGAAATAGAATGAAATGCTCATACTCATACTCATACTCAATGCGTACTTATGCAATCTGTTTTGGAGAAAAATCTATCTTCTACTTTACATTTCGTTATAGAGAAAGGATACATCCTATAGTCATGTGACTTAACCGTCACTCTCGAGGAGATACATCCATTAGGGGTGTCACCACCATGACCGTCACCAATCTCCTGTGTTGTGTAAGTGTTGGAGATTTCTAGTACAAGAGAAATGATACATCCTATGGTTCATGTAGCTTAACCGTCACTCTCAAGGAGATACATTCATTAATGGTGTCACCATCGATAGACTGTCACCTTTTCTCCCGAACCCCCACACACCTATTTACGTTTATTCATTCATTATTTAACATGTCATGCATATGTCAACATTTTCATAAGCCCTATTTATGATGCATGTATGTCGTGTCATATACAGTTTAATTCACATCAATGTACTGAATATAAAAGAAAACAAAACTGTAATATAATAGTGCATACTTAAACTAAACAAAGAACAGTTCGCATACTAATTGACAGAGAGCAAATTCACATAATAGTTAATAAAGAGATAACGACAAAGAAAAATTCACATGCTAGTCAATAAAGAGATAACAATTCATATATTAGTTAACAGGGAGCAGTTTATGTGATAATTAACGGAGAGATAACAATTTATATTTTGATTACAAGAGTACAATTTATGAAACCATGGAACATTTATCATGAACTGAGCAAAATCATCCAAGTCTGAAACACTAATCTACATAGCAACCTAATAACATTTTTTCATTATAACCAACAAAAACAAACTAATATTCCCAGTAATTCCTTATTGTCTAACCTCTCACGGTTAATATCAATCTTAAACATTTTCTAAAATTTCCATTAATTATAATTAAACTTTCCATAAGTATAACCATTCACAGCAAGAGGAATAAATTAATATATGAACCAGTATTTCAAATCAATAACGGAAGGCAGTAATAAATCACTTAACAAGCAGAACATCCAATTTCATGACATCATCAACTCCATACAAAATCTCGTGATGTAGGGCCTCCACTGGCCAGCTACACCCTATTTCTTACCTCACTTGACAATTTCTTACAGCAGTGCGCTTTCCTTTGCATCAAAAGCACCAACTTTCTTTCTCTTCAACACGTCCTCGGTGCTTTTCTCCCTCCCTCCTCCGCTCTTTCTTTTCTCCGTAAGGAAATTTAGAATGCCCCCCTTTTACTTTTGTCTCCGTTTTAATAAGGATAGAAATCTCCTTGAGACATTTTGGTGTCCTTGAGATTCGCCAACAACTCCTAGGTGGCACCAGCTTATCGTTTAGGGAGGATAATGAAATCGGAACGAAAGTCGAAACAACAGCTGAAAAGCGAGCAGATTCCTTTTCGAATGATTGCATATCCACCACGATTTGCCGCTCCCAGAAATTAAACGTGAAGGACATCCATTTTCCATAAAGGACGTCCCTCAACGCGAATCCTATTATCCTATTTTGTTTGCTTCCTCATCCGATGGTCTTAACACGCGTCTATTTTCCTTTTTGACTCACACGTGCCTTGCACGTGGCCTCGTCTTTAATTCAGCGACGGACGTCTCCTATGAACAATGGAAGTCACCCTTCTTAATCTAATGGTCCACAATTCATTCGATATTTCTTAGGCCTCATCTAACGGCCCACAATCCATCCGATGTTTCTTATTCGTCGTCCGTTCTTTACATTTATCGTCCTTCTTCTTCTTCGCTATGAGGAACATCTGTTCCACAATAAGGGACGTCCATTCCTCAATAAGCCTCTCTTTCCTTTGTTTCAAACGACGTCATCCCACTTAAATCTTAATGCTGTTTCCTTTATTTCTCTTTCGGACGTCCTTTGTCCATTATGGATGTCCCTCGCATCAAAATGATGTCGTTTTCCACTTACTCTTAACAAACGACGTAGCCCGTTTTCCATATTCAATAACGGACGTCCATTTTCCCTTGAGGGACGTCCGTCATAACCAAAATGACGTCGTGTTTCCTCTCCCCTTCATTTATGTTATTTCTTTTTATTTTAACTCTATTTATTAATAATTCCTTCAACATATAATTAATTATACTAATATCATTCTCTTCCATTCCAATATTATTTTCGGGGCGATAAAATCTATAAAAATCATTCAAAAATTTCCAATAATTTACATTTAATATTATTCCTAGTTCCAGCTTAGTCCTGGGTATTACACAAAACGTCCTTTGCGATTATATAGGCAGATTTGTGTCGTCCATTGATAAGAAAAATACTGTCATTTAGCATTCAGAGAATGACAATCGGTCTCATGAGGATGTCCCTCGTATTAAGACAGATGTCCGTTTCATACTGAATGACCACGCCTTAAGACGAGAGACATCCATTGCAGACAGAACGACGTAGTCTTGGTCAAGGGACATCCGTTTCTCGACAAGAGACGTCCTAAATAGGTCGTGGGACGTCCATTATGGAAGAGGGATGTCCGACGTAATTGAGAGAATTCACGCATTTAAAATACGCGTGTGCCTTGCACGTGACCCTTCAACTGGAAAGAATTTGGAGTCCATCCTGACCGTCCATTCCGATCCAAGGACGTCCTTCACTCAATCCAACAGCCATGAATTATTGTCTACCATCACCTTTGAAAAATGGCAGATTTAATCCTAGTCGTCAATCTCTATGAGAGACGTCCCTCGCTCGATCCAATGGCCATGAAATGTCGTCCTCCATTGCCTTTGGAAAATAACAGATTCAATCCTGGCTATCAATCTCGATAAGGGACGTCCCTCGCTCAATCCGACAGCCATGGAATGTCGCCCACCATCGCCTTTGGAAATTGACAGATTCAATCATGGCCGTTGGATCGAGTGAGAGACGTCCCTAGATCGGAATGGACGGTTAGGATGAACTCCAAATTCTTTTCAGTTGAAGGGTCACATGCAAGACACATGCATTTTTAAAATGCGCGAATTCTCTCAATAAGACGGACGTCCCTCTTCCATAACGGATGTCCCACGACCTATTTTAGACATCCCTCGTCGAGAAACGAACATCCATCGATCAAGACTACGTCATTCTGCCCACAATGGACGTCTCTCCTCTTAAGACGTCGTCGTTCAGTATGAAATGGACGTCTGTCTTAATACAAGGGACGACCATTGTGTGACCGAATGTCATTCTCTGAACGCTAAACGACAGCGTTTTTCCTATCGATGTACGTCACAAATCTACCTATATAATCGTGGAGGACGTCCTGTGCCCTAGATATCTATCATCCGCCATCGCCCAATAATTGTTCCGACGCCCGATAACTGGCAGGAGGGACGTCCCTCACATCCCGATAATTGACGTCATTCGTCTCCGTTTGACGGTCCTTCCCTTCAACGAAATAGAGGTGTTAATATCGACAAATTTGGACAAGACATGTGCCTACGAGGTCGTCAACGAGAATTTTCCATAGTTGAGGATTTTAGTTGTTAGCAAAATTTCTTTAGGGTTTGACTTATCGTTGACTGCAAACTATAGAATTTGTGGTGTTAATTTCCAAAAAATATATAAATATTATAATATTGATTTGGTTTGATTTTGATTCATTTTTTATAAAAAAAAAAAAATCAAGAACTGATTTTAACACTTCGATTTTACTCAACTCAATTCCAAATTCAGTTTTAAAAAAAATTAAAATCGAACCAATTCAGACCACATTTAACAATTCAATTCAATTCATCATGTTTGAATTTAACCCATTCCACCTCTAACCACATGGCAATGGAAAGTTGCATAGGAGCCACGATTGTGGAATAGTGGGCTTGGGAACATAGTGTGAAGAGAAGGCTCACGGGTTGCCTCATCAAATCAACTGCTTCAGGTCTGACCTCAATTTAACCTAAAGTTTTTGGATCGAACCAGCCCACTAGCAAACTTGCTTACGCTTTCGTAATTTCCCTCTTACTTTTTTCTATTTCATGATTCTCTGGTTTGAATTGCTAAATTATTAAATGGATTTTTTTCATCAAATCAATCCTCAAAAAAATAAAATCTTTGACTTCTCCGCAGCCAACGGTCTTGATTGAACCTCTCTCCTCGTTGATAGAAAGGGCGAGGGAAGACTTCGAAGTTGATTAAACCGTGCAAATGTTCCTTGTTTGAATTTTCAACCCGTTTACAAATCCTCTCTTTTCTCTCTTCTCCGACTCCACTCGGCTAGAGAGAGAGAGAGAGAGAGTTGCTTTTGACCCTGAAATTTAGGGTTTCCGATATCCGCTTCACGCCTTCGATTTTTGAATTAATGACGATCACAACAATTTCAATCCTATCAGAAGTAAGTTCGTGTTTTTTTCCCACTCAGTTCTTCTGTTTTAGTATTTGTTAATCGCGTTCTTGTTCGTTTCCATTGTATTCCGCGGCATAAAATTTAGATTTTTTTTTCGGAAATTCGATTGTGATGGAGAGTAATTATTCAGCTATTCCGAAACCCGGGTATGTAGAACTACAGTCACAGATCGGTAAGAAGACCCCTAGATCCCCTCCTAAATCCAATATCAAATTTCTTCCTCTTGATGAGGAAAGCTTCATACAGTCTGCAAATCTGCGTGGACATGAAGGCGATGTCCCCGATGATTTTGATGACGTCAAATTTGATATCGATAGTTATCCACTGATCGTCGGAGGATCAAAACCTGGGTCTGGAATCTCCGGGGCTGTTTTTAATCTTACCACGTCAATAATTGGTGCCGGGATTATGGCATTGCCAGCCACCATGAAGGTTCTTGGCTTGGTTTTGGGGTTTGTTTTGATAGTGTTGATTGGTATTTTATCCGAAATTAGTGTCGAATTTTTGGTGAGATTTTCTGTTTCGTGCAAGGCGTCATCTTACGGAGAGGTTGTTCAACAAGCCCTTGGAAGACCGATGAGATTAGTATCAGAAATTTGCATAATTGTGAACAATGCAGGAATCTTGGTAGTATATTTGATCATAATGGGTGATGTTATGTCGGGTTCGATCCGTCACATGGGAGTTTTCGATCAATGGTTAGGCCATGGGATATGGGATGATAGAAAGCTTCTGATTTTGGTTGTATTGGTTGTTTTTCTAGCACCCCTTTGCGCTTTGAATAAGATCGATTCGTTGAGCTTGACCTCTGCCACCTCTGTCGTTCTGGCTGTAGTTTTCGTCGTCGTTTCTTGTATTATCGCCTTAGTTAAGCTAATTGAAGGGGAAATCGAAACTCCAAGGATGACCCCCGATTTCGGATCAAAGCAAGCGATCTTGGATTTGCTTGTGGTTATTCCTATAATGACTAATGCTTATGTTTGTCACTTCAATGTTCAACCCATCTATAACGAGCTCGAAGGGCAGTCTCCTCAGAAGATGAATCGTGTTGGGAGGATAACGACCATTATTTGTGTTGTGGTCTATGCTTTGACTGCGATATCAGGGTATTTACTCTTTGGAAATGAAACCGAATCTGACGTGCTAACGAATTTTGATAAGGACTTGGGAATTCAATTCAACTCGAGCTTGAACTATGTCGTTCGAGTCGGCTATATTCTCCATTTGGTTCTAGTTTTTCCGGTCGTGCACTTCTCGTTGCGTCAAACGGTCGATTCATTGCTATTCAAAGGATCGTCTCCACTTTCAGAGAGTAGGAAGAGATCTTTAGTATTAACAATTGTTCTTTTGTGTCTTATTTATTTTGGTTCAACCATGATTCCGAACATTTGGACGGCATTTAAATTCACAGGGGCAACTACAGCAGTCTCGTTAGGTTTCATCTTCCCTTCGGTAGTCGCGTTGAGGCTAAGTAAGAAGGGTTACGCACCTTTAAGTGCAACGGAGAAGCTATTATCGTGGGTAATGTTTAGTTTGGCAATTGTAGTAGGCATTATTGGAGTGATTGGCAATGTTTATAGCATCAAAGACGGATCAGATTGAGTCTTTTTTTAGGCGATCCGAGGCTGGATTGTTCTACCCGGCACTTGTTGAACACTATACGAGCAAAATATTTCTGGGTGTCCAATCAGGAGAATTTGATCAGGATGATGTTGCAGAAGGAAAAATTATCTGTAATTTCAAGCGTATGGCCGGGATTAATGCCACTGTATCATGAAATCGATATACATTCTATTCTTATCAGTAATTTTTTTTATAATGATTGTAAGCACAATTCTTTGAGCTAATGCATGTGCTCCTAGGATTGATTTGTGCAGATTTTTATCCGCAATATGAATGCTGCTTTGAGTTCTAGCTGTTCCCGCCGTTTTTCAATTGTTTTTGTTCTTCAATTTACAACGACAGTTGTGTTATTGAAGTTCTGAAGAGGGAGATCTGCCATTGTTGGCAGAAATCCAGAGCTTTCAATCGTACATTCAAGAGGATACAAGCAGTCAATCTGTTTAAAAATACTATAAAACATCAGAAATAAGATGCATGATAATGTTATATTTCGAGATTTAATAATATCTTTGGGACAGGAGTGCAGGCAGACGTAGATTAAGCTATCACGAGACCCATGTTGCATAATGTAGTGGTGATTGGTAATACAAACTGGGAATTCTTTTTTAGGAAACATGAACTCTGCAGATTCAATCCTATGGGCTGCAGGCTCCTCCCAGTCCCAGCTGGTGTTTTTTTGGTTCTGTCAAAAACTAAGAAGGTTATAAGCCTTGACAAAATGATTCATTCTCACGGGGCCACAGTCATCTCTTCTCTCTCTACGTGTCTGTCTCTCTCTCTCACTCTCTCTCTGGGTCAATAATGGAGCACTAATGGGTCAAGAAAAGGATGTGTGTATGAAAGAAGACCATGCTTGTGTGTTGAGAGTTGGTATGACAACAGTATTCATTGGACGACTACAAAAGGAGGTCAAGGCTTCTTTCCCTTTTTCTGCCTGCAGGCTTCATGTGTTTCTGGTAATTACAATGAAAATAATATTTTAATTCATCTAAAACTTTTTAATTAAATTATGTTTTTTTATTGAACAATTAGGCTTAACCTAATTAAGGTTAAGTCTAATTGAAATCAACTCATCCTGCTCTCTTTTTTGTTAATTAATATAATTATTTATAGTTGGACTTTAATAATATATTGTATGGTTTTCTAGTCAATTTAACGTTAAATAATTTTTAAAAAGCAAAGGAAATATTTTAAAATTTTTCATAAATATTTAAAAAACAAATTGAAAATATATAACTAAAAAAAAGATTATTAGTGAAATTTAATTATTTATTGTAATTTTTAAGACCAGAATGTGAAGGTGCCTTCAAGCTCACACCAACCCGTGATTGAAGGGAAATTCTGAATCCTCTTTTTCGCTTTTGTCAATCTCAACTTTCAACCAGTTATTATTATAATATGATAAATAATTAAAAAATTACATTTTAATTTATGAACTTATTAGTGATACAGGATATTTTATTTGTTTATCAATCTATTAAGTTATAATCCGATCTTTTATTAAAAAAGGAGCGAGCAGATTATTATTAACTTATTTATTCAAGTAACACTAAAAAAGTATCACATTAATTAAAAACTTTATAAATATAAATCTATGAAATGTGTCATTTATGCTCTTAAAAATCTACACCATAAATTATAAATAATTAATAGGCGATGTCCATGCAATAATATAAATCTAAGAATATAAAATTATAAAATTAAAGTTCAGAATCTTATAAAATAATGTAATTAATGTGCACTCCCAACTATCAACTGTGCCGTCAACTCAACTACTAAATAATTTTTACTAACAAATAAAACACTCAACTATGAAAAATAAACGGAGCAAGAATCGTTGTAACATTTTCCGTTAAAAATTTCAATTTATTTCTGCAATGGAAAAGTCAAGAACTTACTTTCCCCAACATAATGATAGTTTCGGTTGGGGAAAATATTCGTTCCGTTGCATAATGTTGTTTTTGCGCTGTAGAAAGTGAGTCATTAGAATTGGAATTAGAAAAAATTACTTTTTGTAGAGGAAAAATTACTTTCCGCAGCGGAGCAAGTCCTTGAAATATGACTCATGGACGATTACTTTGGCGACGGAAAGATTACTTTCCTCAACTCTAACCTCTTCATTTGCTGAATTATTGGTCATTCTTCAGTATAGCAAACAACAAATTTTTGATAAGTTTCCTCAGTGGATCGAAAACATGTATAACTTAGAGTATATTGATTTTTCAACAAACAGATAACTAGAAATTTTTCATTTTGATACAAAAATCGATTTCGAATAACTTAACGTTTGTAAAATCTGTTTTCTAGCGAGTTTCCTTAGTGAATCAGAAATATATTTAGCTTGGAGTACATTGATTTTTCAACAACAGTTAATTGAAAATCTTTCATTTGGATACCAAAATCAATTTCAAATAGGTAAACTGAAAATCTTCTTGAAAAGTCTTCTCGTTTTTATTGTTTCTTTTAACATGCTAATGATGATGTTTTTGTCATTCATTTTTCATAGTTGAGTGTTTTATTTGTTAGTAAAAATTATTTAGTGGTTCACTTGTCATTGACTGATAATTCAGTGTTTTTTTTGTTAATTTCTCAATAATTAATAAATGATGTCCATGAAATAATATATAGGAAAATTAACAAAACAAACCCTATAGTTTGGAATCAGTTACACGGCAAACCTTGAAGAAATTTTGAGGACAACTAAAACTTTGAACTATAGAAAAGGAACGACACAAACCTCGTAGCCACGTTTTTGGTCAATATAAACGTCTTTCAATACTAAACGACGTCGTCTCTCAACATCAATAGACGTTCCCTAGTATCCAGAGACGTCCCTCAATGATAAACGATATCGTAAGTGGAGAGACGTCCTTTGTGGGACGAGAGATGTCTGTCTTAAGTCGACAGATGTTCGTTGTGAGACGAAGGACGTCCGTTGTGGGATGAGGGATGTTTGTCATAAGTTGAGGGTCTTCCCACTATTTTATCCCACTCATTCATCTTTTGCATCGGACGTCCATCTTTTGTATTGGACTTCTTTTAATTTAATTTAATGGTCATTTTCTTTTAATCATTTATCCTCTTCTATCTGATCATTTGTTACTCCTCCTTGATGTCCGACCACCCTATTGTGGTATGACCTCTTTCTACTCTGATGCACCTCAAAAGTTCGATCACTCGGTCCCAAGTAAAGGAGATCATTAATCTACTAATGAGCTATTATTTTGTAGGTAACCTTACATTAGAGGGACGTGAAGAGAAGTCTATTTATAAAGATAAGGAGAGACCACAAATTTCTTCTCACTTAGTGTGCCATTGCACACACCCGACTAACTAGTTCACCCGAGGCAATTTTGGAGCTCAAATTGCAGAGCCTAAAAGTGACTCCTTAGTTAAAGATATGTTATTTTCATGCTTTGACAAGTTTTATGAACTTAATTATATGTGAACTATTGAAATTTGGATGTATTTTGATTAGATTTAGGTTGATTAAAATGTTGAATTTTTGGGAGTACTCGGCTAGCATGTAAGCTGAGTCCTCATGGCTGTTTTTTGTTTATAAGGACAAACTTGTAATTTTCCTTTAGGGCAGCCTTAAGGGAGTATTTATCTCCTTAAGGGTGACCTAATCTTCAGTTTTGACTCAATTAGCTGCTGCTGCAACCTGTTTTGGAGTTTCTTCCCAAACGCAAATCAGATTCTTGTCTAGGTTCAAACCGACGGCTTGCTTTCCAAAGATTCTCTTCCTCACGTTCCTTCCATTCTTAGAGGAGGAATGTTATATTGGTATCTTCCAATACTTCCTTAGAACTATTATTCCAGAGAGGAAACCCAGAAGATTGGTGGAAAATGAGTTGGTGTAGTTTTTTGCAAAAGAGTCCATCGAAGTCGCAGTTCTGGGTTCTAGGGAATTTGCGGACCAACTCGTAAGTTTGTTATTGTTCTACTTGGAATTTGGTTCTGTACTTTTGATGGTGTGATCTCCTATAGATTGTTGTGAACTGAAAGTAGTTTTGGTGAAATTTGGAATTAATCTCATGATTTTATGTATTGATATTTGGAAGCAGCTGAAACTATTTTTATTGAATCCATTTCGGGGCAGTGTGTTGTTGCTTGGATATTTTTTGCTCCTTTGTGTTTTTTACTGTGGAATTTGGTGTGAACTTTAGGCTCTATTTATTTGATGTACCCTTCAAATTTGACGTTAATTGGATTTCAGAATCGTGAGTTATTGACACTTCAATTTGGGTGGTTGAAAGCTGTTTTACTTGAACAATTTCGGGGCAGCTTCTTGTAAACGGCATAACTCCATCTTTCTTACGATTTTGTCCGCGATTTTTTGTGGTGATATTTGTACTTGAGATTTCTAATCCTCCTGTAAATTTGTGTTTGATTGGCTTCCTGCATTGGAAGATATTATTGTTTGAAATTAAGTGTTCTGTTTTTTGGAGTAGCCGATTAGCCCTTTTTGCCTTATTGTGAATTCTTGCATCTCGTGGTCCATCATATTCTGATTTTCTTCTCCTTTAATTCATATTTTTCATATTTATTATTAAAGTGTTTAACTTGTAGCTAATTTTGTTGACCATAATTTGGAATCAATGCTATTTCGATTTGTGTTATTTGGTATCAAAGATAATCTGATTCCTGTCAGACGTTCGTCTCCTTGTGGATTAGTGTCACACCTCCTTTCTCACAAGGCGTAAACGGGCGCAGCGCCCGAAAGGAGGCTTCTGGGAAGCCTCACAACAGTGCGCTGGGTGCACTATGCAAACAAGCTGCGTGCGGGGCGCGCATCAAGCAGGAGTAGACGTCGGCAGCGCGTGCGCCGCAGAGGAGAAGACAGCAGCGCGATTGGGCTGGGCCAGCAGCGCGCCAACTGGGCCGACAGTGCGCTATCATGGACTAGCACACACTAGATTGGAGCTACTAGCATGGACTAGCACACACTGGATTGGAGCTACTAGCATGGACTAGCACACACTGGATTAGAGCTACAAATCCTACTAGCCTTAGGATTCCTAGTTCTAGTTGAATTAGGATTGCTTATTGCCTATAAATAAGACCCTTGAGGCACCAACCAAGGCATTGATAATCATTGAGTGATTAGTCATCCTTGAGAGAGTTGTGGTGTTCCGAGTGGCGAGAATTGTTCCTAGTTTCTTTGGTTTGGAATCGAAAGAAAGGGTTGGGCGCCGGGCTCCCGTAAAGAGTTTGTGTTCAACGAGAGGAGGCGACATCCGAGAATATTCAGATAGAGAGGCTGGTCGTAGTGGGACTACGGCGCCACACACCTATTCGCCCTATTCCGCACGGCGAAAATCTAGGGGTGTGACAATTAGCCTTGGGCGTATCTTGTAGTTGAAGGACGTCCAAAATTGATCCGTGGACGTTCATTGGAGGTTTATGTGACGTCATTGACATTTGCCTTAGTGTTTTTTTAACAGAAAACGTGATTACGAGATTTGTCTTTTTAATTTTACATAGTTTGAGATTTTAACTGTTGATAAAATTTCTTTAAAATTTGTCTTGTTACTAAAATTAAAGTATAGAGTTTGTTTTGTTAGTTTCCTTAATATAAATCTAAGAATATAAAATTAAATTTCAAAATCTTATAAAATAATGTAATTAATGAGCAACTCACAACCACGATATTCTTCTTTATTCACCATCTTTTTCATTCTCTCCCCTACTTTTCTTCCACAGTCGTATTCTTATAGCACTAATTTTCAGCAAAGGATCGTTCAAAGCCATGGATTGGTACTCATGGCTATCAAAGACCGGGCTAGACCCTTCTCTGGTTTACGAATATGGCCTAGCTTTTTCCCATAACGAGCTCGAAGAGGAAGACATAATTTACTTCAACCACGAGTTTCTCCAAAGCATGGGCGTTTCCATAGCCAAACACAGGCTAGAAATCCTCAAGTTAGCGAGAAAAGAAAGGGGTTCGAGCCCTCCGGCCATGGCCAGGCTTCTGGTTTCGTTTGAGAAGGCGAAGAAGTGCTTGGCTCAGTACGTTCGCCGGAAATGGGGTTGTTACGATCAGGAGAGTGCTCTTGTGGTGCTGCCGAGGCCGAGCCATGAAGGAAGATGGAGAGGCGCGACACTGTTGAAGAGTAATAAGAAGATGGCGGTGGGTAGGCAGGAGAGGTTGCTGCTTACTAACGGAAGTCCGGCGGCGGCGAGGTGGGCTAGGATGGATAGGTTTTCGAGCCCTGCTGTTTATGATGTGAGAGGAAATGAGAGAATGGACGGTGGTGATGATGGGTATTGGTCGAGTGGTGTGGAGAAAGAGATGAGGTGGGATTCTTTGTTTCAGGATTTGAGACCGACATGAATCATCATCTCTCTCTCTCTCTCTCATGATTGTTCTTTGATTTGTCTAGTTGAGGTGAAAGATGCTCCTTTTTTTTGTGTTCTTTCTCCAAAGATTTGTTTTAGCTGGGATTGTCTTTCTTTTTTTGTATGCTTAACCGTTGCTCATTTGAGAGGAATTGCTCTCTCTCTCTCTCTTAGCAACCCAAACCGATTGAGTAGGGTCAGGAGGAATAGACAAAAATACATTAATATTTATAGTGTAAAATTAAAAGATAAATAATATTATAAAAAAATATTAATATTAGGTGCTTAAGAAAATAAGATTAAAGTGTAAAATTAGAAGATAAATATAATATTAAAAAAAAATCTAATTTTATCAAACAGTTTTTCGAACATTACATAGGTGTCTTATTTGTTTACAATCAAAATTATAAGATGTATGGTGTACATAAAAATTTAAGGTAATAATTTTCCGTGCATCTTAAATTAGTTTCTAAAACATAGTTTACTCTTTCATTATAATTCTCGTATTGTTGGTGATCCTATGATGTTTGTGGGCCGGGTTATGCACATTTCATTTCGGATTGTCATTTGGGCCGACTTCATGGAAACCGGGTCATTTTCTCTCAGTTTCATTCGGTTGTTTACTAAGCGACTGAACAAAGCATTCTTTCTAGAGCTTCATTTCAATGGAGGCGGCTCTGCAGCTCAACGCCAAGTCATTCATGATTTTCCCCCGCGTCTCCGTTTCCAAACATTCACCTAAGCCAGCGAGGATCCGGTGTGCCGCTATTTCCCCTCCTAAACGCTACACTATCACGCTGCTTCCTGGGGATGGCATTGGCCCTGAAGTTATCTCCGTCGCGAAGACAGTTCTCATCCTCGCTGCCTCTCTTGAAGGTGTGCTCAAAGATTTATAACCATTCTATTTGCTTTTTTTGGTTTTTTTTTTCTACAGCTTCTTTGGCCCTCTGCGTGCATCATATAGGATAGAAGCCGAGCGAGTTTTGAACTTGACAAATTTGAGGCAGTTTTCATGATAATTTCGGAAATGCGTATCTTTTTTATTTGAAGCAGGAAGAAGAACGGATACTTATATCTTCTCAGGCAATTTTTTCCTAAGAATTTATGGGGTTTGGAGTTTTCCTGAGCTTATTGGATTTAGATATAATTAAAGCTTTTCTGCATTAGGGATTGAATTTAGTTTCAAAGAGATGCCTGTGGGAGGATCTGCATTAGACTTGACCGGAGTTCCATTACCAGAAGAGACCCTTGCGGAGGTGAAAAAATCTGATGCTATTCTGCTAGGAGCAATTGGAGGGTAATTAAGCTACAATAGTTTTGTTGTTAATAGTGGGATTTGCTCTTCTCAATTGTTTCCCTCATAATTTTTTGGAATCATTTTTACATTTTTTCTCCTCGTACTTTTAAGATACAAGTGGGATGAGAACCCGAAACATTTGAAGCCGGAAACTGGGTTGCTTCAGCTTCGTGAAGGTCTAAAAGTGTTTGCTAATCTTAGGCCTGCGACTGTTTTACCGCAGGTAACACTAGTTACATTATCTTAACAGTTTTCTCTTTTTTAGCTTCAATGCTGATTGCTTAATCTTCCCCTTCAGTGTAGTTTTGACCCCCTTTTTTATAGTTAGTAAGAAGTGTTTCTCTACAAAATCTCTAAAAGGTAATTCCTATGTATACGATCAGAGGATATGAAGCCAATCTGTAGAAATAATTGACTACAAATTGTTTACACCTTGTTGTGACTAGATGTATCAACCCATCTTAATTATATCAACAAAAGACTTCCAGTATACATCTATCACTTTCTTTCAAAATTTTTTTTCCTAATCGTATTCTCATCTTTTATTTCATTGGTTGTGAATCTAGGAATGTCATCTTTTTTTGGAAAGTACTGCATCTCTTTTCCGGAAAAGATAAAAAAATTCCTTTTGTTTTCTCAAAAGGACTAACTGTGCTGTTGTGTAAATTCTACTTGAATTGCTCTTATAAGTACTTCCACGAATCTATGAAGTAGGTCAGGTTAAGACTACTATCCTCTCTTGACCTTTTCAGTTAGTGGATTCCTCAACATTAAAGAAAGAGGTTGCTGATGGTGTTGATCTAATGGTTGTGAGGGAACTCACTGGAGGTGAGCTTTCATTTTAACAAAAAATGCGAACTGAGGGTTTCAATAATCCTCCCCCTTGCTTCATTGTTCTTTTATCTGCAAATAGGTATTTACTTTGGGAAGCCTCGGGGATTTAGCTCCAATGAAAGAGGTGAGGAAATAGGATTCAACACGGAAGTGTATACTGCCCATGAGGTAATTTTTGTTGCAATCCTTCAAAATATCTTAGATCTTCTTGTACTGATGTTAGCATTTTTGTGGGAACTAATGACCCAAATTTGACTGCTATTTATCTATTTTTTATTTCATGCCTAAAGAGGTTATGTCATATTGATTTTGTGGGCCGACTGTTTCAATATTTAACCTTACTGTGGCACTTGGCAGATTAGAGTTCTTAGGCTTGAGGGGTCAATAGGGGTCACATCCTGAGATTTTTCTCCTATCTTTTTAAAGGTTCTTACTTACAGATTGTGGAGTATATGTTTGATTAAAAAGTTTTATGTGGTCAGATAGATCGCATTGCTCGTGTTGGATTTGAGACTGCTCGCAAACGACATGGGCGACTTTGCTCCGTTGACAAAGCCAATGTGTTGGAGGTACTTTGTCATTGTTCTTTTGTATTCTTTATTGTAGGGTTTTGTTCTGCTGCAAGTTTCTGACAAAAACAAGTAACCTGTGGAATTTATTCTTGCTTTTGACAAAAATGTTGATTTTGTTGTGTAGAATCTAGCAATATTATTGTGGCATGAAAACATTTTGTTGATATGTTAAGGATCTTTTCTTTAATTTTTACTGTTGCAATTTTTGTCATCATGGTATTCTAATCTTCAGGAGTTTAGAAATGGAAAAAATTTCTCACTTGTTTTACGTTGTTGCATCGTAAAGTTTTCTTTGCTTGCAGTTGTTGGTGTTTTCAAGAGAAATTTTGATTCCCAAGAGTTCACAAAGATAAATTTTTAACTAAATGGCAAAGTATTAATGCGTCTATACTATGCGTGCGATTAGTAAGGGAATATATATATATATATATGGTTTAGCTTAACTCTTGAAATTAATTGATTTTAAAGGCATCCATGCTATGGAGAAGAAGAGTGACGGCATTAGCCTCGGAATATCCTGATGTTGAATTGTCCCACATGTACGTGGATAATGCCGCAATGCAGCTCGTTCGGAATCCAAAACAGGTTTGCTTCTATATGTACATAAATTATAAAACAAATCTGGAGGTGCGGCTCAAAAGCTAGTGACTATTTGATGTGTTGCTTTCTCTTTGACTCAGTAATTTTGTTACTTATCTTGCATAAAACTATGAGCAATGCATCAGTGCCGCTTCATATGGTCATTCAAGACTAGTTCTTTTTTATGGTTATTGTAGCATTATTGATCTTTTGTATGGTTCTTCTAGCATTGCTCTAAATCTTATGTTGAATCTAACCTCTGCCCCCTCGGAAAATGAAAGTCGTGGTAAATTTATAAGATGTATAGGAAAATGGTGAAATTACAAAACTAAGTTGGTTTTAATTTGACTGAACATTTGCAGTTCGATACTATTGTGACAAACAACATATTTGGCGATATTTTGTCAGACGAGGCTTCCATGATTACGGGAAGTATTGGGATGCTGCCATCTGCGAGTCTGGGTGAATCAGTAAGGCGAATCAGTTGTTTCTCTATAATACTTGATATTCTTGTTGTTGGTACACATTTTTTAGAATCAAACGAAAATTGGATCGTTATATTGCATATGAAGTTGTCATGAAATAGCTACTTTTACAGGGACCTGGACTTTTTGAACCCATACATGGTTCAGCTCCTGATATTGCTGGGCAGGTCAAGATTTCATTTGATCAGTTGAATCTACTCCAATGACAGAATGACTGCCAACACAAATGATATAAAATTGTGCACTCTTATGCAGGATAAGGCAAATCCATTGGCAACAGTTCTCAGTGCTGCTATGCTTTTGAAGTATGGCCTAAACGAAGAAAAAGCTGCCAAGAGAGTTGAGGATGCAGTTCTAGAAACTTTAAACCGGGGATTCCGGACGGGTGACATTTACTCTCCTGGAACCGTAAGCACATATATCTGTCAATACGCTGTATTTAATGATTTCTTTTCCTGGCACCAACAACCAGCATATGTTCTTCATGCTCATTTCTCATTTTCTTTCTCTCTTAACACACAAGTGAAGAATGTTCACTGTTCTTCAAAATCAAAGAAAGAAAAACGTGGCATTTAGAAAAATGGTGGAAACCATTAAAAACCATTGTGACTTGACCCGTTTAATATAAAACTTATCAGTGTCTGGCTTTGTCAATTTACAGAAGCTAGTTGGCTGCAACGAGATTGGGGAGGAGGTATTAAAGTCGGTAGAATCCCAAGTGCCTGCAGCCATATAATTTGAAGACTTGGTGGAGGAACCACACAATGTCTCTCTACGCATCACATTCCGAAAAAACTCCACAGTAAGGAATGCAGATTTGTCCAGTTCGAATTCTTCACCTCCGAGTGCATGCTCCTGGTCCTGGCAAGATTTTGGTGGGTCTGTTGTTATTCCTTTTACAGTGATATTAACTTATCTGATCCTATATCTACCTAACGACGTTCTTCAGTTTCAGTGTGTTGTTGCATAAACTAGTTTTGTCAAACGTCTTGAATAAAACCTTTTAAAATTACGAAGACTTTTCTCTTTTAAATATCGAAATTTATAAGAGTGTATAAGAACAATTAAATTCATAATTTGGTCGTTATTTATAAAATAATAGTCTGATTACATATTATGGATTTAACAAAACATTTATAAATCATTGTAATATCATTTTTAATTTTCTTTTACAAAACGTCTGTCACTTTACTAATCAAATTTGTTGTAACAACCTTAACTGCATTTCATAAATTGCTTATCATAAGAATCATTTATGAGCTTAACACTCGGTCAATATTTAATAACATATACATTTTTCATAAAACGTTTTGCATCTTTTTTTTTCTTTTATTATTTTATCGTTTAATGAAAAGTGGTAAATTTAAGCTAAGTCAATCATTCTAATAATTTAGGAAAAGAGTGGTTAGCTTCAGGTGACTCAAATCATTCTTTTCATTTAGGAATGAGAGGTGAATTTGGACCAGTTCAAATAGCTTATATTAATTAGGGATGAGTGAAGAACTTTGGACAGCTCAAACTGTTTACAATAATTAGGGGTGAGTGGTGAACTTCGACCAACTCAATCCTCCTTATTTTCGTTACATACATTTATTTCAATTTTCACCTTTCTTATATAAAAACATGTGCATTCATAATTATTATTATAAACAAATCATCATATCTTCGAATAACATATTATTGAAATCATTAATACTATCAACACAACATAATAGATTCTTAATCAACCAAATAATCACAATTGTCATATCATGTAAATTCTAATATCTTGTGACGTGGGCCGTTGGCCAAATATATGTGGTCATTACTTTGACTTCTTAGAACAATACATAGCAACTATGAATTATTTTTTTTTGAGTTGAAGACCTTTAATAAGCTGAGAGGAAGAGACTCCAAATTGTGATTCAATTGAAAAGCCAAGCTTTCTATTTATAGAAGTGTAAGTGGTGACTCAACCACCCTAAATGCATCCAAGTGTACCATGAAGTGTGAAGTATCTCTTAGATGCATCCAACTATCCTATCAAATGCCTCTTTTCCTTGCTCAGCAAGCAAGGGAGTTAACTTAGCCATGATATAATGTTTCTAGAAGATTCAATGTAATTTGACACACTCACACCGGTCGACCGCAATAACCTAACCAATTCATATTCTCGATCTTTTACCTCATTGCCATGGACCTATTCCCCTCCAACAAGTTCGTGAGCTCCAAATTTTAAATCTTTAGAATTGTTATTTTATCATTTTTTTAACATTTCAAAAATTTTCAACTAAATAATAATTAGGAAAATTAACACCATAGACCATATAGTTTGCAATCAACGACAAGTCACATCTTGAAAAAATTTTGCTAACTAAAATCCTGAATTATGAAAAATTCTTGTCGGCGACCTCACAGTCACGTTTCCCGTCTAAATTCGTCGATGTTAACACTTCAATTTCATTGACGCCAAGAATCGTCGAATGGAGACGAAGGACTTCAATTATCGGGGGGCAAGGGACGTCCCTCCTGCTCGTTGGAAAATGGATGGGCGTTGGAACAATTATCGAGCAATGGTGACGATTGTCAATGGCCGTTGGTTCGAGGAAAGACGTCCCCTGCTCAAAATTGACGACTAGGATTGAATTTGTCAATTTCCAAAGGCGATGACAGACGATCCTCTATGGTCGTTGGATTGAGGGTGGGACGTCCCTTATAGGGAATGACGGCTATGATTGAATCTGCAATTTTCCAAAGGCGATGGCAGACGACATTACATAGCCGTTGGATCGAGCGAGGGGCGGCCCTTATCGAGATTGATAGCCAGGATTGAATCCACCATTTTTCGAAGGTGATGGCGGACAAAATTCCATGGCCATTGAATCAAGCGAGGGACATCCCTAGATCGGAATGGATGGTCAGGATAGACTCCAAATTCTTTAACGTTGAAGGGTTATGTGCAAAGCACACACGTTTTTTAAAAAGCGCGAATTCCCTCATTTAAGACGGACGTCACTCTTTCAAAATAGACGTCACTCAACCAATTTCAGATGTCTCTCATCCATAAACGGATGTCCCTTGACCCAAGATGATGTCGTTCTGCCAATTGCGGAAGTCGCTAGCCTCACAATGGACGTCTCTCATCTTAAGGTGGCGTCGTTCAAGCCGTAACGGACGTCCGTTCGATTACAATTCTTCGAACTAAAACTCTCAAGTTTTTACAAATAACCTCACAAACAACAAATCTCAATAGGCTAATGTGAAAGTTAAGTTTCGTACACTTCTTGTAAGCTAGAATGTGAGTCAGACAATAGGCAGAGTTTCGGCGCTTTTTCTCGTTAGGTCCTCCATATTTACAGCTTTCTCTACTTTCAGTCGACCCAAACTTTTCGGTTCAACCTCATCCAACCATTGAAAATTAGCCATTGCACTTTTCTGCACTTTTCTGTCGCAAAACTCTCGGGGTCCTTCAACCGCTTAGCGTCCGAAAAACTTCAGAGCGTTCTGTGTACATTTTTAGTCACCACCTTCGTCCTGGTCCTCAACCGCCTCGCGTTCGAATAATACACAAAATATTACAGATTGCTTCTGTTTACATTTTTGGTCGCATTCTTCATTTGAGCCTTCGACCTCATCACGTTTGAAAAATACACAAAATATTACAGATTCAAATTGTGAGCTTATTCGGTCGAGGTCTTCAATCGCGGCTTCGACCACGTCAAGTCTGAAAAACACACGGAATCTACCAGAGGCAAACTTCATAATTTCTCAGTCGTATTCTTCCACCGCAGCTTCAACTGCGTCTCGATTGAAAACCTCGAATTACACAGCATACAATATTCAGATGCATTTTCTTGTGTCTAAAACCTCGTCCAAAACTTTGATGTCGAATCTGTAATGCATTTTGGTTGCATGTCTCGACTAGGACTTCAACCGCATTACGTCTAAAATAGTCCAAAGTAATCTGTATCTCTTTTTGGACGACAACTTCAACCACACATCAGACTGCGGTGTGTCTAAAAAGCGCCAGGAAAACTTCAGAAGCAATCTGGCTTGTTTTGCGGTCCCATATCTTGTCTGCCACTTCGACCGCACTGCATCTGAAAAACTCCAGTGTACAATGCTTCTTTCGGACTCACGTTCCTTGAATTTTCTAAGTCACACAATGATATCTTCTCACTACATGACTTAGATAAACTCATTAGACAATATTGATACCCTAATTAAGGGTATTTCCAATATAATCAATATTTTTGCATAAATAGTAAATTCAACAAATAAACAATTTATTAACATTATCAATACAATCATTATCAAAATAATTATGCCTAACACACTTAGGCTAACAATCGCCCTCTTTTTGATGATGATAAATATGCCAAGTTGTTTATCCTTTAGTTAAAGCATGTTTATAGTTCATTGTATAATTTGATTTCTCCCCCTTAGTTTATGCAATCTTTTCTCACTTTCAATTCATACACAACATAACACAACTTATACCAAAAACTCTCCCCCTTTTTGTCTCAATCAAAAAAGGAATAAATATAGAGGAGAAGTTTGTTAAAATACAAGTCTCCCCCTTAGTCATTGTCAAAGAAAATTATATAGGGATTTAAAAAAATTGGCATGGTAACATTTGTTTTTAGGCTCCTCCGAAAACATTATCAACCTACAAAGCAATCAAAATATCCAAGATGCATTCATAGAGTCACAATATCAATTTATACATCCATGAAAGTAAAGCAGACCAATGATTTAATTCAAGCATTTACAACCAAGCATAGAAATATAGCCAATACTCCAAGCATACATCCATCAAAATACAAATAAGAGTGCAAGTACAGTGTTCAACTACAAACATTACAGCTTAAAATTAAAAGTTCAAATGCAAGCTGAAAATACAAGCATGAACCTAAACGTTTGGAAGATCTACATCATCAGTGGAGGAGGAGGTGGAGCCGATGAAGACGGAATGTAGGGATGAGCTGGAGGATAGGGAGGGACGGTATGTCGTCAATACGCCTATCCAAGGTGTCAAATCTAGCAGACATGATATCAAAACGACTGTCAAGAGTCTCTAATGGGCCCATCATTTGCATTATAAATTCAGATTGCCAATTCACAGTTTCTTGAAGCTGGGCAATCTAGGATGCAGAAGCTGAAGGTTCTTGTTGTGATGGAGTAGGACGAGAGGACAGATCGACCTATGAGGAGGGCAAAAGAGTTAGCAATGGTGCTTTAGGGTCGTCTGGATGCTGAATATCTTTGGCTGAAGTTGAAGCTACACGACTAGCCTTCAAAATCCATTGGCCGTCGCTATCCATAACAAAACTCAATCTACCCAAAGTCTGAATAGAATAAACATCCATACTCCTCATAGACAAGGATGTCTCGGAGGTGGGAAAAGTGGCTCCCATCATTTGAAAAAGGTTTGAGAGTAGAATATTGAATGGAAGAGACTTTGTTCTACTATGGGCAACATTGATCATTTGATAGCGACTTAAGTACCCCAAATTGAATGGAATACCACTATAGAGGCGCTGCATTACGTATAAATCCATATAACTAACATTGTTCCGATGACCATCTCTTGGCAACACATTATACAACAATGTATGATGAATCACACGTGCCCGTATGTTGAGATCCTTTGCCTTAGGTCTCAACGAAAAGTTTCCAATATGATCTCTCAAAATTTGCTCTAGGAATTTATCACCGATGTCGGTGTTATGAAAATCTAGTTCAATATTTCCATTGTAATATGCTTCGCAATGGTTTCCATCCTCAAAATCTAAGAACCGGTTGAGCAATTGCATAGTAATCTTTATTTCTTTGCCGTACAGAAAACTTTTAAACTTAATTGGGTCAGATGAATACAAAGCATTTGCATAAAACATCCTAATGGCTTTTCAATATATGGCCCATCCAATGTGAACAACATAAACGAACCCATTTGAGTATACATTCCTTCCAAATTCAAACTTGATAAATTTGTAAATGAAAATTTTCTTGACAAAATTAACGAGCGTTCTTTAAATTCTTCCTCATATCTTATTCTACAGTGATCACTAGCAAATAATCGAGAGCGATTGACTGAAGGAACAATTGGAATACCTGGATTAGTAGTGTAACGACCCATATTTCGTAATTCCTTGAAATGCGTGAAAATTTGAAATCTCTTTTTAAAACAAATCAAAGCGCAACACCAAACCAGATCGCTACTGACCATTTGTAAAACTCGTTATAAAAACCAGTTGATAAAATGTGCAGAAGCGTTAAATACAATTTAATGAAACCGACAAATAATTTGATTACAATTTGGAAAAACTTAGGTTACTTACACTTAGAAAACTTAGCTTAGTTAAACTATTTCTCTGTTACCCTCGTTATGCCTGGCCAGCCACAGACTTCCTCGTGTGTGCAATCCCTTCATCCCTGCTTGAATGTTATGTGTTTTTCTTTTCTTTTCGCTACTCCTAGTCCATGCATTCCTCGTAGCGTACTAGTACCTACATCTACACCACAAGCAATTGTAAGCCCGAAGGCTTAGTAAGGAAAAAGGGAAAATGCAATGTATGCTATGCCTCTCTTTAGTCTATTTTGGGACGAGGACCACCCATATCAATTCTTTTATTACGTTGGTTCTTTTATTCGTTCTTTACTCATACTTCGAGCTGGAGATTGGGGGACCTATATGGAATGGTGCAACTGATCGGACCTAACCCCTTGCTTGCAATCTAGAACTCTCGTTCACGATAAGGGAGGGCTTCGACTAGATTGCAAACTAGACCCGTCTACCCATCCGCTCCCAACTCCCTTTTCTTTTCTTTCGTCTTTTCCTTATCATTTTTCTTCACAATGCATGTGAGTACCACCCCGAGAGGGTACTCCCTACTTTGTTTCTATTAACATGATGCATGATGCTTCACAATATAACATTCATAGGAATTGAAGTGCGCATAGAAGAAATGAAAGCGACTGTAATTGAAGGCACACATAAGGAAAGTAAAGCATATAAGAGAAGGAAAAGAACTGTGCACAACAGGAAGCGAGTACAACATTAAATTAAAACAACAAATGGACAATAGACCAAACATGCTCATGAGGATAAGATAATTACTCTAGTCCTTTAATTCTTTAGCCTAATTAACTTCTTAGTCCATTTACATGTTTCCTACGTTTATATCTCTAAGCGATTATTCTAATAAGTCATCCAATTAAATTAACATGTTCCTACGTTGATTTTCATGCTTGTACATTAATCTGGTTGGTTATCCTAGTAAATTCACAGGTTCAATAATGAATTATATAATTACATAGCATATCTAACTAATTAACATGCGAATATTAAAAATTAACATGCTTTGGTAAATTTCATGCTTACGTTGATTACTTACTCTAATTAATTACATGCTCAATTATTCATTCTAGTAAGATTAATGAACATGCTTGAGTCGAGTTAATGATTACAGTTAATTATCCTAGTTAACTAACATGGTAGCATGCTAGTTAGCTAGTACACCCATGCGAGTTAGTCAATTAACAATTAAACATGCTACACTATTAATTAGGCAACTAGTTGGGTATACTCAGATTCACTATTGATCAACTAGTTAAATAGTTCACTAATTACAATTTAGTTAGTTAAGTAGTTTAACATGCTCATACAGATAATTAAACACGTAAGCTAAATTAAACATACTATGATTATCAACTAGATGACTTCCCTCTAGGTAGATTAACGTGCTCTACTGGTTATTAACACGCTTTGTTGATTAACCATTAATCAAATTGATTAGCAACTAAACATACTAGGTTAGGAAAGTAGACAACAGAGACATAATGAAAGTAATAGGAGTTGGTATTAACAACTGATAAAAGTTGAAATATAATTATCATTTCATGGAAGCCTCTTGACACTTACTCTTCTATCTCATTCATTATCTAAGTTTTATTCAAACACCCACTGTTTAAGAAATTGTAATAGAACTACTAGCAAGAGTTAAAGAAATTAATCAAGGAAATGCAAAGGAAATCTACCACCTCCAATCAAAGAATTAACACAGAGCACAAAGCACAAAGCACGTAACATAAGGAACATTCAGCAAGAAATTATCTAAGAGATGCAACAGTAGATTCATCAAGGAATTATCACCTAAATTAACAATAAACATTATCATTATCAGCTTTTCTAACTACAATCACAACTTAAAGCAGGAAAATATCATAGAGCATCAATAAAATCACACTCTCCATTAACGAAATACACTCACACCCATACTTGTGGTGTAGGGCCTCAATGGCCAAAACACTTCAGTTTTCCTTACCCCTGGACGATTAAAATCTCACGGACAGCACTCTGAAAATCCTCACGGTTCTTTCTCGTCGGACAGGAAGGAGCTACTCCTGTCCCACAGCAGCTCACCCCTCAACCACGGCTCACACACAACTCTCACATACACTTAGCACACACAATTTTCTCTCACCCAACTCATTCTCATTCTCATTCTCGGCCACCCTCAGCTCACAGGAGCTCTCTAGACAACTCCCTCTCTCGGCAGAAGTGGAATGGAAAATGCGGGAGAGTGAAAGATACATAAGAGGTATTACCTGGAAGAGAGCCATACACCTACGTGTAGGGAGATGGCTGGAGCTGCAGGGTGTGACGTTCGCGCCTCTCCTTCGCACGTCCTATTTGTCGGTTGCTCGTAGGACACGCTGCCAACGAAAGGAAAAAACATGGAGGAGAAGTGGTCGGTTGGGCCGACCATCACTCGGACCAGCCCAGGCCACGACCCGAGCCCACCTGCTGCGGCCCGAACGTCGCCCGCTGCGAAGGTCGACTATAAGCTCGGCGTCCCGAGGCCACACCGCGCAACCCCGCGACGCCCGACGTCCTACGTCGTCACCAATCCATTTGCCGTCGCCGAACGGCCACCGTCGGCCATTGGAAACGATGGCCTGACCTCCCACCGAAATCCAGAAGCCGCACGCCAGTAGTCATTAATCTGACGCCGCACGTCGGAGCTCACCCACACAGCTCACCGGCCCTCGCCGGTCGTCTCTCATCGCCCGTCCCCGTCGCTTCCTATCTCTCGCTTCTCTCCCTCTGTTCGTCACGGTTACGCGGCCACCGCGAACAGAATGCCCTATGGCCATTATGTTAATTGAGATGCTGGACCGGTCCAGCTGAACCGGTTCAGCATACCCAATTCTCTTTTTTGAATTTTACCCACTTTTAAATTTATCCCTAAATTTATATTACCCCATTATTAATTTAATTTATCAAATTAAATCTAATTTATTAAAATACTCCATTATTAATTTAATTTATCAAATTAAATTAATATACCTCGTTTATCATTTTTAACCCTATTCTATTTACTGAACCGAGCTATTTCGGACGCCAAATCTCATCCGCACGTGGCGTCCGTGTGTCGTCCAAAAGTGTCCATAAATTGGACAAAGGCAAATTAGACGATACCCTAACTCGTCCGCAGCCGTCCCAACTTCATCCGAAACTGTCCAGATTCGTCCGTATTGTCCGAAACCTCGTCCGAAACGTCACAGTATAGCGAAGTCAGGACGATATCTCGCGTCCCCAGACTCGTCCCAAACGTTGGGGACGTAATGCAATGCATTTGCGGACGACATAACGCGTTCGCATTGTCGTCCCCAGGCGTCCGAAAACACCCAGGATAACCTTTCTCACTTTCTTTTCCCACTTAACTCCTATTCCATAACATTTTTCCCATAAATACATGTAATAAAATGACACGTATAGATACGCCATCTAATGTCGTCATAACTCTAACACTTCCATTACATCGCGTATATGAGGGAAACGTTAGCAGAATTACCCCTAACTTAACGCTCTAGAACGTTCATGGTAATACCCCGATGGTTATCCAACTTAAAATATCGGGGTGTTACAAGTAGAGGAACTTTGTTTGCTAGACGAACAGTGTGCCATTGAGAGATAAACGAAGAAATGAACTTTGGAATGACCTAAAATTGTAGAGAAAGTGATGAATATCGTAGAAGAGCACGAGTGTTATGGAAGACACCATAAACATGAGAGATCGAGGAAGAGAGATCACCGGAGAGCTCTGGACATCGTCGAAGAGGGATGAGAGTCAATTTTTGGTTTAACTGATTAGGGTTGGGTCGGCCTAATTTAAAATGCGATTCGGTCGACCAAAATTATTGGGTCGATTAAAAATGGTGAAAAATAGGCAAATTTAAAAAAAAAACTGTCATTTGACAGTTTTTCAATAATAGCTCAATCCAAACTTATGCATCAAAATTTCATAACACTAAATCGATCTAATGGAATTGAATTGGTATAAAAACTTATGAGATTTTTCAGGATGATTGATCAAGGAACATTAAACCTAAACGAATTTGAATACCACAAAAAGTTTTCTCATCTAGAGGCTTAGTGAAAATATCTGCTAATTGATTTTCGGTATTCATGAATTTAAGAGCAATGTCACCTTTAGACACATGATTATAGATGAAATGATGTCGAATGTCAATGTGTTTTGTCCGTGACCGAAGGATTGGATTTTTGGAAATATTAATGACACTTGTGTTATCACACTTAATTGAAATTTTCTTGAAGATTTGTCCATAATCTTCCAAGGTTTGTTTCATCCAAAACAATTGAGAGCAACAACTTCTGGCAGCAATATATTCACTTTCGGCCATAGAAAGTGGAACTGAGTTTTGTTTCTTAGAGAATTGGCACGTTCCACTAGTGCTCTTCTTATCAACTGAGCTTCCCGCATAGTCGGAGTCAGTAAATCCCACCAAATCAAATGATGCTCCTTTGGGATACCACAATCCAAAACTACTTGTCCCACTTAAATATTTGAATATTCTCTTAACGACATTTAAGTGAGATTCTTTGGGAGAGACTTGGAACCTAGCAGATAAGTAAGCACTAAAGAGAATATTAGTTCTATTTGCGGTTAAGTATAAGAGTGATCCAATCATGCCACGATATTTCTTTATATTCACATCTATTATATTTTCGTATTTATCCAATTTTGTGGATGTGCTCATAGGAATTTTAGAAGATTTTGAAGAGTCCATACCAAATCTTTTAATGAACTCTTCGACATATTTTTCTTGATTCAAGAAAATCTTATCTTGAGATTGTCTAATTTGCAAACCAAGAAAGAATTTCAATTCGCCCATCATACTCATCTCAAATTCACTTTACATTAAATTTGCAAACTCTTTACAAAGTGTTTCATTGGTAGAATCAAAAATAATGTCATCTACATAGATTTGCACAATCATAATATTTTGATCATTGTGCTTGATGAACAAGGTGGAATTTACTTTTCTTAAAGTCAAATCTCTATCTTTTAAGAATTTACTTAAACGATCATACCAAACTCTTGGTGCTTGCTTGAGGCCATAAAAAGATTTATGAAGTTTATATACATGATCAAGTTTATCATATACTTCAAACCCCAATGGTTGCTCAACATAAACTTCTTCCATAATATATCCATTAACAAATGTACTCTTCACATCCATTTGATAAAGAGTGAAATTCTTATAACAAGTTAAAGCCAAAAACATACAAATAGACTCTAAACGAGCAACAAGTGCAAAAGTTTCTTCAAAATCAATTTCTTTCTCTTGATTATACCCTTTTGCAACAAATCTCACTTTATTCCTAACTACAACACTACTTTCATCCAACTTTTTCTTAAACACCCATTTTGTTCTTATGATTGAATAATCTTTTAGCCTTGGAACAAGTTCCCAAACATTGTTCTTTTCAAATTGGTTCAATTCCTCTTGCATGGCCAAACCAATTTTCATCAAATTCAACTTCTTCAAAATTCTTAGGCTCTATTTGAGAAATGAATGTCATATTGGCACACATGTTCCTAAGGGAGGATCTAGTTTTGACTCCTAGTTTGGGATCACCAAGAATATCAACAATTGGATGACTTTTGGCATACCTCTAATCTTTTGGCAAGTCATCATGATTATCAACATTTGAGGTTCCCTCTAAGAGTTGGTCATGAGATTCTTGAGGAAAACTTTCAAGAATCTCCTTCATTTTTTCTCCTAGAATAAGATTTTCTTACTCATTTTCTAATTCAATGATAGTTTCTCAACACTAGGGGTAGGAATAGATTCGTCAAAAGTAATGTGCATGGATTCTCAACCACTAACATTTTTTTGTTGAAGACCATATAAGCTTTGCTAGAGGAGGAGTATCCTATAAAGATTCCTACATCCGTCTTAGAATCAAATTTTCCTAGACTGTCCTTGGTGTTAAGAATAAAGCACTTGCATCCAAAAGCTTTGAAATAGCTAACATTTGGAATCCTATAATTTCAAAGTTCCTGGGGAGTTTTTTCTAAGGTATGATGAATTGAAACACGATTAAGAACATAGCACGCCATAGCAATGGCTTCCACCCAAAAATATTTGGAAAGATCATTCTCATTAAGCATTGTTCGTGCTAGTTCTTGGAGAGAACGATTTTTCCTCTCAACAACTCTATTTTGTTCAGGGATTCTAAGGGAAGAGAAATTGTGTTCAATGCCATATTTTTGACAAAGGGCATTGAATTGATCATTTTTAAATTTGCCGCCATGATCAATCCTAATTGTGACAATGATGAGCTCCGTCTCATTTCAAACTTTCTTCCTAAAGCTAGAGAATACTTCAAAAGTTTCGTCTTTTGTTCTTAAGATGAAAACCCATGTATATCGTGAGAAATCGTCCACAATCACATATGCATAATGCTTTCCCCCTAAGCTAGAAACCTTAGATGGACTGTAATACCCTGACTTTTTATATCAGTATTTAATAAGAATAATTAGAAGGTAATTGGGGATATTGGATTAATTGGAGAATTACCGGGGTATTACCAATGACGTATTCGTCAGTTTATAATTTATGAAAATTAATGTAATTAAAATAGTATTAATTTAATGTATTAAATTATAATATTTGGGATTAATTAGATTTATTTTAAATAAGGGAAGAATTAGTGAAAGATTAAATTAGAATTTAAATATAAGAGTATATTAAGTGAAGATTAATTATGGGGATTTATTGTTGAATAATTGAACCAGTTCACTTGGAGGACTGGTTCAACATTTCTCATTTCGTTTGGCCTTCAACCATTTGACGAAATGAAAGCGGGGGAAAAGAGAGAAAGAAGAGACTAAAGGAAGAGAGAGAGCGTCGGGGAGCGATCGGGAGGTGACAGCGACGATGGGTGATGAACAGCGAACGATGAAGGGCTTGAGCTCGGCTAGGGTTCGTTCCGGCAAGCGTGCTGGCTGTGGGTTGCCAGTGTCATCGCAGGTCGCGATTGGTGCTCAGATTCGAGGGTGGTTCGACAGCGCCAAATCAAGGTATGCTACGCTTTTTTTGGTGCGCTGTCGATTTTTCTTGTGGTAGGAGCTCAGGTGCTATGACCCGGGTGCTCCAACCCAGGTGTGTCCGGTTTTGGCTTGACCGGTTCTGGTGAATCGTTGTCTACTATACAGACAACCCCATCATTTCTCTCCAGCTTGGAATCGCACTCAATGGAGAAAGAGGAGACAAAATGATCTCTGGTAGGGCGTAGCCTCTGAAAAGCTGGGAAGTGGGGGATGAATTACTGGAGATGGATTGATGGAGGCAAGGATTATCGGGCATGGGAGAGAGAGCTTGTACTCTCTACCCCTTATGTGGACAAAGAGTAATTTTCTCTCGAGTGCTGCAATATGGAGATGAGACAGAGAGGAGGGAAGGCAGAGGATGCAGACGCTCTCTGGAGCTGTGAACCGAAAGGAAGAGTTTCAAGCTGGAGCCCTCTGCTCCTCAGATCCTTCACGAGTCTACTTCAACTCTCGGGAGTGCTTCAGGTAACGAAATCCTCCTCTTGCTATTGTTGGTCCGAAAATGCATTGAGTTAATATTTTGGCATTTTTTTGGGTTATGTCCTATTTGGCTGATTTCAGTTTAGCCTCGGTAATTCCTGATACTGTTGTTGTTTTGGATTATCCTTGCTGTGATAAGTTCATACCTCTGTTAGATGAGTTGTTGAATGATACACCCTACTAGTTATTGTGTTATGCAAAAATTGTAATGAGTTGGAATGATTAACCTATTAATGGAATTTGATTCTGTATGTTGATGGGTGACATAGCAGTTGGAATAGATTGTTTGTGGTGTTGTGTTTCAATTTGTAAGGTGAATTTATGCACTGGAAAAGGGTTGTTATGTATAAATTGTTTTGTTGTCTGTTGGATAATCCATAAAGCATGAATATGTTAGATTTAGTGTTGCTACGAATATGAGTTCAGCTGGTGGTTTGGGATTTTATTCTCTGTGGGACTCGGAATATTGGAATTGTTTAGTGTTAAGGTTTATAGGATTCGATGAGAAGTTATTAATGATAGATGTTTCTAATTGTGAAGGTATCGGAAGGAGAAGAAGGATAACGATTAAGTGCAATACGCATTAAAGTTTTGAGGTAAGGAAAGAGGAGTGTCATGACCTGTGTAGGCCTTACACCACAAGTAGAGTGTGTGAGTTTTATGCTAGTGTCCCTGAAATGCTTACTGCTAATTGTTGTTAGTTGGTTTGTAGGTGATAATCCCTTGAATGAATTGCTGTTGTTATTTCCTTTGTTGATTTCCTTGCTATAGATATTTCATTAGTTGTTGATAGTGTAGAACTATTAGCACTTGGTAGAATATGATTAGCTCCTTGATTCATTTCCTTTATTGTTAGTTTTGCTTTTATAGTTGTTTCTGTGATTGTTATCAAATGCTTTACTTTGTTTATTGTTAATTGTTCTCCCTATTGCAAATGCTTTACCTTAATGGTTATGATCAATGGTTGAATGTGATGAGCGTAAATGATGAGAGTGTGAAGGATGAGGAGCATGAATGAGTTAAGAGTTCCCTTAAATGTCATGTTCTTTAATTAACTAACTGTTGTTTAGTTAAATCTTTCTTTATGCTTATTGTTATTCTCTATGTTTATTGATATTCATATTGTTCTACGCATATATCATTCCATCATTCTATTTCCTAATCTAAATATATTCCTTTAATTAAGATAACAATTGTATGAGCATGTTTAATTAACAAATCAAGCATGCTTAGTTAATTTGTTAGCTAATCGGGAATCGACTAATCCGAACATATTACACAACTAGAATAATGTTAGCATGCTTAACTAATAACTAGTTATTAAATAACTAATACTAGCATGTTTAACTAGTTGTTTAATGAACAAGTGTTAGTCAAGTTCTGATCATGTTAGTCGATTGAGCATGTAAACGATTTAATTAATCTAAGCATGTGAACTAAAGTCTAATTAACTAATTAATGATAATTACTTCTTGAGCATGTAAATTAATTAATGGATTGTAGCATGTAATTAGCATGTTGATTTGCATGTTTAATTAGTAGCATGTTAGTTAACTAGGTTGTACCGTGAAATTAGCATATAATTTGCATGTGTAATTATTTAGCATGTTTAAATCAACTAATTAGAATAGGTTATGCCATGTTAGCATGTCAATGAATTAGAGCAATTAACTACACTACAGTTAATTAACCAGACTCAAGTATATTAATAACTTAGATAACAATGGTAGCTAACATAATCATATCTCCCTTGAGCATGTGCATCTAATGAGAATAATAAACGAAATAAATCCTTGAGCATGTAAATTATCAAGGATAACGAATTAGGATAATAATGGTAATCTTCCGAGTATGCTAAGTAATTAGGATAACTAATTAGGATAATAAATATAATCCTTCTAGAGCATGTAAATTGACTAGAATAACCAATTATAATCTTGAGCATGTAAATTAAGTAGGATAACCAATTAGAATAATAATTGTAATTCTACTTAAACATGTTGACTTGAGCATATAAATCGGCTAGGAAATTAACTAGAATAACCGTCAATTGTATGTTCAATTTCCATTCCGGTTATTGTTGTGCATGCCTTCATTGTTCAACTCATTGCCTCTTGTGAGACGGGTATTCAATTTCTGTAATTCCTTCATGATTCGCATTTCTTTAATGTTCGTTGTTTGATTTCCTTATGTGTTTCGTTGTTCTAACTCAATATTATAATTGTTATTCAATATGCGCTTTCAATTAATGTTATTCATTATATGTGCAATTAAAATTATAGTTTACTTTCATTTAAATGTGATGGTCATTTACATTCCTTATATGTGCACTTCAATTTCTGTTAATGTACTTTATAATGCATCATGCATCATGTTAGGTTGAGAATATATGGTCATGCATCATGTTAATAGAAATCAATAGGGAGTGCTGCTTGGGATTGTACTCATTAATGCATTAAGGGAGGTAAAATGAAGAAAAAAAGAAAAAGAAGAAAAATGGGGTTGGAGGGCGGATGGGTAGCAGGTCTAGTTTGCAACTAGGCGAAGCCCTTCCCTCATAGGGTACGAGAGTTCTAGTTGCAAGTAAAAGGTAAGATCCGATCCACTATACCATTGCATGAGAAAATCCCTCAATCTCCAGCTCGAAGTACGAATAGAGAAAAAGTGAAAGAACAAATGACTTAATGAAATGATTGGTTTGGGTGGCCCCCATTCCAAAAGAACTAAAGAGAGTCATAAGTATAATTGCATTAAACCCTTTTCCTTACTAAGCCTTTGAGTTTACAATTTTACTTGAGGTGTAGGTGTAGGTACTTGTACGTGAAAACAAATGCACAGAATTAGGAGTTAATACGAAAGAAGATGAACAAATATTAAAGCATGGATGAAGGATTTACACACGCGGGACTCGTGGCTGGCCAGGCTAATAAGGGTAGAAAAGAATTCGGTTGTAATTAAATTAAGTTTCATTGTTTTGTATTCTATTTATTTACGCTTTTGCAATATTTTAAATAAATGATTTCATAACACTTATGCTATATTTTAACGAAAAAAAGTTTTTAACGGTTCGGTTTGGCACTTTGATATTATATTAAAAAGGTTTAAAGTAAAAGTTTTAGCCGTTTCATAAAAGTTTCAAATTTTAGCGAATTTTTAAAGGAAAAATAAAAACCGGGTCATTACATGGACCAAAAAGATCCATGTGAAGCAATTGGAGAGGCTTAGATGTAGAGATATATTCTTTGGAAGAGAAAGAACCTTTAGTTTGCTTTCCTTTTTTACAAGCATCACAAACTCTATCTTTTTTAAATAATATTTTTGGAAGACCTCTAACTAGATTGTTTTTTTGAAATCCTAGCTAAGGTATCTATTCCTACGTGTCTTAGTCTTCTATACCAAGTCCAAGAATTGTTAGAATCATTAGCACTAAAACACTTTTCAATATTGCATGAAACACTAGACAAATCAATTGCATAAATATTCTCATGCCTATATCCCATAAACAAGATTTTTCCATTTGAATCATCAATAATCATGCAAGACTTAGCCTAAAAAATAACTTTATAACCTTTATTACATAATTGGCTAATACTCAACAAATTATTCTTTAATCCATCAACTAATAAAACATCTTCAATAATGAGATTAGAAAGGTTACCTATGTTGTAGATCCCGATTATCTTCCCTTTTTGGTTACCTCCAAAAGTAATGCTTCCTTTCTTGTCTTTGATGGAGGTGTACTTTGAGAAGTCTTCCGTCATATGTCTTGAACATCTGCTGTCCAAGTACTACTCATCCTTTGCGGAAGAAGCTTCAACCTATAAGCACAAGTCATGTTGACTTTTTAGGTACCCAAATCTTTTTGGGTCCTTTGGGGTTAAATTTGGTTCATTTTGGAACTCAAACAAATTTATCAATATTTCTATTTCTAATAACTTTTGAAGGAAAATAAAATGATTTATGACCAAATGCATTACAAGTGTAACATGTAGATGGTTTAATAAAGAAATTTCTACAACTCTTTTTCTTTTGAAGGGGTTGATATCCCAAACCGGCTTTGTCAAACGTTATTTTTTGCTTTCCTAGGAGCATATTCAAATTTTTGCTCCCACTAGTGAAATTAAGCACAACTTTATTCAAATAAATATTTTTAGCTTTCAAAGTGCCAATCTCATTCTCAAGTGATTTGAATTACACATCCAATTCAACATTTTTAATTTTCAAATCACTAATTTCATTTTTAAATGATTGAACTACATTAACATGCTTTTTCACAACACAATCATTTTGCTTTTTGAATTTGTTATATGTAGCTTTAAGCAAATTAAATTCCTCAAGCAATTCATCAACCATATCATCATCATAATCATCATTATCATCATTATAGTCATTATAAAAAGAAGATTAATGTACCTCATCCTCCTTGGCCATGAAGCACATGTTGGCTACCTCTTCTCCCTCAGATGATGTCTCCTCTTCACTATCATACCATGTTGCCTTTAGACCCTTCTTTTTGAAGCCTTTCATTATTTTCTTACCTTGTGTACAATTGACTTTGATATGCCTGGGTTTTCCTCACCCATAGCAAGTAAACTCCTTATCATTTTTTGGCCTTTCTCCCTTGAATTTCCTTTTGCCTTACCACTTCCTCCATCGAAGGATTTTTCTGATTTTCCAAGAGAGTAATGCAATCTCGTCATTCTCTTCTTCCTCCTCAGATTTTTCTTTCTTACTAGTTGTGGCCTTGAGGGCAATGGATTTCTTCTTGGGAAGTTCTTTCTCTTTAAGTTCCACATTCTCATTGGCTCTCATTGTAATCTCATGTGTCATGAGAGAGCCAATGAGTTCTTCCATCTTGAGGACCTTGAGATCTCAAACCTCTAGAATAGCTGTCACCTTTGGTTGCTAATTCCTCGGTAAACATCAGAGGATCTTTCTAACAAGCTCTTCATTAAGATATGTTCTACCAAAGACTTTCAAACCATTAGTAATATTTGTGAATCGAGTTAACATTGGAGTAATTGATTCATCTTCATCCATGGTAAACAATTCATAATCATGTACAAGCATGCTCAATTTGTTTTCTTTAACTTGATTTGTACATTCATGCGTAATTTCAAGAAGTCTCTATATTTCATGAGCATTTTTACAAGCTTATATTCTATTAAATTCATCAATATTTAATGCAAAATACAACAAGTTAATGACCTTAGCATTTAAACTTAACTTCCACATATCTACTTCATTATATTCATAATCTATTTTAGGAACATTCACATCATTTTCAGTTTTAATTGGAATGTATGGTCCTTTAGCCATAACATTCCACAAAGCATAATCAATGGATTGCACATATATTCTCATTCTAACATTCCAATACACAACTATTTCCATAAAAAAAATGGTGGCCTAGAGGTGGATTGCCTTTCTACATTCATGTTGTTCATGTTAAGAGCCATATGATTTTCTTACATAATAATTCAACAAATAATCACAACAAAGTTTCTAACTTGCTCTAATACTAATTGAAAGATCGTAAATAACTTAAGAGGGAGGTGAATTAGATTTTTAAACTTTTTCGTGCGATTATCGATTTCTTTAACCGTAATTGATTTAATATAATTAATGGCTTATCTAACACAATATTAATGAATAATAAGTGAAGGGTTAGAGGATAGGAAACCGAGTTGTTAACGCGGTTCGGCAAAGCACGCTTACATCCGCGCTTCAAGGCTCTCCCTTGAAGATGTATTCACTTCATCTGCTCGGGTTACATTTGATTGAACTTCTCAGACATCAATCTAACCATTACAACAACTGATTCTCAGAGCGTCACCCTTCTTGTTCGATTACAATTCTTCGAACTAAAACTCTCAAGCTTTTACAAACAACCTCACAAACAACAAATCTCAATAGGTGTGACGCCTCGCATCAATTTCTCTTTAACTTTTTCCTTTTTAATTACCGCGTAAAATTTTTCTTTTTATTTATTTAAAACAAGCGAGAGGAAATACTTAAGGGGAGCAAGAAACATGAAATACGTAAATTAAAATTAGAGTTAAAGTGGAAACATAATTAAATTCAAAATACAGTTTGAAGGTTAAAGTGTGAGTTAATAGTTTTACAAAACATTATCCATTTTCAAACCCTTTCAAAATAGCATTTTCTTCTTCTTCTTGTGAGCCATAACCCTCTTAGGTCGATTCAGCTGGATAACCCACAGGCTCAACGAGAAACACATCCTCCTCCACTCCCAGAACCAGTACATCTCTACATTCACCTACACCACAAGAAAACTGTGAGCCTATGGCCCAACAAGAAATGAGATATGCAATATGATGTATGCCTCTAACTCATTATATCATAATGGGTCCCACAAAACTATTCTTTTCTTTACGTTATATACATTACTCGTACGTCAAGTTGGGATATTGGAGGAATTTGTGGCGGAGAGAGTAGTCTCTTGTTGGCTTCTAACCACTTAGGGTAGACAAGCTCTCATGACCCGACAAGGGAAGGGCATAATTCTTCGAGTTTACCTAATTAGATCCTAACTACTCCTCCATCCTCCAACTCCCCATTTTCCATTCATTTTCTTTATCCATTTTCCTCACATAAATGCATATGGATACCACCCCTACGTGCATTCCTACTTGTTTCTATTATCATGATGCACGTTAATGCAAAAATAATAACACATCAATATTACGGAAATGAAACAAATCTAACTAAATTAAATCCAAGCACAATACCAGGAACAATGAGCTAACGTGAGATACTAAAATGTGATAGCAATTATCATGGAATAAAAGTACAATAGTATAGTAGGATATACGATAAAACAACTAACATGCTGTAAAACAATAGAGCAAGATGTACGATAAAACAACTATCATGCTGTAAAACAATAGAGCATGATATATGATAAGATGACTAACATGCTGTAAAACAATAGAGTCATATTTCAGAGCTATCTAATACAATCTAATAATTCATCTTGTTATTAGCCAGGTGTTCAACATGGTTTGCAACACATTAATTTTAACCACAATAGTTAATTGCAAGTGGAAAACATGCTATTCAGTCAGTGATATGAATCAAGCATAAATAACACCACTTTAGAGTAAAACATAGCTTGATGACAATATTATCTAACTAAAATTAACAACCTATTCATATCTACAGAAACGATACAGTTCATAATAGGACTAACTAAACATGCTCACATCAGGGAAACAACAATAGTTAGCCAGCAACAAGGATATAGTAAAAAGTTAAACAACAATATAGTAGATCAAGTCTATCAAAGCAGTGAGCAGGACAGTATTCAACACATTCAAAGAAAACAGAACCAATAATCAACGAATAACAGAGAGTTAATGTTTACAACTACTAATAGAGAGTTATTTCTACAGAAAGCAACTACGAGTATAGTTGACAGTTTATTTGTACTTAACATGTCATAGAGCATTTCATAGTTTGGTAGTTCATATCATAGGGTTACTCGACAGAGACTATAATCTTAACAGGAGACAATATCAATTCCTCTATAAACTAGGCAATAATTTATAGGAAAGAAATCACAGAACATCAATATTAAAGAAAACAGACACTGCTTGTGGGTAGGGCCTCTACTGGCCCACGACTCTACCCATTTCTTACCTCAATTTGCTAATCGTTGAAGATTTCTATGCTGGAAGAAATGTAGCAACAAGTTGTTCAACTCAAACCCTAATTGCGTTCTTTAGTTCACAAACTCCTTCTCCAAACACACAACATATCACTTCAATGAACACACACTTCTCACAACTCAGCTCTCACAGAACGCTCACACTCTCCAAAGATTTCACTCATGCACAGAGAAGGGAAAAACACAAAGGACTACTTCTACTTTAGCTGGAGAGATAAATAATGTGAAGACCGTACCTAGAGCTTGAAGGAGTGGTGGTTGGTCACCAACTAGGATGGGGAGGGTCGCCTCAACGTGGGAGCGCTGCTGGTTTGTCGCTAGAGTGAGATTTTTTTGCATAAATGACAAAACACTCATGTATTAAAAATAGATTTTTCGCAGAATCGTGCGATTTTGGTCGAGGGAAGGCGTTTGAGCCTCGACTGCATGTCGACCGAATTCTGCATTTTCCCTTTAGAATTGTATTTTTGATGCACCCTAAGGTCTTATCATCCGAACCTAAGCCAATAGGCTCATTGCTTATATAATTAGTTACTATTTTGCAAGATTGAATAAACTATAAGAACTTGAGCACGAACCAACGCATGATGACAAGGAGGCTCCTTGACATTTAATCACATTTTGACAGAGGACAATTAGGAATTCATTTCCATGGAAGTTTAGAGAACGACCCAACAACCATATACTTAGATAAGCCCACACACTTAATCAAGTGGGTGGGACCAAGTCCAATTGGAGAAGAAGAGAAAGCCCACACATACTTAGCCCAATTGCTCTCCTTAAATGTATTAGGTGGCCTTGGAATTACTAAAAGAACTTTACATCTTCCTAGGTAAGCCTTGTCTCACCAAAGAAGGATCTAGAGATGGCAATTCATATTCTAAGATGCTCTTGTAGTTTTCTAGACTCTTTTCATTTCCCTAGGTGATGGATCTTCCCTTTTTCTCATCCTCCATCTTCTAAGTAATTAATGTTTATCTTGGTTTGCTAATGACCTTTCCTCTTCTTAGGTGGTTGGTTATTAGCATTTATTTATTACTTGCATTGTAACTTGTGTCCAAGATGAGTTATATATACCCCCCTTTTGTAATTCAAAAGACAATCAACTTTGAATAAAAAACTCTTGTGTTTAGTTTGTGAAATTCTTTTACTCTCTTTTTGCTACCTCTTATTTTGGTGAGTCATATCCAAATTGAGTGTTAGTAAGTTTGGTGAGTCATATCCAAACTGTAGCTTGGTGAGTCATATCCAAGCTAGCCTCCATTTTTCTTGGTGAGTCATATCTAAGTGAAGTGTGAGTGTACATAAATTAACTTGATCCCTCAAGTTAATCCTCTCTCTACACTTCGAAAAGCGAGCTAAGTCCATTCCATCAAGAATAAGTCCGAGCATCCCCACGGGTCTCCCTTGTTCCTTTGTTCGTTTCCACACTCTTCCAAACCCTCGTTTGGAATCACATCATTGTAATCACATCGATTGAAGTTAACCGATTGCCCAACAGCTTTGTATAGTCTCCTTGCAATTTTGGGAAACATCAGTTTTCAGTCAAGGGAAGGTGTCCAAGCCTCATCCGCATGTCGACCGAAAAGTCGACGAAATTGGACACATTCAAATCTTCCTAGACCGCATCCGATCGAATTCGACCGTGGTTCGACCAAAAACCCAAATTGCAGACAGGGCTGCAATTTTGGACGCGAACTGTCGACCCAGCCTGATCCCAAAATGCAAGGGATGATTCGTAACACTTTTCGAACGCAAGCCACAACTGTGCATCAATCAAGGTGCGACCGAAAACTCGAAATACATTTTTTTCCATCAAAACTTTATACTTTAATCACTCCTTAATATTTTTCTGATATTTACACTGTATTAATGAACAACATACCGCCCCACAACATAATATATTAATTATTTCAAAATTCATTACATTAATTAAACGAGAAATTATTATCGGGGTATTACAATAGGCTTATGTGAAGGTTGAGTTTCATACACTTTTTGTAAGCTAGAATGTGAGTGGGAAAATCGGCAAAGTTTCGGCGTTTTTTCTCGTGAGTTCCTCCATCCTTAGAGTGTCTTCTATTTATAGCTTTCTCTACTTTCAGTCGACCCAAACTTTTCGGTTCGACCTAATCTAACCGTTGAAAACTAGCCAGTGCAATTTTCTGCACTGTTTCGGTCGCAACACTCGATCAGGTCCTCCGCTTCGCATCCAAAAAACTTCGGAGCGCTCTGTGTACATTTTTGGTCAACACCTTCGTTCGGGTTCTCAATTACGTAGCGTCCGAATAATAACCGAAATATTACAAATTGCTTTTGTGTACATTTTTGGTCGCATTCTTCATCCGAGCCTTCGACCTCATTGCGTCTGAAAAATACACAAAATATTACAGTTTCAAATTGTGAGCTTGTTCGGTGGAGGTCTTCAACCGCGGCTTCGACCACGTCAAGTCCAAAAAACACACAGAATCTACCAGAGGCGAACTTCATACTTTTTTGGTCGCATTCTTCCACTGCAACTTTGACCGCGTCTTGACTGAAAATCTCGGATTGTACAACATACAATATTCGGATGCATTTTCTTGCATTCAAAACCACGTCCAAAACTTTGACGTCAAATTTGTAATGCATTTTGGTCGTATGTCTAGACTAGGACTTTGACCATGTTATGTCCAAAATAGTCCAGAGTAATCTGTACCCTTTTTGGACAGCAACTTTGACCGCACATCAGACCGCAGTCCATCCGAAAAGTGTCAAGAAAACTTCAGAAGCAATCTGTCTCGTTTTGCGATCCCATATCTTGTCCACCACTTCAATCGCACTACGTCCGAAAAGCTCCATTGTACAATGCTTCTTTCAGACTCATATTCCTCAAATTCTCTAAGTCCCACAATGATATTTTCTTACTACATGGACTTAGATAAACTCGTTAGACAACACTAATACCCTAATTAAGGATATTTCCAATAAAATCAATATTTTTGTGTAAAGAGTAAATTCAACAAATAAACAACTTATTAACATTATCAATACAATCATTATCAAAATAAATACGCCTAACACACTTAGGCTAATAGGCATATTTGGATTTAGAGCTTCGTTCAATACAAAACTCAGATGATGATGATTGGGCAGAGAGTATGCATCCTCAAATAGAATGTCCGTCCTTGAAGCTCTATATGGGGAAGAAGTATAGTTCGTTGAACGAAATCAGAGAACAAGTGGTTGTTTATGCTTTGAAGAATGGACATGGGAGAAAGTTCGTCAAAAGCGAATGTCAACGGTTGACTTTCATGTGCAAGGATGGATGCAGTTGGTGGCTTCACGCTTCAAAAATGAAAGGTGAACTTACCTTTCAAATTAAGAGTTATAATGAGGTGCACACATGTGCATGACAAATGAAAAGCCAACACGCTTCTTACAAATGGGTGGCAAATTAATATTTGGATAGGTTCAAAAGTCAGCCCACGTGGGACGTTCCTTCCATTATTGAGACTATTAGAAAGAACTTTAATGTCAACATTACCCCAAGTGTAACGACCTGGTTTTTATTTTACGTTAAAATCGCGTGAAATTTAAAACTTTTCTTTTCATATAAATATCAGAGTATTCTTTCTTTATAAAACCAGATCGTTAAAACTCTTTACTTAAAACACTTATCAATTGCAGCAGAAGTAATCAAATCCTTTTATGAAACGTAGCAGAATTGAAACAAAACGTTAAAGGATATTAAGTAATTTGCAAACCCTTTTTCAAATAATTTTCTTTTAAATTCTTTTGCCTAACCAGCCACAAGATCCACCCGTGCAAATTGATGAGCCCCTCGGTATAACGGACGTCCCTAACCCTATAACGGATGTCCTTCGGCCTATAAGGGATGTCCCTTGCCCTAAAAAACAGCATTCAAATTGCAACAAACAAAACCAAAAAACAGAGATACAACATATCAATTGAGCCACTTTTTAAAAGTTTTTGCATGTTTTTCAGTTTTTACATTTTTTTTTTCAAATTTTGCCTTTTTTGTAGTTTTTTCAAGGTTGCCTTGGATATCGACGACCTTGAACTGCAAGTCGGGACTCATCTCAACATGAGTGGTTAACAATCGTATAATAAGAATTTATACATCTGTGGTTATCTTTCGAGTGGATATGTGACAGTCGCGGTTATAATTTTGTTAACGCAGAAGTTTACTTTGTTATGAAGTACTTGATTCCGATTTTGCTATTAGTTATCGCTGAATGAGCTGTGGAAATTAACTTAAACTTGTAGGAAAAATTCATCAGTTTGAAGGGAGAAGCCAGTGTATTTTTTTATTTTCTCCATTATGATATTCTTCAAACAATGATCAAATTAGTTGAAATTTTTGTATTGTAGTATTTGATCATTGTATTTTTAGAGATGCAATTTGGTCCTTTGTGATCAAATTACTAATTTTCTTCTTTATTTACAAGTATTTGGTTTTGTAATTGGTATAAGCATTAATATGTTAGTTTTCTTTACCAGTTTTAATCATCTTCTTGCACAACAATTCTATGATCATTCCCCAAGCAGCTACAGAGCTTTTCTACTTAGTAGTGTTTGTTTTGATATCAGTTTATGTGTGAAAATGCGCCTCCATGTAATCAATCACATATTTTCTCTTTTTTGAGGCTATCTATTTCATTGAAATCTTGTCCATCACCTGCAATTGGGTGCAAAAAAAAACTCATGATGCCTGAAATTTGTGGTAGGATTTTACCTGCACAAGAATGGAGATTGAGAAAACTGTGACCACTACATTCATATTCTTTGTTGTACTTCACCTCTTGCATTGCATATGGGTTTGCCTATATGAGCATAGTCCTAAGTCCTAAGCCCTAAGCATATGACTAGTTATTTTTAAGACTAGTTATTTACTACATTTTCATTGGCCACTTCCTCATTTCAATATTATTTTCTTATTTTTCACTTTTTATAGAATTTTCCTCCCCTCATTAGTCCTGCTTGACTTGTAGAGAGAGTTGGAATTCCTATTTTCATAATTATATTTGCGCACTATGAAATTCGATTGAGCAGAGTCTTCGACCTGTCTTACTGGAAAATCATATTGTTTGGTGATAAATTGCAGGTTGGCGGGAAATTTGTTGCATAAAAATGGGTCTTGAAGGTATTCTACCATCGCCTCGTCGGAGATCTCCGTCGTTCCGAAGACAATTCCCCCAAAATGAGTTGGGTAGCTGGTCGACGCTCCTTAAAAGGCACCAATTTCTCTTAACGGCCCTCGTTCTCTTGGGTTTTCTATGCACCGTTTATCTTTACTTTGCCGTCACTTTAGGCTCTCCGAGCTCTTGTTCCGGGTTGACTGGGTCTGAAAGGGCATTGTGCAATGCCAAGGCTTCTCTTGCTCAAGGAAAACTGAAATTCTTTTGATATTGGGGAAACTTAGTTCTTGAGCAAATTCCTTTCATTTGTGTTATTTTAGTGGATTGATTTTTAGTTTAAATGTTTAGTCCATAGATGATTGATTTGTACATCAATGTGATGGTTTTAACTTGCATATTCAAATTGCCTAGAAACATGACATTTATAGGATAATGATACATTTTTACTTTATAATTTTATATAATGACATGACGTGACACTTAAGGGATAACTAGTGAACGACATTCATGCATAACACTGTTTAATATTAGTGTATATTTTCTGTTGGGTGTTTAGTGTCAAACAAACAAATGTGATGCACGTTTATTTGTTGTAATTTTAATTACTTTTTATCTTTGCATTATATGACGTGTTGTAAAATTAATGCAAATTCTATAGTTATTTATGTAAATTTTGTATATATATGACAAAAAAAATAGAAGAATAATTTAATTAAATTTGTGACTTATATGTCAAGTTAGAGATCTTCAAATAATATGAAGTTCATAACTATAGTTAATTTTATTTAAAATGTATAGTCAAATGACAATACGACATAAAACAAATATATTTTATATAATATAATTAAATAAGATGAAGTTATATTGTTCTTTGTATTTTTTGTTGGAGGAAGAATAATTAATTCATTATAATGATTTTAGTTCCTATATGTATGATTTTGGTTTATTGTATTTAGCACACGTTTATTGATTTATTTAGTAATATTTTATATCATGTACATTATATAAATTTTGTATTTTAAGAATAAATTAAATACGTAGATGTGAACTTCATTTACAAGATAAGTATGAAAAGTTTTTGAATATCACTATAAAGATCTTGATAAGTTTGAAGTTTTAGAATCTCCATGGTTCTCTTATAAATTGAAGTCAAATTCATCATAATTGCTTATTTTCATTAATGAGATTAGACACCTTTATATTTGTGTTATAATAGACCTAATTTAATAATTTGAAAACAAATATTAAGCTGGAGTCTTATTAAAATACATAGTCCAACTTAAATTTGAATAAAAACTAAAACAAAGCCTGATGACTAAAATATCCCTAATGACTATCTAAATAAAGAGAATATTAAAATAACAAAGTCTAATATACTCTATCATGTGGCCCAATGTGCTTTGAAATACATATAAAGCCTAAATTCCATGTTATATTGTATTATTAGTCATTTTTATATGAAAACATATGTTTGTAAATTCTTTCATTATTTTATCATAAAACATGATGCATGTAAAATGGTTTTGTGCATGTTCATAACATTCATTCTCATATCAAATCACACATTACATACATCAAGGTATTATTTACATTATCTGTAACATTCCGTATTTTTCTATTTCTTTAAAATGCGTAAAGATTTAAAACTTTCTTTTCTTAAAACATCAGAGTCTTTTTTCTTTATAAAACCTGATCGTTAAAACTCTTTACTTTCACCGTTATCAGTTTACATTTATCTTTATCAGTTTACTTTCAGAAGTCATAACATTTTTTGTATAAAATGCAGCGGACTGAAAACAAAGCGTTAAAAAGAATAGTAAATATTTCACAAAACTCTTTTTCAAATACTTTTCATTTAACTCTTTAACCTAGCCAGCCACAAGATCTACTCATGCAAAACCTCCATCAACTGTCTTGAACCTGTTCATTTGTTTCTCGTTCGTACCTACATCACAAGACCTAAACTAATGAGCCTAATGCTCAGTAAGTAATAAAATGAAATGCAAATTATATGCATGGTTATACAATGCAATTATAGTCAAGAGTGGAATACATGACAAACACTATAGGACCATGAGGAACCGGTCATTGATCTCCCGAGCCCCCACACACCTATTTACATAGATTATTATGTCATACAATATGCACGTGTATTCATATAATCCTATATGTTATAAATGTCTAATAAACATATCATTAAAAGAACCTAAATCTAGTAAACACACAACATACAATCCTAATTCTTGCAATATAGGGTCTGAAGACCAAAACACAATTAAGATCAACTTACTTGGCCTCCATAATAACTATGTATTAATAACAATCCCCTAAACCTTAACACTTAATAAATCTCATTAGTCAATTGCATTTCCTAGCAACTATAGCAATACCAATTCCAAGACCGTAACATATATAATGGAATAACAATAACCCACAATGTTGTTCATTCCATCAATGTGTGACAGGATACATTAACTTCCTTTTCTCAATGTAACAATACCCAAAATCCTTCATCTTTGGCATAAACAGTTAACATTTCGCAGCCACTTATAACAATAACCAATGTTACCCAACTAATAACAAAACTTAACAGATTTCCAAATCTTAACTTAGTAGCAGAAGCTAAACAACAGAGAGCAGATATCAGTTCAACAAACTTGGCAAAGCATAATTCACATAGAGCATATCATAACAAAAGGCTGAAACTACACAAATATTTCTCCATTCCAAGTCAGGTCCAGCAATGTAGAACTAAACTCTAATCAAAGAAGAATCCATCAAAGTCTAATGAATATGTAGCAATTCATTTTCCACAATAACAACCTTAGTCACCCCTTTAACAACATCATCAATACATAGATCCCTAGGTAGTAACAAATATCCAATATAGTTAACAACCAACACTTAAACAACATCTTCTCATTCTCCAATATATCTCTCGGTAGGAATTACAATTAAAGAACAGAACCAACAGTCAACAGAACATAGATCATTACAAAATCCATGAAACTAAAAGAGTGAAGGGAAATCACTCACCCAATTCTTCTCTACTCCCAACCCTTGAATTCCAGACTTCACCCGAGGAACAAGGCCCAGGAGCTTCTTTTCCCTATTTCTTCTCTTCTGTTCTTCCTCCAGAAAGCAGAGAACAGAACCTTCCCTCACACTCACGTACTCTGAGCACTCACCACACTTAGCTTCACAATCGCTATACTATGCAGCAAGAGGCATGAATGAGACTTATAAACAGAGAGCAAGAGCACCCACCTTACTCAGCCTAAACCAAATATCATGTGGAGTTTGATCCTTCATCCCATAGAGAGGGGTCCAATGAATTTAAGCCAAGCAGAACATCCCCTTTTTGCCATTTAGACGTTTCTCCTTGGCAAAAATCAAAGAGAAATCGATGAAAAGAAGAGAGAAAGACAACACATTTAAATGGGTTTCTCGGACAATTTTGACCCTCCGGACGAGGTGTGTCGTCCGCAGTATCATCTGTCGTCGTCTGAAGTCAATTTGGGAAGAGAAAACACGTCCCCAGTCATTCGTCCTTACCGTCCGCAAGGAATATTCGGACACTATGAGGCGTTCGCATGATGTGTCCGCAGTCGTCCGAATTGTCCCAAATTTGTACAGATTCATTGCAGACGCGAATCCTCTCGTCCGCATCATCCGCATAGGCGTCTGCACTCTGACAGCTTGGAGTTTAGGACGCCAACTACCGTCCCAACTCGTCCCAAAGTCCATATTATGTGTTTTTCTTTAATTTTTTATCCTAAATTTCATTGGCCACATACACTAAACCATATTAATACATGCTATGATCTTAGCACAACATCATACATGGATTATACAGTCATTTTTCTTTTTGGGACATTACACTATCAATGTCACTATCAATCCTCAACAACATTATCATTTAACCATGTATAAAACTATCACAACAAATCCTTGATCCACAATAACATAAACATAACACCTAAACCTTCTAGCACATCCTCAATTCACAATAACATAAACACAATATCATAATTATCCTAGCACGTTGCGATATTGGCCAAAAGGGCTAAACGCACACAACATTACTTACTTTAACATCTTGGCATATTGTTCTGCAACTTATGAAGTTATTTCCTTGAACTGAAAATATAACGACCCGGTTTTTCTTACTTATAAAATTGCGTAAAATTTAAAACTTTTCTTTTATTTTATTTTTTTATAAAAATAGTAGAAGATTTAGTAAAACAAATCAGTTGAGAATGTGAATAATAAAACTCCTTTTTCAAATTCCAGCGGAAATAAATAAAATCCTTTTTTTTACAATTAAATAATTTTACAAAACCTTTTACAAATCGTTTTACTTTAAATCCCTTTAGTTTAGCCAACCACAAAATTCGCCCGTGCAAATCCTTTATCAACTACTTTATAACCTGCTTCATTGCATACATACATCAACAAGACTTGGACTAATGAGCTTAAAGCTCAATAAGGGATATAAAATAAAATCTGAAATGCACGTGCTATGTTCTTTTAAAATCCATTTTCATTTTCTGTTTCTGTTTTTATTTTTACTATTTCTGCATTTTGGGAAATCGGGTCACACAGACCACTCCAACTCATATATATACATATCTGTGCACATCAATGCACCTGGTTCCCGGCATCAATCAGCAACCCAATAACTGTGCACATCAATGCACCCGGTCCCGACATCAATTAGCAATCCACTATGTGATCAGGCTTGACATCAATCGAACCACATGTCAGCTACTGTGTACATCAATACACAATGACCCCACAACCCGGTATAAGTAGCTACAACATCAATCAAAAGCTCTGCTAGCAGTTGTACATATCAACGCACCACAATCGGCTCCGACATCAATCATAGCGCATTAGTGGCTATGTGCATTAACGCTTAAACGGCCTCACATACACCATTGTTTTAGCTAGCCTCGACATCAATCGAAGACCAACTAACTGCTTACACTCATATCCAAGAGTACCCTGAAAAGAACCTTGGGCTTACCTTAGACCTCACAACCTCGGTCCCATAATACACTAGTAAGAACCTCGGGCTTACCCTGGACCTCACAACCTCGGTTCCAGAATACCCTAAAAAGAACATCGGGCTTACCCTGGACCACATATGTTTATGTCCTTTTTGATTCCATTTCTATTTCATTTATTAACTGTTTCATCTCTAAAACCATGCATGAAAACCATTTTTGTATCATTTTGAAAACTATGATGCATGATGCTCGTGAATGCACACAATTCTATATTATCAGTAAAATCCTCGAAACATGATCATTATAAGCATCTTATAATCCTCAAGCATGATCATCATCAATATCATTTAATATCTAGTAAACATATCATTAAAAACCTATTTATAATAAACATACAACAAGCATCAATATATCCGCAAAGCGTATCATTATTGTAATCCTATAATCCTCAAAGCATTAACCGTATCAAATCTATAACATAAAGAACCCAAATCTAGTAAACAGTCAGTATACTAATTCCTAATTCTTGCAATGTAGGACTTTCGACAAAACAACTACATATCACTTACTTATCATCTAATACGCGTCTTAGCACTTAAGCTCTTCCTTCTTCCTACTTAATAACTTCACAATTAATAACATTTATAATCAATAACAATGATGTATACAACAAAGTCTTTCTTCCATTTCTAAACTATCTAAATTCCTAGACTTATTTCCTTCTTTGATTTACTTTAAGATAATATGCATTTAACATCTTTCATTCGTCATATTCAAACAACCAAACATGACAACAATTTCCATTCCACGAACAGAAGCTAAACAATCGACAACCAAACCAAGAATAGACTTCCCAAACGACAGAACGATACACCACAGAATCATCCCTCATTCATAGCATTTCATAGTCCAAATCCATTAATATTCTTTCACGGGAATAATAACATAATGCAACCATAACTCAATACATCCAACAGAGTCGTAAATAACAGAGAACCAATCAAAGCATTATCCCAACAATATCTAGTGAGCATTATACAGTCTTAGAAATCCTCAATATCTACAACAATTAGTAATGGCTTCCAATAAGCAGTATGACTTCCAATTAAAATCCATCAATTATTAAACCGAATAAGAAAATATAACAGGGCAGAATATGCATCAGCAATCTCCAGAAGCTCAAAGTATAAATCCTAACATTTCCTTTGATGCACCCTGGATCTGCATCAATATTATTTTTATTTTATCTTATTTTGAATGAAGGACGTCCAATACCTTATTTATATTAAAGGAAGAAGATTTGAGGTCAAATCCTCAAAAAGTTGGAGAGGTTGATACAGTATCAAATCAAAGATCAAAGAAAGTTTTCGAATTGGCCTAGAATCACAACAACACGATCTTGAAGAAAGAGAAAGATATTATCTCTTAAGATAATATCTTTAAAAAGATTCACTTTTGTATAGGAGATCTAGATCCACTTATTTAGGAGATCTAGATCCACTTATCTAGGTTATATTGTATTTAGTTTTTTTTAATTTACATTTGTAAAAGGCTATATAAAGCCATTTAATTTTATGTTTTAGAGTTGTTGAATTTTGAGAAATAAAGCTTTTGCTTTTTTGGGAATTCGAGAGATTCTTTTTCTTCCTTTGGTGTGATATCCAAAGAACTCTTTGGTGAGTTATATCCAAAGTCCATTTCGTGTGAGATATATCACAAAAGAAACTTGCAGCCGCGTCCTTATCCAAGGAGGTGAGAAGCGTTGCGTTCATCCATCACGTGAGTCAGCATTCCGTGCACGCATCATTTGGTATCAGAGCTAAAGTGTCCTAACCAAAAAAAAAATTCATCTTTTTACACATGATGACTTGAGGAGCATCCAAACCGGTACAAAATCCACAATGACTGAATCTTCAACATCTCACTCCAATGAAGACTTGTGGGAAATCGTTATCTCGCTACAACGAGATATTTCTCAACTAAAGATGAATCAAACCAGACAACAGACTAATAATCCTCCGGGCAGTGTTGTAGAAAACATCACAAGAGATGAGGTTGGAGAAGGGCCATTACTATGTTTGATGCCTCAATTAGAAGAGGAAAATTGCCAAAAAGAGCAAGTACCTGAATATGATAGACGACCAAGTTCCCTCTGTGGCCATAACAACAGAAAAGAAGCAACATGTTTATATTTCATGTTACAAGATGAAAAAGGTGTGTCCTTTAATCACCAATGAGAGAATTTGTGTTGACATGGCTCACTTAATTTTGGTTAAAGGAGATTGCTTTGAATTATTAAGACATGACATCACCTACAAAATTTGGAGGTACATTGACAAAGATCAAAATATTCATGGCCAAATTTTACACAAGAAAAAGTCAGAGATGGAAGTCATTATGTTTGGCGTCAATTTGAATTTTCCATTTGATCCGGGTGGAAGATATGCGGAAGATAAAGGTAGAAGACTTCTAGGATTTGAGGGCAAATCCTTTTCAACCCCGGGAGTATGATGCACCCTGGATCTGCATCAATATTATTTTTATTTTATCTTATTTTGAATGAAGGACGTCCAATACTTTATTTATATTAAAGGAAGAAGATTTGAGGTCAAATCCTCAAAAAGCCGGAGAGGTTGATGCAATATCAAATCAAAGATCAAAGAAAGTTTTCGAATTGGCCAAGAATCACAACAACACGATCTTGAAGAAAGAGAAAGATATTATCTCTTAAGATAATATCTTTAAAAAGATTCACTTTTGTATAGGAGATCTAGATCCACTTATTTAGGAGATCTAGATCCACTTATCTAGGTTATATTGTATTTAATTTTTTTAAATTTATATTTGTAAAAGGCTGTATAAAGCCATTTAATTTTATGTTTTAGAGTTGTTGAATTTTTAGAAATAAAGCTTTTGCTTTTCGGGAATTGGAGAGATCCTTTTTCTTTCTTTAGTGAGTGATATCCAAAGAACTCTTTGGTGAGTTATATCCAAAGTCCCTTTGATGTGAGTTATATCATGAAAGAAACTTGCAGCCGCGTCCTTATCCAAGGAGGTGAGAAGCGTTGCGTTCATCCATCACGTGAGTCAGCATTCCGTGCACGCATCATCTTTCTTCTTCTTTTAATATAACATAATCCATTTTAACATAACTCAATCCATAACTTAAGCCGTAAGGAAAAACAGGAGGAACTCCTTACTTGAAAACACCCGAAGAGAGCCGAGTGAAGAAACCCAAAGAGAACCGAGAGCCAGGAGCTTCACCTCCACCTTCCTCTTCTTCTTTATTTCCTCTCTGTCAATCCTTCAATGACAGCAACTCACTCCCTCTCACATTTCTTGTCTTTGCATTTCCCTTTCTTCCGGAGGCTTACAGTCTTCTTTTCTTCTATGTCACTTTCTTCCTCTTTTTCACTCTCTGTGATCACTCGGCCTCACACAACTCACAGAACACACTTGGCTCCCCCCCCCCCCCCCTCTCCTCTTGGTTTCTTTCCCCACAAGAGAGCTCTCATCTCCCTCTCTCACTCTATCTCTTTCTCTCAGATTCTGCCTCAAAAAGTCTACCTCCCAAAGGTTTTCATCACATGCATCAACAATCTTCGTGAACCTAACCCCCTTAAGAAACTGCCATGTGTAAAGGGGAGCAAACATGGAGAAATCACAGAGTGTTTCACGCTGCGGGATATGTATTTCTCTTCGGCTGAACACAGTTAGAAAACCAATTTTCGCATTTTTTGTGGGACCGGTCGATAGGAACAGTAGACCATGATGTCGACCGCTCCTTCATCCGCTTCCACTTCAATCTTTCTCCAATGTTTTGCCGATGCCATGACTCTACCTTATTTCTTATGTGGAAGAGGTTGATATAGAGGTTGCTATTCATGTCAACCTCCCCCACTACATTTCTACATTCTCGCCACTGCTATTCTCTCACCTCTTTTGCAAATTAACAATTAACACTTTTAATTAATCCAACAATTTAATAACTATAAATACCCCATTATATTATCTCAAAATCATCCATAATTACATCAACTTATTTTTGAAGTAATATATTCCATAAAATCATTCCTTACTCCCTCAATAATCTTCATTAATTAACATTTTCTCTGAAGTCTATTAATAATTTACATTTTACTTTTAACAAAAATCCCCACTTAACTATTTCTAATAATTTCATCGAATAAATCTTCAATAAATCCTATTACACCCAATTAATTTCCCAATTATCCGTACTAAATTTCGTTACGAGAAATCGGGGTATTACAATTCATAATAAAACCATCCCAAAATCTCCACAATTCATAATTATTATTATTTGTAGTCGAAGTTAAATTTCAGGTATTACAGAAAACCTAAAACATGATAAACTCCTTGTTAGTATTGATTCATGCATTTGTTATTTCAAATGTGCATAACCCTTAATACACTAAACCGAATCCTTTAGTTCCAAACCCTAAACGTAACCAACATAATGCATATTAACACAACCTTTCAGCTTAAATGAATCTTCACACATGTTTTAGATAAAATACCTCAAAACTTAATTCAATATGCATCAATTTTCAGTTTTCACTTCACTATTTTCATCAAACTTCAAACATTGATAACTTACAAAATACTTAACCAATTTCATCAATTCTAAATCCTATACTTTCATTGAGATGTTTAGTATAACATACTAAAATGGTTTTGCATTATAACTTCATTAGGATGATTGATAACTTTCAATTATCAAAACTACCCAGTTTTTGACCTATTTCAATATCATCCATTGTTTTCTACCTATAAATCCAACCAAACTCCTTAAAATTCCATTAAACCATAAAGAGAACTCAACTTACCTTCAAGAAATTGAGAGCAAATAGCAATCTTCCTGAGAGTTTCTTCTTCTCCAAAGTGATTCTCATGATTGAACTTACCTCAACAAAAAGGACAACTTCTCTCATATAACACACCAACTCCAAGCATGAGGTGTCATCTCCTTTAGTATTTAGATGTTGAGTCATCACATTTTTCTTCTTTTAAATAGTGACATGTAACCTAATTTCAGGTGACCTTTCGTATCCTTGATTGACTGCTCACAAGCTCCGGTGGACGCCCAACATTCTACGGAAGGTTGTTTATACACTGATTGTGACGACTCAACCTCATATCCTGTCGACCACATTTCCACCTTAGGCTAAAACATTACAATCTGTCTATGGATTGGTCAACTACACACTTAATGTCAGGCGACCACAATACTACCCAAGACCGATATATTCTACACTATTTTCGATCGATTGGCTATATTCTTAACCCAGTCGACCGCAATATTACCCGAGAGCCTCCATATGCATATTACAGACTTCTTTGCTTCTGCGAATATGCGTAAATAGCTTGAACTGGTCAACCGTACTCTCACCCTAGTCGACTGCAAACCTACCTAAGACATTTTTTCCAAAAACCATAACTTGTGTCAGACGTCAACTCCAAGGAGTTTTTTTTCACATGCAGATGCTCGCACCATGCCAAAATTCCAAATTCTCATGACACTATCATATTTTATAATCCAACTAAATTCTCATCAATCCACACTCAACATCATCCAATCCATGCTAATCAATATCTTCCTCAATTATAATATACTCACATAACGATAATTAAATACATTTTTTGCATAGCTCATAGTTAATGCAATAAAATTCTCAGGTGTTACATCGCCCCCTTAAATTTTGTATATTGGGAGAATGGTCTACATTAGGCAAAATTTGGAGATTTCCACCTAAAGGAGTCTAATGTTGTGAATGAAAGAATTTTTTTTGCTAGAAGTACATTTTGAGTGGGGGAAAATTTCTTCAAGTAAGTCAGCTATTCCGGTTGTGATGACAAATATTTTTAGAAATATGAAAGATTTAACTTCCTATTTCAATTTAGGTTCTGTTTTGTAGTCGATTGTGTTGCTGCGATTTGAAGGGTGGAGGATTTGTAGAATTGAACATTCAGAAGAGGTAAAAATTTTGTTTTTTGTGTTTTTGTATACCCATTTACTATGAATGAAATTTGTTGGAGATATAGAGAAATGATTTGAGTTTATAGTTAGATTTTTTTATATAGAAATTGTTGAATTAATGAATGAAAATTGTATACTTTTGAACAATATCGAATTAGGAAGTTTTTATGTTGGATATTTAGAAGAAGGATTTAAGATTTTGGTGGGACCAAGATGTTTACATGACGTAGAGGTTGACCTCGATGTGGGTTCGGTCGACCGAAAAATTTGCAGAAGCATCGGTTGAGAATCAGTCGATAGGAGTGGCCAATTGGTGGTCTTTGGTCGACCAAGCTAGTTAGACAACCATTTTAGTAGACCAAGCCATTTTAGGGTGGACCGAGACCTATTTTGTGGATGGATTTTTTGTGGTATTACTTTTGTAAGGTCCTTGAATTGGTTTCTATTCCAGTTATGGGTTCCAACAAAGTTTTGAAAGGTTGGGAAAATCATGTTGATGGTTGTACATTATGATAGGTTCTATGGCTTGATGCGAAGTTTGGATCACTTAGATATTTGAGCTTAGTTTTGGTATACTTTGGTTAAGGTACGAGTTTACCTTCATGTCCAACATTTTATCATTTTTCTTAAATTCTATTTTGAGACGTGTTCTTGTATAAAAATATGTGTCCATTGTTATGGCTTGTTAGTTTTCATATTACATATGTATTGTAACGCCCCGTTAATTTAAAACTATTTTTCTCGTTTTAGAAATACGTCATAAAATTTTTCGCTTAATTTAATTAACATTTCAAATTCATTTTTAAAAAGAAAGGAAATCAGAGTAAACATTGCGGAATAAAAATGGGAATTTAAATCGTAGATTCCAAATGTTCGTAACAAAAAGTCCCAAAGTTCCTATTACAATGTTTAAAATAGTCAAACACTAATAGTAGAAATTACCAAAATACCTCACTCAAAATACTAACAACTCCCAAAACACGTGATTCGCACCCAGTAGGTCAAATCGGCTGATAACACGAGGGATCTTCCTGGAACGCCTCTTCCTCAACTGGCACATCATCTTCATTATTATCATTACCTACATTAAGGGGAAAACAATGAGCTTAACGCCCAACAAGAATCAAAATAATAAATGCAATGCTTATGATGCATGATCATACGATGTATTACAGAAGAGAATCGTTTCTCTTCTGAATGGTTAAGGTGGAATACTCCCTAGAGTCATGTGGCCTAACCAGTCACTTCAGCGGGGAGATATATCCATCGAGGGTGTTACCACAAGCAGATATTCTCACTTTTGTTAAAGACGTTGGGGGTTTCAGAACGGGGTAATTGTGAACCCTATAATCCATGTAGATAATTTCTAAACCTACCACTCCCTATGTGGGAGGAACCTACGCCTATTTACGTATATTAGGATGACATACATAATGTAAACAAGTTTATAAATCCTAGGATGATGCATGAGTGTCAGAAATAAATCACAGTACGTACATTCAAGGAAATCACAACTCAACATAGTCATTATCGATGCTACCACTAGACAACAATTAACTAAAATTTTCATGCTTATGCAAGTCATATAAATAAACATAACCACCATATTAAATCTACAAGCTTCATTCAACGTAAGAGTGTGATATTATCGATATTGCTACTCTCAAAGCGATTGAAATCGGCTAGTAAGTATTTTCTTTAGTGTGTGTGTTTCAATTGTTGAGACCAAGGAAAAGACAGATTCAAGTCTAGCTTTAACAACTTCAACAACTACCAGCAGGTTTCTAGATAAATACGAGTTATCACAATAGCTGCATTTGACAATAACTAATCATGCTAGTCGACAATTTTCAAGAACTATTGGAAGACAGTTTGCACCACTAATCTCCTCTACTAACTCTCCAGTTTCATCACAGCAGTTTAGTAGTACAAGATGATATTATTCACACTTCAAATCTCACTTCATCATGCTTTTTACAATCCAGTTTCAATCAATAACTAAACATACTAATTGATAGTCTCCATCAAATGTCGAGAGGCAGTTGTATCATGAAAGCTACTAGTTTTGCATTATTTCAGTTCAGTTTATGCTTAACACCAAGAAAACAATTTGCTTTGGCCAACAAATAGCACTCACGGAAAACAATTTACAAACAACCCGTAATGTAAAGCCATCCTTTGGCCAACAAAATTCCAAATTCTTTCCTCAAATCTTCAATAGTCTAACAATATCACAACAGCTCCAACAATAGCACCAACAACCACCAAGGGAAGGTTTTTCAACTGATTACACCTTCACACGTTTCCTAAACAGACATCATTTAGAGATTAACCCAAATACTCAGAACCAATTTGTCCCAAAACGTTGAAGATTCATGACCAGATTGACAACAATTCCTTACCTCTTTGTTACTTCAACGGTGGATGGTAACTTTCCTTACAGAGCTAATACTCCTATGTCACTCCACAACCCACAACACTTCACTTAACTCACAATTCACTTCACAACAATACTCCACCCACGTTTTCTAGAGAAGAACATAAAGAATACTAGAAAGCAATACAGAGAAGAAGACATACCTATATAGACAAAGAGAGAGAGAGAGAGAGTGCGTGTCTGGCAGCTGCAGGGCAGGGATAAGCTTCCTGGATCAACACCCATCTCAAGGGAATAGGGTCC
>CM039474.1:22146695-22177133 GCA_022433065.1 Begonia loranthoides | reverse complement strand
GCTAGCATTTTAATTTACTTAATTGGAATAATTAATTAGACTTGAACTTGTTTAGTTTACTAATTAACAAACTAGTTGTTAAATAACCAATGCAAACATGATTAACTAGCTGTGTGATGAATAATCAATCATTGAACATATTAGTAATTAGTATGTTTAACTAGTTGAGCATGTTGGTATGTTAATCAACTCAAACATGTTAATTATAATTTAAGTATGTTAATCAACTTAAGTGGGTTGATCAATTCAAGTATGTTAACCACTACCTAATCTGTGAGCATGTAATTAACTAACTAGTTAGGTATGTAAATTAACTAATGAAGCATGTTAAATTAACTAACTAGTGGAGCATGTAAATTACTTAGAATAACTAATCAGCTTAATAATTGTAATCTATTTCGAGCATGTAAATGGACTAGGATATACGAATTGACAAATATAAATGTTAATTAACTAGCATAAGTAACTTAACTAGAAATCGAGTATGTTAATCAATTAGGTTAGTTTATTTGATATCGAGCATGTAAATGGACTAATACGTAACCACTAGTACATTTAGTTAGTATGTATAAATCAATTAGCGGTATGTTAGCTAATTTGGACAATTGACTCTAATTAAATGTGAGCATGTAATTTACTTAGGAAAACTAGTTAGAATAATTAAATAGACTTGAGCATGCAATTAAATAACCAGCTCCATAACTGAAATCAGTATTCTTGAGTGAACTAATGAGTGTTTTGTTATTGTCTTCTTGGTTGTTCTTTCTATTAAATGCTTTACTCTCTTTTACATACGCTTTCAATTACATGCGCTTTCATTTACAGTAGCTTTTAATTCCTTATATGCGCTTTCTTTTATTGTACGTACATTCAATTATAATTACTTTCCTTTATATATGCGCACTTCAATTTCAATTAATGTTATGTTCTTACACATCATTCATCATACTAGGTTAAGAATGTATGTTCATGCATCATGTTAATAGCAACTAATAGGGAGTGGTATGCACACATGCATGAGTGAGGATAAACGACAAAAACGAATAAAACGGTAAGATAATAAAGGCCTCTGTGGTCCGGTAGTTTAGCCTAGCACAGACACAAAGAAAAGTAAAAAGGGAGTTGGAGGGCGGATGGGTAGTGGGTCTAGTCTACAACTAGCCGAAGCCCCTCCCTGTTCGGGTATGAGAGTTCTAGTTGCAAGAAAAAGGCTAGTGTAGGATCGAACTTAACCTAAGAGGGGGGTGAATTAGGTTTATTAATCATTTTTGTGCGATAATTATATTTCTAACTAATATCAATTTGATCAAATATAAACACAATATAACAAATAATCTACGAGAGAGAGGGTTAGAGATATCGAAACCGAGTTGTTAACGCGGTTCGGCCAAGCACGCCTACGACCGCGCTTCAAGGTCCTCCCTTGAAGATATATTCCACTAACTGCGTCTGGTTACAATTGATTGAACTTGCACGGGTGTCAATCGATTGTTACAAAAACTTATTCTTAGGGCGTTACCTTTTTCTCTCGAATGTAATTTTTCTCTTGGAAAAATCTCAAGCTCTCACAAATACAATAATCCTCACAACAATTAAATGATCTCGCTCAAATACTTTGGAGGATGTTTTTGTCACTCAAATTCGTACACAATGGTTGAGTCAAAAATTCGACAGAGCTTCGCTTCAAATCGCTTGGTTACCTTCGTTCTTTGAAGTCCATCTATTTATAGATTTTCCCAGTGCGGACGTCCTCAACTCCTTTAGGATCGTCGGCAGTCGAACGTTGGAAAATAGCTGTTGCAGAAATCTGCGTACTTGCGGACGCCATTCTCCCGTCTGCATTGTCCATGTGAATCGTCCGCGTTCTACACTGAAATGGACAGAGGCAAATCGGACGCAAAACCCAACGTCCGCATCATCTGCGTGAATCGTCCACGTTGAGCTCTGAAAGACAAATTCATATAGGATGTCACGGATTGGCGACCGTGGCCATGTAGTCAGCTTCTTCTCCCGTCCGCTTCGTTGAAGGGAGGCGGATGCCACATGGCGTCCGCCTCGTCCATGTGACTCATCCGCATGAATCTTCAAAATGGCAGATTCAAATCGGATGACTCAAAATGGCATCTGTGGCGTCCGTGACATCCGCTGCAACACAGTTTGCACTGGGGACGCAGAATTCTCTTCTTGAGGACGCCTCCTTGCCATCCGCACATTGTCAGTCCGCGTCCGCGTGTGTACTTGACACTTCAATCTTGCACGAGACGCATCCTCTAAGTCATACAAATCTTCCATATCACTGCATAGACTTAGAAGAACATATTAAACAATCCCAATACCCTTGATCAAGGGTATTTCCAATTTAAACATCAAAAAAGATAATTATTAATTCAATGAATAAACAACTTTTACACTTTAGTTAAATTGTTCATCATCAAAATATAAATATGCCTAACACACTTAGGCTAACAATCTCCCCCTTTTTGATGATGACAAAACATATTAAGTTGTTTATATCCAAAAACTAAGTATGTGCATCAAATATTGCATTTTATATTTACCCGATTCATTTATGCAATTTATCATTCAATTTTGTTCATTCACAACATGCTATCTTCAAAATCCCCCTAACATTAAGCACAAACCAACAACTAGTATTCTCCCCCTTTTTGTCATAAGAAAAAAGAAAGGCTAGGGAATTTAAAGCTCATCAAAATATGGGACTAAGAAAAATCTCCCCCTGAATCAAGTAATACTATGGAATTGAAGTTTCTCCCCCTGAATTTAAGGTTCTCCCCCTAAATTAAGGAATCTAACTCGAATCAAGATTAAACAAAATAGGATGTAACAAAGTATAGATCAAAAGAAATTTCACATGGTTATGTTTATTTCTTAAACTCCTCCTCAATGCCAAAATCAACCTGTAAACACAAGAGATCTAAGCCAAACGAGCCAGAATATGTGACACGAGACGACCTGCAAAAGGAAGTACGTGTTAGCAACCCACGAAGAATGACAGGGACGGAGATGTAGACCTTTGATCGGATCCGGGAACTATCTAACGTTAGGTTCACGGATTCTAGATTTTCGAAGAAAATCTACCGATCGCGGGCAATGGTTCGGTTTTCCCCCGCTCAAACTCCCAATGGAAGTTTGAAAAGGGAAAACTTACGAGTTAGCTCAAGCACCACGAGCTTGCTAACAAGGAAGTCCTCTACTTCGTCTCGGATTCGAAGATCCGGGGCGGCCGCTCGACGGAGTCGGAATCTCCTCACAGGGAAGGGAAATAGTAATATATTAATCTCGTCAAAAGTTGTCTTTCAATGCGTCTAACCATGGAAATTTATAACCTAGGTGATGATGAGTAGGGGTGATGGACGGTCGAGATGAGGCAGATGATGGACGGCCAAGATGAGGCATGTGGGTGGCAATATGCAGGCTCTTGGATGAATGTGGAATGAATGGCCGAGATTAAAGCTGGTGGAAGAACATGCATGGCGTACACGTGGCAGCTCCTTGATGTTTTCTTTGGGCTTGCTCTTTCCTTGGGCTTGAAAAGGATTGGACTTAGCCCATAACTCAATCATCACCATCTAACCTAACCAACAATCTAAATGCATGAATGAGTAAAGCTTATAACCATGCTTTACCCTCACAAAATAGGCTCAATGTTTGCCATGAAAATAAAAATAAGAAATAAATAAAAATATGCAAGATTGAAAGGTTACACGTTTGGGATGCCGGGAAGACAAATTCCCGTCTGATGAAGCTCATAACATTCACGTGTGTCCCAAGTCAAGACATGCACAGGTTGCTCCTTATCCGTTGGGACAACATCCCAAATAGAATCATCCTCGAAGTTAATACCTGCAAAAGAAACAAGATCATCAGTAATTTGGCTAAGTGACAGTAAAGACCTTGTTTGCGATCGAGTAATAGGCCTCGGCCCCCGAGGCATGTCACGATTTGAGTTAGGTTGCTACTAGGAAGACATCTTGAGGTTGTCCATTGGAGGATGATGATATTTCCCTATTCGTACACTTGTAGTTTAAAGTGGTCAGAAATTTAGTTGGAATTAGTAAGGAGTACACTTCATAAATCATTATAATAAAATCTTTCTGGAAATATGATTTTGGGAACTCTTTGGTTTATGTATGGGGATGTGAAGTTTGACTTGAAATTTATCTTAGTAGGTAGTCCAAAATCTCAATTCTTTTAAAAAAATCCAATACTTGCCTCATTTTGTTTGGAATTCATTAGTCTGAGTTAGAACCTTTCGTTTGTAGACCTTGGTTCAATGACTAATTGTACCTATTTCCTTGGTTAAGAAACTAGTGGTAGAGGTTTCTGAATAGTCATTCTTTTGTGCATTTTGGCATTAGTGTAAGTTTCTGCATAGGCGGTTGAGAATATTTGGACCAGGGAGTGGAGTCATTCTAGTGGAATGACAACTTCAACAAAGGTTTCCCTAGTAGTAAGTTGTTTCAAAATTGTTTAGTATGAAATTGATAAGCATTTATAAGCCAATTTCAAGTGGGTGGAGCACAAGATTGGCTCCACTGCAATTTTTTTTAAGGTAAAGATGAGAAAATTCTTAAGAGTATATTGATTGGTTGAAAGAATTACATTGATAGAATTGAAGAAAAAGTTCAGTGTGTAACTTGAGCTGTAGGTATACCATGATTGATAGAAATTATGATTTGGTTTATGAAAAGTTCTCAATTTTTGAGAGATCGTACCAAATTGTGGAATTGACATATGATGCTAAGGTGACTAATCGTGATTAATTGAGCTGTAAATTTGGGAAGCATTGAAGGTTTCAAAATTATTTTTAACCATATGAATTCAGCTTCGTGTTTGAAAAGTTGATTATTTTTTGTAATATTTTGAGGTCATTTTTAGTAAGTGTTAAGTAAGTAGAGTAAATTTTTAAATGAGTAATCTAATCAAAGGATAATGACTAGGATGAGGTAAAAGTTTTTACGATATATATAAATAGTTGGATGTTTAGCTTGTATTTGGATTAGGCAAGACAATTTATTTGAGGTTAGTGGTAAGAAATTTTAACCACCTCCATTGTTGAAATGAGTCAAGGGTTCATAATAAAATATTTCACATTCTAATGCTCTAAAATGCCTTGGGGTATTGTTCACAGTACACCAAAACCCATATTTTCATGCTCCACAACTTTCAGTTCAACAATCCTTATTTTCTACATTTGAAAGCAAGATTTAGTTCAATCTGCTGCACTATAATAATCTAGGTGACACTAAACCACCATAAGTCTCCACTAACTAGCAACAGAGTGTAACAACAAGCAATAACATCAAAGCAATAATCATTCCTTAATAGAGATGACATTCCACTATAATAAGTCACATAACAACCAAGTTCAATTCCCCTATCCCAATATTATCAATCATGACCTAAAATCATTAAAAGCAGCAATAAACATCTTACAGTAATTAAACTAACTCTTACATGACCCAGGATATCAACGTCAATAAGTGGTAGCAATCAACACTCACTTAACAGTGGATCAATTATCTTATAACACCAATAGAATCAATTTTAAATAAACGTAATGCTTGGAGCAGTTCACTACACATTCCTCTATCTATCAATAGGTCGTGAGAACAATTAATCAATAGGTATATGAAGCCAGAAAATGGAACCATCCTCTATCATTTAATCCATGGTTCATAGTTCCAAAATCCAAATCATAGCGGAAAGCAATGAATCAAACAAAACCCCGGAATGTAGGGCCTCCTTTGGCCAACTACATCATCCTAATTCTTACCTCTTATTGTGCAGCAGCCAATACCAAAATTTCTAATCGTTTAATCCTCCAATATTTCCTAAACAAAGACAGTATTAGCGGGTAAATCAACCCTCAAAACTAAACTTGACACAAGCTGGAGGTCCATAAATCAATCAATAGGATTCCCAAAATCAACTTTTACCTTAACCAAATGTCACGGCAGTACACTCCACGCAATAGAATTTCCAAAGTAGAAACACCATAATCGTCCAACAGAAACTCACACCTCAACTCATGAAATACTTCACAACCACAAGGCAAACGTAACATTCTCCTCATTTTTTTTTGTCACTGCCAGCAGAATAGCCATCCAGCTCTAGCCCACATTCATGTCTTATAGACAGAGGGAGGGAGAGCAGGGGATCATGCACTGCAAGGATGATGCGAGGATCATCCACACCAAGGGCAGGGAGGTCTATTGCCAGGGAGCCATGTGGAAAGGCTTCCACACCTTCAGAGGAGAGGTTACATGCAGCAGGAGGGGCAAGGGAGAGAGAGAAATTGAGGGAAATGAAAAGGGGAGAGAGAGAACATCAGATTTAAATGGGTTTCTCAGTTAATTTTGACCTTTCGGACGAGATGAGTCGTTCGTGCCTTATCCTTATTCGTCCAAATAGTGGGTTCAAACGAAGAAAGGCATCCTCACCATTCATCTGCGGCATCCAAAACTGTCCAAACATTGTACAGAGTCAATTTCTCTGTGTCCGCGTTCATCCGCGCTCGTCTGGGCTCATCTAGAAGACGACTTCGGATGCGGGACCTCGTCCCCATGTCGTCCCAAGGTACCGAGGATGAAGCACAAAGCGTTTGCAGACGCAATATCACGTCCGCATGCGTCCCAAACTTACCAGTTATACATTTTTCATTAAATCTAACACTTCAATTATTTCTCAATATCAATCCCATATTTTCCTAACACAAATTAACAAGTACCATCCGACTAATCCAATTATACCCCAATTGATTATTCATTTTATCTTTACCTAAATATATATAATGGAAAATCGGGGTATTACATACTCGATTTTCTTTGGGATTTTATATGGTATAACAAGGGTCTATTTTAATTACGTATCACATTATAATGGGTTGTTTTAAACATGTGTCATTCTATATAATTTTCTAAAATGAATTAATAAAATATCAGTTTTAAGATCATGCATGGTTAATCATTGTTTTTTTAACTTCATTGTTGAATATAAAACTTTATCCTTATTGTGTTTAGTCAACTCACCTCAGATGACTCCCCTTATTTTATAACTTTATCAGCAGAATATTCAAGTTGCCGAGCCAGAAGTAAATTTCGCCAGACATTTTTTTTCATACTTTTTACTAATTTTTCTTGAGAGTTATTTTTGTGAGGTAGATCTTGTTATGGATAATTGTAATCTCTTATTTTATTATTTCTATCAACACAATTATTTTTGGATTATATTGTTATATTATGTTGATACCATTTGTTGGATCATTTTCGTCTGTGTTTTATTGGGCCCTAGCTTTTAAATAAATTATTAAAACTTCCGCTGCTAATTAAGATAATTAAAGAAAAAGGTCGGACGATTTGGTTCTTTTGGACCGGGTTGTTTTCGTTCTATCTCAGGTCCCTTATTGGTCATGAGAATCCCAACTCAACCCAACCGATAATTTTTTCGCTTTTTGAATTTTGCTTTTTTGGAAACTTTTTGCTTCAAAAATGGCAAAGGAACATGTTTTTCGTATCCTATATGTTATGAAACACATTACATTATTTTATAAAATTCATGAAAAATTTGAAAATTTTGTATCAAATTATTTTTTAAATTGTGGTTCTATTAATGTTTACTTTCATCAAGCAAAGATGTATTGCTAGATTATTCTAATAATAATCTATTAATTTGGTCCATGTTAATTAAAGTGACATTGACTTAATATTAATGAACTTAATGAGATGGTTGTGAAGCATGAAGGACATTAAGTAAATTGGGTTTTAATTCCCTATTCTTAACCTTATTAAAGTATCTAAAGCATAGTTGAAGTGGTGTAAATGAATGAACATAAATGAAAGAGTATGTATGGAATGATGCCTTATGGAAAGTTGTCTTCTTCATCACTTAGAGAAAATTACAGCACATTTTTTTCTAAGATATTAAATCTATCTTTGAAAATTACGGTAAACTATACTTGGTTTGTTGATCATTAAAGAGACGTTAAAAGTAAAAGTTTAAGGCTATAAAAGGAATCAACATCAAAGTCTACTTCAAAAGCTTTTATCATGGACCAAAGTTGGTATTAATGAATTATTTATCCACGTGTATAGAAAATTAATGATTCAATCAACAACGTTCAATATGGGACGTAAAGATTTTTTATATGAAAATTATACTAAATTTTGGTATCAGAGCACAGTTGAAAAACGTATTGATTTACCATGAATATTGAATGGATTTTGGATAAAATAAATGTTTTATAAATGAAAAGGAATGTTAAGTTTCGTATAAGGTTATGCATAAAAGGCTTTGATAGATGAAAGTGTCGATAAATTACTAGAGTTAATATGGAGAAAATTGATTCTGGAAGAATCTATGAAAGTTCATCATGCAGACGCATAGCGGACGTTATAGGTCGACAAATATTCTTTTCTGTAATGAAATTTGCAGTTTAAGGACGCTATCGGACGATTACGGTCGACATAAATCTGAATCTGTAACCTTTGTTTCATTTTCGGACGATAGCGGATGATAGCGATCGCAGGCGGACAATAACGTTTTGAATCTGTAATATTTTCATACGTATTCGGACGATAGCGGTCGATATAGGTTGCGTGGAGATGATAGAGTTTAGAATCTGTAATTTTAGAATGCCTTTTCAGACGAGAGAGGACACATTTTCATCGTCCGCTAGTCGTCTGTAAGGCATAATATGAATGTTATAATGTATGTTGTAAATAAAAGTTTACTCAATTAAATATTGTTGTTTAGAAACTTAGTAGACACAAAAGTGACATAGTTTGAAATGATCAAATTAAATTGTGTAATTTATTCATTTAATTATTGTGATGTTATTGAAAGGAAATTATTGATTATAAACTAGTAGGTCACTCAAAGGTGGACCAATGTTTATAGTCAATAATATTAAAGTGACATGTTTACATATTTGATTAATATGTATAAATATTCGAAGATATTAAGCATATTGCATTGAATATGTTTATAAATCTATTGAAGTTTATGTTATAACATCTGTAATATCCCGAATTTTTATATCGAAATTAAAAAAATAATAAATAAATAAATAAATTAGATAATAATTGGGGATATTAGAATTAATCAAATAAATTGTTGGGATATTACTAAGGACGTAGACTAAATTAATTGGAAATTTTAATTGGACCCGTAATAATCATTGAAGTAAGCGGGGGATTCGAAATTGGGTCAATCATTATACGATACGTATATTTGGTGTATATATATATATATATATATATATTAAGTAATAAAATTAAGTAAATAAAGTAAGGTAAAGTAAATTAAATTAAAATAAAGAAGGGATTAAAGGAAAGGAAATATTATAAATAAAAGTTATAAATAAATGAAGGAGGAAGGAGTTTAATTAAGAAAACCGGTTCAGTTTATGTTTTATTTGAATTTGGCCATCGGCCAATTGAGAGAGAATGAACGAGAGAGAGAGACAGAGAACAAAGAGATCGGGAGAGACGGCGAGGCGACGAGCGACGGGGCGACGACGCGAGGGAGAGCTCGGGCTCGTGCTGTCGGTGTCGGGCGACAACGGTGCAGCTGTTGGCAACGGGGGGAAAGGCTGGTGGCCGTGGCTAGGGCTCAGGAATTGGAACTCCCGTCGATGCCATGAATCGTCGGTCATGTAAGTTGGTGATTTTTACATTTCGGCTTCTTCTCCATCATTCGACAGTCTGATTTGGCGAAATGTGGCCGTGTGTTGCTTCGGTGGCGATGACAGGGATGAACTTGGCGTGAACAGAGGCAGGGGCGACAACTCTGGTTGGGAATTGACTGGGGCGTTTTGTTTGAACTGGACCGGACCAAGATGGGTATTTCTCCAGCTGCAACTCTGGCAAACTCCACATGATTCTCCAGCTGACATTAAGGGCTTTCCACACGGCCATCTTGGGTTGGACCTCCCTGCCTTGAAGTGTGCAGTTATCCTCCCGTCAGTGGAAGTCTTCTCCTCTGCCTATATAGGAATGGCAGGGAGAAGGAAATCGGTGTGTGTGGCCGAGTGCTCTATGCTCTGGAGATTGAGCCAAGGAAATGGATGGAAGCTGTGAAGACAGTGAAGGAACAAGAGGCTTCCTCTCGGGTCCGTTCCTATTTGCAGCTACTGGAGTGAATCTGTTGATGAGGGATAGGTGACGGGATGACAGTGAGCTCCTGGAGGAATTGTCTGTTGCTCCCGGGTGCTCTTTGGTTTCTTTAGGTAATGCCCTTCTTTGTTAACTTAGCATGCTTCTGTTAATGACCAATTGGAATAAATAGAAGTGTTGGATGTCCTGCCTTGTTGAAGTTATGTTCTGATTAATTATATGGGTGTTCTGTCTCTGTAAATATTTAATAAGCAATAGGAGGTCTTATCTTTTATGGCTCAAAAATGTACTGCAAGTGGGTTTTGTCCTTGTTGTGGTTGTTATGGCTACTGCTAAGTGTTGTGGATCTTATATTTGGGTTGAGTATACTGCCAGATTGATGGATGTATTCTATGTTCATGGATTTGGTTAAAGAATAGTTTGGATTAAGAAGATATCATTGAAGAGAAAGGAATTCCTTTGGTTGCTTTATTGTTTAGTTATGTTTTAAAATATGTGATTGTAGAAAGTTCTAGCCTTGCTTAGTATGTTTCTAAATTGAGTTTAAGCTCTTTGTGATTCTTAGGTTGAGAAACGCAAACACTTGGAAATATTGGTTGTTGTATGCAGGCTAGTGTTTGAACAATGGATATGTGCTCGGTCGGTTTTAATTGGTAATTGAGACTTGGAATTAGGTTTAGTTGATTTAACGATTGTTGTTGGCTACTAGTTTGTGCATAAGAAATTTTAGAATGTCAATAACTGAACCATGTTAGATGCTATTGTTTGGTATTGTTAGATTGAGAAAATGAGTGACGTCTTGTATTTCGTTGTTGAATGTGAGGCTTGGATAATTAGGGGTATAGAAAGTCGACTTTATAAATTATTTGATAATTCCATGTTAATGTGGGATAATGTGAGAAATACGGTTTGTGATAAAATGCTACTCGGTTTTTGTAAAGTAAATTTTTTATTATCAAGTCACATTGATGGAATGATTAACATTGTAGGGTTATAACTATTCCGTTATATATGTCAAGATCTCAGAATTGGTATTGCAAGATTGCTAGGAAATGAAATTGACTAATGTGATTTAGTAAGTGTTAAGGTTTAGGAGATTGTTATTAATGAATAGTTATTATGGTTTTGAAGGTACAAAGAAAACAGAAGATACAGAAACGCGCTATGGATGCTAGGTAAGTTGATACTTACTGTGCTTTGGTCTTCGGACCCTACATCGCAAGAATTAGGATTGCATGCTGTGTGTTTACTAAATTTAGGTTCTTTTAATGATATGTTTATTAGACCTTTATATCATCATATAGGATTGTATTTAGACACGAGCATATTGTATTTTATCCTAAAATATATGTAAATAGGCATGTGGGGGTTTGGGATAATTGGGAATGGTTCTTGTGGTGACACCCCTATTAGAGTGCCTACTCCCACGTAGGGGGCGGTGAGGTAAGATTAAACCACAAGAATCGTATAATTCTCAATTCTCTTGTTCTGAAATCCCCAATGTTTTCAACAAAAGTGAATAGGTATGGATCGTGGTGACACCCCGATTGGTGTGTTTACTCATCGGAAATATGGTTAAGCCACGAGACCTAGACTTACCCATCGCCCCGGTTAACAGATGAGATATGGTTCTCCTCTGTAATGCATCGTGTGATCATGCATCATATGCATTGCATTTTAGTTTATCACTTACTGAGCAATAGGCTCATTAGTTTAGGTCTTGTGATGTAGGTATCGTGCGAGAAATAGGCGAACAGGTCAAAGACAGTTGATGAAGGACTTGCACGGGTGGATCTTGTGGCTGGCTGGGCTAAAGAGTTTTGAAAGGAAATGGTTTGTAAATTATTTAATATTCTTTAATGTTTCATTTTAATTCCGCTGCGTTTTATAAAAGAATTTTATTACTTCTTCTGGAAAATGTTTTAAGTAAAGAGTTTTAACGATCGGTTTTTATAAGAAAAGTTTCACTCTGATTTTATAAAAGAAAAAGTTTTAAATTTCACGCGATTTTAAAGTAAATAAAAACCAGGTCGTTACAACCTCATTGATTGTTTATTTCTTTTAAGGATTACCCAAAGGTGAACTTAAAGAAATAAAATTATGTTTATTTGAATCCTTTTTAGGTTGTTCAAAACATTAATGTATGAGCATGTGTTATATTTTGCAGCTTCTATTAATTTATTCGCCTATGGCAATGCTTTACTCAAGTTCGATGGTTTGAACTATGCTGATTGGTCTGAACAAATCCAGTTTCAACTGGGTGTATTGGATTTAGACTTGGCATTAGTTTGTGATAGACCATCAGCTATTAATGAGACTACTACCGAAGCTGATAAGTCTTATAATGAGGCTTGGGAGTGGTCTAATAGGCTGTGTTTGAGCTTGATGAAGATGACGATGGCTGAAAACGTTAAACCATCAATGCCAAAGATGAATGATGCAAAGGATTTCATGTTGAAAATAAAAGCATATTTCCAATCGGACATTATGGATAAGTTCATTGTAGGGAACTTGATGAGTGAGTTGACGACCAAGAAATTTGAATGGTTTCAACCCATTCATGAGTATGTATCAAGCATGGCCAATTTGGCAGCAAAGCTAAAAACGTTGGTATGGATGTAAGTGAATCATTCTTGGTTCAATTTATCATCAACTCTCTTCCTCTTGAGTTTGGCCAATTCCAGGTGAATTACAGCACCATTAAAGAAAAGTGGAACTTTCAAGAAATTAAGGCCATGTTGATTCAAGAAGAGGGAGGTTGAAGAAAATGAAAGATCATACCATTTATCTGACGTTTCAGAAGGAAGCCAATAGTAGCAAAGGAAAGCCAAGTAAGAAAAACAAAAGGAAAGGAAATGGCCAATTAAATGTTAAGGCCAAATCCGAAAAGAGTTGAAATGCTACTTCCGTAACAAAGTAGGACACATAAAAAAAGATTGTCCGAAAAGAAAAGTTTGGTTTCGAAAAGAAAGGTACTCCATTTGTTTCAGTATATTTTGAATCAAATATTATAGAAGTACCTAATAATACTTTGGTGGTTAGACTCTGGAGCTACTACTCATGTGTCACATGTTACGCAAAGATTTCTTTCGATCCAACCCATAAACGGGACTGAAAAGTTCTTTTATATGGGAACAGAATGAAGGCACGAATAGAAGAAATTGAGACGTATAGATTGATCCTGGATACTAGATATCATCTAGATCTAGAAGAGTGTCTTTATATTCCTAAATGCGCTTAAAATTTGATTTCTATTGCAAAGTTGGATAATGTAAGATTTAATGTTAAGACAAACATAAACACTATTCTGGTTTTGGTATTTTAAAAGATGGTTTGTATTGCTTCAATCTTAATATTAAACATATTGAATCTCTGTTTAATGTTGATCATGCGATTGGAATTAAACGTAGTGCAACAAATGAAAGTTCTGCTTTTTTATGGCATAAACGACTAGGTCATATATCTAAAGAAATGATGTTGAGGTTAATGAAAAGTAACATTTTACCTCAATTAGATTTTAATGACTGAGACGTGTGTATAGATTCCATTAAAGGAAAGCAAACTAAACAAACATCAAAGTATCCTGCCACAAGAAATAGTGAACTTTTAGAATTGATACACACTGACATATATGGTCCATTCGACACTCCTTCTTGGAGTGGTGAAAAATATTTTATTACTTTTATAGACGACTTCTCACGTTATGTGTATTTGTATCTACTGCATGAAAAATCTCAAGCGATGAACATTATCGAAGTGTTCATCAATGAGGTGGAAAGACAGTTAGATAGAAAAGTAAAGGTAGTGAGGTTTGATAGAGGTGGTGAATAATACAAAAAATTTGATGAAAATGGACAAAACAAAGGTCCATTTGCAAGGTTTCTCGAAAGTCGAGGCATTTGTGCACAATATACAATGCCGGAACACCACAACAAAATAGTGTAGCTGAAAGGTAGAATCGTACTCTTATTGAAATGGTGAGGAGTATGATGAATCAAAGTAATGTACCTTTATCGTTGTGGATGCACAGTTTGAAGAATGCTACATATCTGCTGAATAGAGTTCCTAGCAAGGCAGTTCCTAAGACACCTTATGAATTGTGGACAAGAAGGAAACCTAGTTTGAGACATATCCATGTTTGAGGTTGTTCAGCAGAAGTTAAGATTTATAATCCACATGAAAAGAAGCTTGATGCAAGAACCATCAGTGGTTACGTCATTGGCTATCTGGAAAAGTCAAAAGGGTACATATTTTATTGTCCATATCATAGTACAAGAATAGTGGAGTCTGAAAATGCTCGATTCATTGAGAACGGCAGGTTCAATGGGAGTGATGAATTACGAAATGTGAATATTTACACGTAGTACTTCTCATCAAGTTGTTGTTCCTTTTGTTGTATCACAGTTTAACAACATACCGAAACGACATATGAATATTCAAACCACTCAAGGTAAACGTGTCAATGATGAACATATTAATGATGCTCAAGTCATAAGTGAACAATCACAAGAAACAGAATTGCGAAGGTCTGTAAGGAAGAAAAGACTAGCAATTTCTGATAATTATGTGATTTATTCACTTCAAGAGGAATGTGACTTGAGTAATGTCAAATATCTAGACTCATTCAATCAAGTCATGGAATGTACTAGTTTCGAAAAGTGGTTGAATGCTATGAAAAAAGAGTTGAAATCGATGGATGACAATAAAGTCTGGGAACTTGTAGAGTTACCTGAAGGTTTGAAACGAGTCGGTTGTAAATGGATTTACAAAACCAAACGTGACTCGAAAAGTAACATAGAAAGGTATAAGGCCAAACTTGTCGCCAAATGTTATACTCAGAAAGATGACATTAACTATAAAGAGACATTCTCTCCAGTTTCAAAGAATGACTCTTTAAGGATAGTTATGGCTTTGGTAGCTCATTATGATTTAGAGCTTCACCAAATGGACGTAAAGACCGTCTTTCTTAATGGTGACTTAGAGGAATAAGTGTATATGGATCAACCAGAAGGGTTTTTATTTCCTGGAAATGAAAAGTTAGTATGTAAATTGAAGAAGTCAATTTATGGATTGAAACAAGCTTCCAGACAATGGAATATTAAGTTTAACAATACCATTACGTCGTATGGTTTTATAGAGAATATCGTTGATCGGTGTATCTACATGAAGATCAGTGGGAGTAAGTTTAGTATCCTAGTACTGTTTGTTGACGATATTCTTCTGGTTGCCAACTGTAACGACCCGGTTTTTATAACCTTTTAAATGCGTTAAATTTAAAACTTTTATGAAACAACTAAAATCTTTATTAAAACCTTCTTAATTAAACAGAGTTCTTCCCTAAAAGCTGGACTGTTAAAAACCATTTCCTTAAACTTGTTATGAAAATCGTTCTAAACAGTGGAAAACCATAGTTGTAAAATCTTTTTTCAAAATATTGCGAAAGCGTAAATAACTCATTTAAGAAATACTAGACAAAGTATTACATGTTAATTACAAAACACTTTTATCTTTTACTTTCCTTAGCCTAGCCAGCCACAAGTTCCGCCCGCACAAATCCTTCATCAACTGCTCCATGATCTGTTCATCATTTTCTCGTGCGTGTACCTATACCATTAGCAACTGTGAGCCCAAGGCCCAGTAAGAAATGAGCTATGCAGTATGATGTATGTCTCTCTTTAGTTCATTTGGAATGGGTTTGCCCCAAACCAATCTTTTCATTACATTTCATTCATTCATTCATAACTCGTACGTCGAGAGGGAGATTGGAGGAACCCATATGGGATGGTATAGTCTTGGCCGGCTTCTAACCTCCTGTGGGTAGCTAGTTCCGTTCCGACAAGGGAGGGGTGTAGCCTAGCTACCAGACTGGATCCGAACTACGCATCCACCCCCAGCTCCCCATCATCTTTTCTTTTCTTTCATTCTTTTCATTCATTCTTTTCCTCACATAATGCATATGAGTACCTCCTCAGAGGTGGCACTTCCTACTTGTTTCTATTATCATGTGCATGTAACATTATCATGATGCATGTCATTGGAAAGCAGTAATAACCATGATATAAAAGCATGAAATAAGAAGCAGTAATCACAACCGTATATATACCAATAAGAGATAGAATAAAAGCTACTAGCACTCTATACATGACGATACATTCTAAACATACTTGGTAATTAAAAGAGACAATAACAATTAGACATAATTGGCAGTTCAAAGGAAATACAATGCAGTCATGCTTGGCAATTTAAAGAAAGCAGTAACAACACAGACATGCTTGACAGTTTAAATGAAACCATAATCATATGCCAATATCCTAAACATGCTCGGAAATTAAACTAATAACATGTGATTTGCATAGGCATGATAATTAAAGCAACATGATGGGAATGTGAACAAACAATTAAAGTAAAGACCCAACTAATGGTGTAGGGCCTTCACAAGCCAAAGACTCTACTCAATTCCTTACCTCAAAATCTTTAACGCGTATTAGCACGTAGTCATTATCCTTCTTTTCCTCTTTCAATACCTTCATAATTAAATAACGTTTATCATTAATTTAATCAATTAATCACATTATTAATCTCAACGTCTTTTCCTATCCTAAACTTATTCATCACCAATTAGAGTTTTCTAAACGAAACCGCTTCATTAATATAACTTAGCTTAATTAAGTACTCCCAATATTTATTTACCGAGTTATTTGAACTATAACACCTAACATTGCATCACAACCAGACAGAGACTAATTCCAACAACATAACATAACCCCACCATTCATTTCATTTCTTCATTATCTATAAACTAAGCAGTATCAAAAATAAACTATAGAGAGCAACATAATCCAACTAAGCATTTCTCAAGCGTTATAACAGTAGTTAAACCATCAACAGAGTACACACATGCTCCTCCATGTCCAATAATAATATCCTTAATTATTTCAACCAAAGCAATAATTAGCACAGAACCATTTTCATTAACAGAGCCTAACCAACACCATTTACTTTATTCCTCCATTTCTCCCAAACCAAGCAGTACTTAAAACAGGGGAACCAACTCCCATTAGTCAAAGCACATACATATTCCTCGGCAGAATTTAATTCCAGAACCAAACTGTAAAATCAGAGCATACCCATTATCAAAGCAGAACAATTCATCAGAATCTCTAGAAGCTCAAACAGAAATCCCAGCATCAACATCTCTTATTAATCAAAAACAAAACTTCAACATAGCAGGACATCCAACATTCATCAACAGGTTAACACTTCCTCAATAATATCTAATAGTATAGAAAACCAAATGTAACACTTCTCACCTGACACCCGATAAGTCTCGAATCCATGAGCTCCACCTTCTTTTCCTTGTTCTTTTTCTTCTTTTCTTTCGGCTCTCATCTTCACAGCTTTCTCCCTAGAACCCAGAACACTCTCGGTTTTCACTCACCCGATAGCATTCTACTCTTCCTCCCATTTTCTCTCCCGAATGCACATTCACCCTCTTTGTCTTTGCATTTCAATCCACCAAGGAGCATTCCATGCCTCCAGCCATACCCGGACATCCCTCTGTCCATGCCTTCCACGAGGGACTGTCGACCATGATCTCCCCTTGATTCACGTTATCAACCGAGTGGATGCTAGCTGGAAGGAACGTGGAGAATTCTTCTTGGCCAAACACACAGACCGGTTCGCATTGCTGAACCAATCGGTCCGTTGACAGACCAACAACGTAGTCTGTTAACAAAATTTCTAGCCATCGCATTCGCCACCCCCGCTGATCATGCCACACCAAGAATTGCCAAGCACAAAATGCCAAGGAGAGGAAGGAAACACAAGTAGAAACAATCGACTTAACATGGCTGACAATTTTGCAGCATCGCCAGGAGTTTCAAATCCCAAGCCCTAGCTTTGCACCTCGCATCACCGCTCAACGTCGCCGCTGACGCCACGCACGCAGTAGGATAGCGTCGTCCGAGCTCGCGCCATAGTTCCATCATCGCCTTTTCTGTCGTTCTCCCTCTTGCTGCTCTCTCTTCTCTCCTTCGCTCTCCCGCTCCTTCTCTGTCGCACTCTCTTTCCCTCTCTCGTTTTCTTTCTCTCCAGGATGGCCCATGGGCATCCTTTCATTTCCTTCAGCCAAACCGGTTCACAAAGTGAATCAGTTCACTTACCCCCTCCATCTATTTTTTCCCTTCTTTAGTTAATTCCATAAATCTTACCCCTTAATCTTCTTTAATCCAATAATTCAATTTATTTAATTCTTCCCTATTATTTTTCTCACATTTTAATTTAATTCATTAAATTGCCATTTATTTTAATTCCTCTTTTTTTTTTAAACAAAACCGAGCCACTTAATTTCTTCCAGACCGAGCCGGACCAAATCCGTTCAATTCACAATTCTCCTTCATAATTGCGATTTTGGATGAAGGAAGGCGTCTGCATCTCGTCCATGTTCGTCTGAAAAGTCCCATAATTTGGACAGAGTCAAATTCTCTTCGTCCGCATGCGTCCGGAAAGTCCTAAAATCAGAAAAGATTCAAGCTTCATTCGTCCACCATCATCCTCGCTCGTCTCAGCTTCATTCGAAAAGTCGAGTTGAAGGCAAAGGATGAATTTGGATGCTGAAAGTCGTCCTGCATTGTCCCAAAATGTAGGGGACGACGTGAAATGAGTTTTGAATGCGACACCCAGTCCTCGTGTCGTCTGCGTGTGTCCAAAAACTCCAAAAATACATTTTTCAATTTAATCCTAATAAATACGAATATGTCCTTAGCAATACCCGATAATTATCCAATTGATCCAAATACCACTAATTACCTTCCAATTATCCTTATTAAATTTCAATATAAAAAATTGGGTTATTACACCAATGATAAAAAAATGTTAAATGACATGAAAGATTTTCGCTCTAAGAATTTTGAAATGAAAGATATGGGTGAGGCATCATATGTGATTGGAATAAAAATATTTCATGATAGACAAAAGGGTTTACTAGGATTGTCTCAGAAAAGATATATCGATAAAATTCTAAAGATTCAGAATGGATAAGTGTTCTGTTGGTGTAGCTCCAATTCAGAAAGGGGACAAGTTTGCTAAAATGCAATATTCTAAAAATGATTTGGAACGTAAGGAAATGAAATCAATTTCATTTGCATCAGCTGTAGGAAGCTTAATGTATGCTCAAACATGTACTCGACCAGATATCAATTTTGCAATAGTGATGTTGGGCCGATATCAAAGTAACCTAGGATTGGATCACTAGAAAGCTGCAAAAAAAGTACTAAAGTACTTGCAAGGAACTAAGGACTATATGCTCATATACAGAAAATCAAGTCATCTTGAGGTGATTGGATATTCTGATTTAAATTATGACGGATGTGTAGACTCGAGGAAATCTACATTCAATTACATGTTTCTATTAGCTAGAGGAGTCGTATCATGGAAAAGTGGAAAACAATCTTCGATTGCTACTTCCACTATGGAGGCAAAATTTGTGGCGTGTTTTGAGGCCACGATTCAAGCATTATAGTTGCAGAACTTAATTTGGGGTCTAGGTATGGTTGAAAGTATAAATAGACTGCTAAAAATTTATTGTGATAATTCAACAGCTATATTCTTCTCGAAAAATGACCAGAACTCGAAAGGAACAAAATATATGGATTTAAAGTACTTGTTAGTCAAAGAAGAAATACAAAAACAAAAGATGTGCATTGAGCATATAAGTACAAGTTTAATGATAGCAGATCCATTAACGAAAGGATTGTCACCTAAAGCCTTTAAAGAACATGTTATAAGGATGAGTTTAGGTGACAAGTCATTAATTATGTGATTGTAAATTTATAACTTGTATCTTATGACACCTTTGAATTCATTAAGGAAATATTTTTGTATGTTTGTTTATTAGTCATATAATAGTGTATACAATTATTGTTAATTATGAATAATATGTGAAGCTTTATGAAAAGTTAAAGTTGAAAGGTATATAATGTTCCTCAATTAAAGAATTAATGAATTGTGCTAATCTGTGATACATGGAAATAATCATGTCGTCATTATAGACATATGTTTGCCATGATCCGATTATACAATTAATTATGAAAAGAAAACTTGATAAATTCACATTATGGTTCACTATAGTAATTGGTTGTGAATTCAAGTTGTAACAGCTAAAAAGTGATAGCTGAAAATTGATTTTATATTAAAGTATATAACATAGTCTAAGTGGGTGATTGTTTGATTATTCTAATAATAATCTATTAATGTTGTCCATGTTAATTAAAGTGACATTGACTTAATATTAATGAGCTTAATGTGATGGTTGTTAAGCATAAAGGACATTAAGTTAATTGGGTTTTAATTCCCTCTCCTTAACTTTATTAAAGTGTATAAAGTATAGTTAAAAAAGTGTAAATGAATTGACATAAATGAAAGAGTATGTATAAAAAGATACCTTTTGGAAAATTGTCTTCTTCATCATTTAGAGAAAATTACAGCACATTTTTTCTAAGATATTGAATCTATTTATGAAAATTATGGTGAACTATACTTGGTTTCTTGATCATCAAAGAGATGTTAAAAGTAAAAGGTTTAAGGCGATAAAAAGAATCAACGTCAAAGTCTACTTCAAAAGCTTTTATCATGAATCAAAGTTGGTACTAATGAATTATTTATCCGTGTTTATATAAAATTAATGGTTGAATTAACAATATTAAATATGGGATTGTTTATATGAAAATTATACTATAATATATATATCTGTCACTTGTTTGAAGAGAAGACGGGTCTTTCACTGTTTTGTTGAAATCTTGTCCTTTTTACTGTGTTAGTCAACTATTCTCCAACCGCGCCTTCGTCAAGAGTGTCACTTTCTCCTTTTCAAAATGCCGTCCACTTTTAAGATTTGAAACTGTTAAAATATATATGTTGTATTTATAAAATATTGAAATCAATAAGAAACTAATGATCCTCGTTCGTGAGAAAGATTGCAAGTCGAACAGAAAGTATTGCTTCTGGTGGCAAAAAAGTGAATAATGCACGAGAACTCGTTCTCAGGAAGGAAAAACGATAGGTAAAAACAATTGCTAGGCTGAGGAGGTGGAGAAGGAATCCATCCGCCCAAGAGGGGACTTGTACTTGATCAAGTGGTTGGGATGGACACATGTCAAACTCCTAAGGGAGACTGCAATGGGGTGGGGATAAGATAATAGGCAGCCCATGGGTCATGAACTTTATTTGCTGCAAGATGAGTATCGAGCAACTCTACATATGCTACAATGATACAAACGTTGCCTACATATAATAAGGGGCTCGATTGTTACATACATAGCCAAGGTTAATGATAGTCTTAATGCTTGGATATCTTTCGTGATTCTACCTCGTGGAAACACTGTTGCAAAAATATTCTACCAATAAAACTAGTATTAACGTTGTAGAACATAAGACCTAATAAGACCACACCATCTCAAACAAAGGAAATGTAACTATATTCGTAAATCACTGGAAAACTGGAAAAATTTCAGCCATCATACTCCATGGATCACACCACTTCTAAGATGAACTTGAAAGGCAAACTTTAGTAATCAAACCCATGAACTAAATTGCAATAACCATGGAAGCCACAAAAACAAGAACATTCAATTATGGGAAATTTATCATCTATCAACCATTATAATTGAATTTTTTCAAGTATGAGAAGTTTTCGATATAAATAGTCGAGCTTCTCACTATTCGGTTCGTGTGTGGACTGGACCTGAGAAAAAATTCAATCAGACAAATCAAAATATGAAACTTAAATCTTTCTAAATAAAGAGGTTTTATCGCTCCTTTGCTTTCATCCATTCAACGAAATAGTCCAGGATCAACGGCCACGCAAGTTCAGGATCGTAATTTGTTAGGTCTGGAAAACTTATCTGCAAAGCATTGGAGAGAATCAACTCAATTCAGATGGCTGAAAAGTGAACAAGATTTAAAGACGTGTCAACTCTCCTGCAATGAAAGTCCCTTTGTCCCACATAACTAACTTTCCTTATGTTTGAATACCCAACCGTTTATATTTTTTATTGGGGAGGCATTGGGTGGGAGGGAAGGAGGGAGGAAGGAAGGAGCGAAAACATAATGGAGTACAATCAAGAGGGTTGAAAACAGTCGTCAACTACAAAGAGTACCTCGTTGCAAAATCTGAAAAAGCCCATCCACTGGTCCATGTTGATGACTTGATAATCTTTCTGACACTGCATTCAAAACAAAAGTAAACGTGGACATTCATTTTAGCTTTTGTATCACTTTTTAAGGACTGAACCTGAAATGGATCATGTTTGTTAAGTCATCATGTCAATCTCAGGGGATCATTTCATCTCTTAAGCAGCCAAGTACAATTGTCATAGACAAAGGTTAACAACAAAACAATTTCCAATGTAAAAAGAAAAATTCTCTGGGCTTATAGCAGATCGGAATAGCTGCCAAATGGTATGCTACAAAGCCCGTATTTATGTGAAGCCTTCATAAATGGCAGACAATAATAGAGACACATTTATAAACTAACCATTTCATAGATCACACCTACAAACTCTAAGGTACGAAAAAATATTGAAGTCTTACTTTTAAATAGTCAGTTAAGTAATCAATCTGGGCGCGAAATTGTGAACCCAAGACAAGATCCAGTAATTCACAGATGCTCTCTACATCCACACTTTTTTGCTTCTCCTCTGAAAAAGATCGATCAAAAGCGAGAAGTAGAAAAAATTAATTAATGTATACACAAAGAAACACATACATGCCTCTCAGATATACCCACAACCATAAATATATGTACCTGTTAAACAATACCGGAATGCATAGGAATAGAAATCCACAAAGTTTGAAGGTCTCCTTACCTTCCCAAGATTACAGATTTAAAAAAATATATATCAGTAGTAACTAGATGTACTGTAAGCATTTTTTCCAACTTAAATACCATACCTCTTTCTCTAGCTCTGGCAGTGCCTTCCTTAGTTTATTTACAGTGTCTGCCCTCAATGATTTGAGGCCTCTGCGCCACTCTTCCTATCAAACATAATATAGGTCGTTATTGCAATAGAGAGAGAGAGAGAGAGATATATAGCATTTATTCTAAAACCAATGCACAACATGATTCACAGTGTGGACTAAAGATATGTGAAATATCAAGCAGGAGAGAAGCAATCAAACAAACTCAACTCTAAAATGTAGAAGTTTGTGCGAAAAGACAGCTTAATAACATAGAATTGACAATTAATGGAGGTCCTCCATACGGAACCACAATGAAATTGCTTAGCTATGAGAATGGGAAAACCGTAAATGACATTTTGTATCTGCAGTGACGGATAAATAATAAGAGATTCTACACCTAATTTTTATTTTCTAAAAACTCAGACAAGAATGAAGCTTCTACCAAAGTGAAATATCCTTGCTTTTCAGCCTTCATTTTCCTGTCATTGAAGAGCCCATGAGTCGCATTCATAAGTAAAAATATTGAAGCACGTTAATAGAGACAAGCTGTTTAAGAACATACCAAGCAAGCATTAAGATTCTCACATCAGTGTGATCCACTTCCATGTCTGAACAGAGTGTTTCGACCCCTTCTGGGCTGTTAATAAATTGTCAGACAACTAAAATCTGAATTGCAGAAATAAAAAGATTGAACAAGAATGATTTATCACTTGAAACTGGAAATACTGGAAAAAGTTGACACGTATAATTACTCTATACATGAGTGTGCTTTCAAATCCAAAAAGAAAGAAAAAAGAAAAAATCAAAAAAGAAATTTGCACATTTCGGAACTGTGAACTTACTCAATCAAACTAGAAGAGCCATTTGCATATGAATAAAATAGATTGTCAATTCGTTCCAGCTCTTTTACGTTTGCTTTACCAGAGGCTGAACAAAAGAGACATGTAGTCATTTACCCATATCAGCACAAACATGGTGAAACTTTTACATAAATATCATTTCAAAAAATAATTACTCATTTTAATCACATCTAAGACACCATCTTGACTTTCTTCAGAGAAAAAAAAACTAGATAACGAATGTTGGAGTTTAACAAAAGCAGCAAGCCTATAGCAAATAGAATAATGCTTTCAAAAACTAAAGTCAATAAATTATGAGTTCAACATTAAGGTTCTGTCTGCTGATCCAAAAGTGATTATTTTTCTTGTATTCTCCTTTTCAGAGTTTTGTTTATAAGTAGATTTACTTGTAATATAAAAAACATGCAAAATTTCAAAATAATTTTTATTTTGACAGTCTCTGGCAACATTATGTAATCATCCCAACATTAAAAATTGAAAACCTAAAAAAATTAATACTAGACCAGTAATGCTAGAAGTCTTAAAAATGATAAATTTCAAATATAATAAAAATATACAAGCATCATAATCCTTATAAAACGGATTAACATAATAAAAAATAGAGGCAAATAAAACGAAAAAACTATGAAAGGCCTGAAATTATACAATAGACGTAAGGAAAAATCTTAAACACTCATGAAAAGAATGAGTAGCAAATCTTTCCCCCAAATTTGGCATCCGAGGCCTCCAATTGCTCCATTATCCATTATTGTCACACCCCTAATTTTTCGCCGTGCGGAATAGGGCGAATAGGTGTGCGGCGCCGTAGTCCCACTACGACCAGCCTCTCTCCGAATATTCTGGAATGTCGCCTCCTCTCGTTGAACACAAACTCTTTACGGGAGCCCGGCCCCCAACCCTTTCTTTCGATTCCAAACCAAAGAAACTAGGAACAATTCTCGCCACTCGGAACACCACAACTCTCTCAAGGATGACTAATCACTCAATGATTATCAATGCCTTGGTTGGTGCCTCAAGGGTCTTATTTATAGGCAATAAGCAATCCTAATTCAACTAGAACTAGGAATCCTAAGGCTAGTAGGATTTGTAGCTCCAATCCAGTGTGTGCTAGTCCATGCTAGTAGCTCCAATCCAGTGTGTGCTAGTCCATGCTAGTAGCTCCAATCTAGTGTGTGCTAGTCCATGCTAGTAGCTCCAATCTAGTGTGTGCTAGTCCATGATAGCGCACTGTCGGCCCAGTTGGCGCGCTGCTGGCCCAGCCCAATCGCGCTGCTGTCTTCTCCTCTGCGGCGCACGCGCTGCCGACGTCTACTCCTGCCTGATGCGCGCCCCGCACGCAGCTTGTTTGCATAGTGCACCCAGCGCACTGTTGTGAGGCTTCCTAGAAGCCTCCTTTCGGGCGCTGCGCCCGTTTACGCCTTGTGAGAAAGGGGGTGTGACAATTATCCTATATCACATAACTCCCAAATGGCAACAACTTAATGCACTAGAATATCCTTCACTGATTTAAGCTTAATATTTTCATGATATTTAAACAAAAATTAACAATTTAAACAAAGTTGCAATTATCAGTCCATCTATCAAAAATAATTCACCAACGAAATTTGAGAATGAATACAAATCCTTACTCAGAAATAAAAATAAAAAATCATATTTCAAGAAATCAGAGTAAAACACTTCTAAGCTACAAATTTTTCGCTCATGCCATCGAGTTATTCAAAATTCAAATAAAACAAAAAAGAAAAAAAATCAGAATATAGATAATAGAAACGAACGTGAACGTAGACGTAGATTAAATTGATTGCAGGTAAGAAAAAACGAAATTTTGGAACTAAATCGAAGAGTACAATCGGTATTCGGAAAATTGGGAGTTCAGAAGTACCGGCACGAAAGAGATCCACAGCGGGTGAATTGAACGAAGCCGTTGAATTTGATTGACCCGTCTTCCTTGATGCAGAGCGAGGCATCTTCTTCTCTCAATGATCCAACTGCAACAAAGAACGCCTGCAGAGAAAAAAAGCTTTACACAAAGCAAAGCTTCTAAAAGAAGTTTTACCATATACCGTCCTCTTATAAAGTTTATCCTATGAATTTTAAATTTGATTATTTCAATAATGTTTTTTCATTTATTATTTGAAAATTTCTAAATTATTAAATTTCAAATTAATTCTTTAAATTATTGCACTTCGTTGTCTCGTAGATGTATCAAATGAGGGAGCTCGTATTTATTTGGACTCACAAACCAACTCGACTAGTTATTGTCTCATTTATCTTGTTTTATGTAAATTTGTCGAACTGAATTCAAAATTTCGACAACCTTAATAAGCTCTTAGTTATTCTAGATTTTAATTATGCGAGTGCACGTATTAATATAGTAAGTAATATTAATTTTAAGAATTAAGTATCATTCCATAAAAAAAATTAATATTTTAATAAATTAAATATTGAAATTGATCACCTTAAATTTATTTAATCAATAGATGTGTTGATTTTATAATCTAACTCATTAAACACAATAAAAATTAAAACTTTTTAATCAAGCAAATGAAGACCTAAGATGTCAACTTTTCTTTAACTATCAATTTAATTATTCATTCATTTTTGTTTAACTCATTACTCATGTAATTGGATTGACTAAGTATTGAATATTATTTATAAAACTCTTACTAAGTTTTACAGTTTAGGATCTTTGTTGTACTCCTGGTTCGGTTTCTAGTTTAGGACTCATGGTTATCCCTATAAACCGTCCTGGATTCTAGTCTTATTTAAGACTTATCAGTTATCCCTTGTGTGATTGATGAAATGTTGACATTAACCGTGTTATAGGTTCTAGAGATGTCTATGTTAGGATCCATGCATGCCTATAGAGGGAGAGGGAGAGGGAGAGGGAGAGGGAGAGGGAGAGGGGAGAGGGGAGAGGGGGGGGGGGTGAATTAGGTGTGCTAACTTTTTCGTTTGATATTATTATTTCTAATAGCAAGTGATTTAATGCATATAAATAAATAAATAATTACAAATGTAAAGAGAGAGGGTTAGAGAGATGACACCGGTTTGTTCACGCTGTTCGAAAAATCTCGCCTACGTCGGCGCTCCAAGTTTTCGACTTGGAGATCCTTAATCGCCCAACCTCCCCGGTTGATGATGTTTGACTTCAGAGTGTCAAACACACATTTACAATTACTAATTCTCAGGGCGTCACTCTTCTCTTGACTATTCGCAAGGGTGACATTTACAATTACTAATTCTCAGGGCGTCACTCTTCTCTTGACTATTCGCAAGGCTTCACCCTTTTCGTTCGGTTACAAGAATTGTGGAAATGAAAATTACACTTTAAAACCTAACTCTCAAAAAGTAAATCTCAAGTTATGGATTGAGAGAGTTAGGCCTATGCACTCTTTTGATAAGTGAGAAAATGAGTATAAAATTCGGTAACGCTTTCGTAAGATTCTCACTTGTTTTTTTCAGCTTCGGAGTGCCCTTTATTTATAAATTCTGCTGTAGCGGTCGACCTTTTTCTTTTTGGTCTACCGCCTTATGGTCGTTGGATGTTACCGTTGTATTTTCTGACCATTGGGAAATAGCCGCTGAAAAGTGTTGTGCAGATTGGTCGATCATGCGATCTACTGTTTTCTTCTTGGATGCTTTTGTGGTCGAGCAATTGGTCGACCTTTTTCTTCCTGGCATGAGGTTGAGCAATCCGCCCTTTTTGCGGTCGATCTAGCGGTGGATCGTTTCCTTTGTGTGGACAGTTTTTGGTCGTTCAACATGTCGACCTTTTCTACTGTTTACTTGGCCTCTTGCCTTCAATTTGCCATCTTTGATATTTCTAAGTCTCAATATGATAACTATTCACTACATGGACTTAGATAGATAAGTTAGTTCAACTTAATACCCGTATTGAGGGTATTTTCACGGAATATCAATATAAATATAATGATAAAATAATTAAGAACAAAAACAAATAAACAACGTATAATTACAATCAATACAAACATCATCAAAATAAATAAGCATAACAATATTTAGGCTAACAATCTCCCCATTTTTTATAATGAAAAAATATTATAAGTTGTTTATTCCTAAATCTAAGCATGTGTATACATCTTTGCATAATATGATTTCTCCTCCTAAGTTTATGCAATCTCTAACTTTTAATTAAATGCAAACATGTTTACATGCAAACATGCTACTATAACAACTTATACATTTCTCTCCCATTTTTGTCATAATAAAAAAGAAATCATGGGGAGGTATAATCAAAGTAAAAAAATCTCCCCCTTTGTAATTATTCAAGACATAAAATTATTGGAGGAATGTTACAATTTAATCAATTAAAAAAAAATATTTTCTTCTCCTCCTATTAAATCATCAACAAGAATATATGGAGGAAAAACAACAACAAAAATCAATAATTCAATCCACTATTTCAAACAAAAATTATTTCTCCCTTTTTACATTTACTCTACACAAAAAAAAGGGGATAAACAATTTAGGGATGATACCAATTGTTATATTATCAATTAAAATACAATTTCTCTTCCCCTTTATTAAAATATCAAATCAAGTCATTGGAGAAATCAAAACATCAAAACGAAAAACAATTATCTCTCCCCCTTACTATGTTAATTGTTGGGAGACAACATCTAATTATATACTAAGAAAAATCATTTAATTTAAACCACTTGTTGAGAAATGAAAACTTAAAAAAAAATCAAGATAAAACTATTTTCTCCCCTTTTTTAAATAACAAATTTCAAATCAATGGGGATTAACAAAACATCAAAATCAAATAACAACAATTCATCAATAGATGCAAATTATTATACCACTTGTTAGATTAAAACCAAGAATAAACTAATTGAAGAATTAAAGAATAGGTTCAAACCAATGATACCAAAAAAATGCAAATAAGAGAATCAAAGAGATCCAGTTTTATCCTATATGCATATAATATATTCAATTCAAATCAAACAAAGGAATATGATTTTAACCTATTTCTACATAACAATTAAAATCTATTTGAGTCAAGAGTATAAGTGTTAAACAATATCATCAAATTATATATCAACTCTTGATTCAAAAGTCAAAAGACACCTAAGTGCTTTTTTTAGGCACCCAACCTTTTTGGGGTCTTTATCCTTAGCAATGGTCCCTTTTCGAACCTAAACCAATTTGGAGTTTGCCTTTTTATCATTCAATTTCATAGGGCAAACAAAAGATTTATGTCCTATACAATTACAAACATTGCATGTACTAGAACCAACAAACAAATTCTTATAATTTTTCTTTCTTGCAAAGGGTTCATAGCCAATACCGGCTTTATCAAATGTGACCATTAGTATATTAAAATTTTTGCTACTATTTGTAAATTTAAGTACAATAGAATTCAAATCACTTTTTAACATTCAATTCACAAATATCATTTTCAAGTGATTTGTTAGTAGCAAACATATTGTCATTCATGCTTTTTAAATCAACAATTTGATTCTTATGAGATTTTACCAAATCAACATGCTTCTCAATCAAATTGTTTTTCTCCTTTTTCAACAAGTTATATTTACGTTTGAATATATTGGAAATTTCAAACAACTCATTAAATGCATCTAGCAATTCATTATCATCATTACAATTATCCAAATTGCTAGAAGAGTCCTATATCTTTTCTTCATTGGCCATGAAGAAAAAATGGGATACCTCTTCAATCTCATAAGAAGAATCTTCTTCGTTATTGTCCCATGTGACCTTAAATCCTTTCTTCTTTGATGCTTTTGATTTCCTATTTGCTTTGGTGCATTCAGTTGAAGTATGATTGGGTTTTTCGCATCCAAAGTAAATGATACTCTTCTCCCCTTTTCTCCTTTTTCATTGGAGGTACTCGATGAACTTTCGAGCTATGAATTTAATATCTTTGTCATCTTCATCCTCTTCCTTGGATTCATCTTGAGTGTTCAGGGAGGTTTTGAAGGCTAGATTCCTTGATTTGAAAATTCCCCTCTCTTTTTGCTCCTGCTCCTTATTGCTCATTAACGTGATCTCACGTGTCATTAGGGAACCGATGAGTTCCTCCATCTTTATAGTCTTGAGATCACGTGCCTCTTGGATTGCCATTACCTTTGGTTGCCACTTCCTTGGTAGACACATAAGAATTTTCCTAACTAACTCTTCATTGGAATAAATTCTACCAAGCATTTTCAAACCATTAGTAATGTTAGTAAACCGTGTAAACATACAACCAATGGTTTCATTTTTTTCCATCGAAATAATTCATATTCATGTATAAGCATGCTCAATTTTGTTTCGTTTACTTGATTAGTGCTTTCATGCGTAATCTCAAGTAATTTCCCAATATCATAGGCATTATTGTATACTTGAACACAATTAAATTCATCTCTTTTTAAAGTACAATATAAAGTATTGATAGTTTTAGCATTTATGCTCAATTTTTGTTTATTGCTATCATCATATTCACTATATATCTTTGGAAC
>CM039474.1:21925748-22133196 GCA_022433065.1 Begonia loranthoides | reverse complement strand
ATGACCATTCTATCCCCCAAGTCATAGCCACGTACTCAATAGGGAGACTGCCACATAGACAGTAAGAACACACCACCATAACAGTCTTCTCCTCAGCTATAAAGGAATGGTAGTAATGAAGAGTAGCAGGTGATGTGTTCTGTAATATTACAGAGTGTAAAGTTTCTCTCTGGTCTCCTAAATTCTTCAGGTAAGGAATTTTCTGTATGGATTTTGTGATAGAAGATAAAGGATTTGGAATGGTTTGTTACTTTGTTGTTGAGTTGTTTCTGCTCGATTAACTCTGTGAGAAAAATTGCTATCCTGCTTATTTATGTCTTGTGCATTGGTTGGGTTTTGTTCTGTAAGGTGGTTCTACCCTTTTTTGTGATTTCTGCCAATGAATAAGTTGAGGAATAGCTATGCTCTGCTAGTTTGGGTTGTCTCTGTTTTTGGATATCTGTTAATTGCTAAGTTGAACTGTTGTTAGCTAAGTTAGCTATTAGAAACTGTTAAGCAGTGAGGCGAAGATGTAAATATATATAGCAGTGGAATGTTTATATGCTATTGTTGCACTAATGAGTTATGTTCCGATAAAGATAAAAGAATATGTATATATTGAGATGTTAGGATTTAGGTTCTGTGGCTGAGTTCTGTTGTTATCCACGTTAAAGTAATTAGTTCTAAATGCTTGATTAGTTGCTTTGTACTTTAGGATATTGTTATTGGATGTTGAGGGTTATGGGCGTGCTCTGTTATTGGAAGTTTGGTCCTTTGTTCATTTACTGTGATCGATAAGTGGGTTGTCAATGTGATGAATAGAAATGAAGAAAAATGTTGGGTTTAAAGATCTATAAATCACGGTTGCTCTCTTATAGGTTACTGCTTCATGGAATCAGTAGGAAAAATAGGTGAGGTTAAGGAAATTAGCCTATTTTGTTTATTAAGTTGAATGTTGCAACTGTTAGCCGTCATGGGTTATGGAACTAAGTGAATGAATGTTATTAATTTTGAAGGTATAAAAAGGAGAAAGACAATGTTAATTTCCGAACTGTGCTATGGACCCCAGGTAAGTTGATACTTACTGTGTTTTGGTCTTCAGACCCTACATCGCAAGAATTAGGATTGCATGTTGTATGTTTACTAGAACTAGGTTCTTTTAATGATATGTTTATTATACATTTATACGATCATATAGGATTATTTGTATTCCCTGCATATTGCATGACATACTTAATATATGTAAATAGGCATATGGGGGTTCGGGAGGATTGGTGGCGGTCCATCAGTGGTGACACCCCCAATGGGGTACCTACTCCCTCGTAGGGAGTGGAGGTACGATATAGCCACATGAACCCTAAGGTTTATCATTTCTCTCGTACTGAAATCTTCAATGTCTTCAATAAAAGTGTGTGGGTATGGCACATGGTGACACCCCTATGGTGTGTTTCCTCGTTAGAAATACGATTAAGCCATGTGACCAATTGATGTATCCATCCCCCCGGTTAACAGATGAGATACGGTTCTTTTCTGTAATGCATCGCATGATCATGTATCACATCTGCCTTGCATTTCATTCTATCACTTACTGAGCGTTAGGCTCATTAGTTAGGTCTTGTTGATATAGGTATGTACGAGAAACATATGTACAGGTCAAACACAGTTGATGAAGGATTTGCACGGGTGGATAGTGTGGCTGGCTGGGCTAAAGAATTTAAAAGAAAATTATTTGTAAAAGGATTTGTAAATTACTTAATGTTCTTTGATGCTTCGTTTTAATTCAGCTGCGTTTCATAAAAAGGATTTTATTATTTCAGCTGAAATTGATAAGTGTTTTAAGTAAAGTGTTTTTAACGATCGGGTTTTATAAAGGAAGAATACTCTGATGTTTATATAAAAAGAAAAGCTTTAAATTTCACGCGATTTTAAAGTAAATAAAAACTGGGTCGTTACACGATTCGTAGATCTCCTCGAGATCTTTGATTTGATATCTTATGGAGCTCTTTCTAACAACAGTAACCAAAGTTATGGTCGTTTGAAGTTGAAGAGGTCAAAGGACTCTACAAACTGCATCAATTCTGACACCCGTAGCCGTTGCAGCTTGATGACGAACCGCGCCAATTTCACAACAAATCGCTATGGTTTCATGACATGCCGCAGTGGCTTGATGACAAACCGCCGTAGTTCATCTGCAAATAAAAAAAATTCATTGTCTTCTTCGTACAAAAACCCAGACAAACTATGATGCCACCATGGACTGTAAAATATTTGTAAATCATTCGAAAACTACAAACATTAACATTTTTTTACAAAATCCTCTAAATTATAAAACCCGAAATCTTCTAAAGTCATTCTTTTACAAAATACAATACACAATCTTTTAAATCTATTCTCTATGGATATTAACTCTTTTCCAGTGAAAATCTATTCTAAAATCACTTTTCGTTTTTTTCATGGGTATTTGTTTTTTCGCACTGTGATTTTCAGAAAGTTAACGTGACTTTCAGAAAGTTAACGGTGATGTTTGTGGCGGCAGTTTCTCATTCAGTGGTTAAATTATTAGTTAAAAAATGATGATGATTGGTTTGTCACTAACAATAAAAGATGAAGATGATGGTTGATTTGTCATTTTTCTTTTAAAAAAATTTAATTTTGTTCCAAAAATGAAACTGAACAAAATAACCTTATGTAAATATATCTGTGACATGACATATGATGCAGGTAAAAATACGTCACTCAACACATTTAGTTAATGTTAACGGAAAAGATAGATGGAATGACTATTTAAAAAATAAATTGAAACTATAAAAAGTTTTACGAGATAATTAAAATGACGAAGATTAAAAAGAAAGTAACTTTAAATTTTAGGGATCAAAAATATATTTTACTCTAAAACTTAAGTAATAAACAAATATGTACAGAAACTATTATAAAATTAGAAATTTAATAAAAAAAGATATGTATATATCATGACATAATTATAAAATTTTGTAAAACTTTGATGAGCTCGTTAGCTTGGCTTTTATATGCTCGGTTTGCTCATTTGCTTGGCATCTCCAAATTGAAAGAAAAGGATAAAACAATTATCTTAAAAAAATCATGTACAATCAATATTATAACAACTTTAGTGAATGAATTTTGTCTTAGGATATTAAAATCGTCGTGTGGGTTGCACATGAAAGTCTGTGAGTTTGTCTAAAAGCCAGATGACTTCCTTTTCAAGCAATCATCAAAGTCCAATCGGAGGACCCTTTTCTGCATATAAGATCTTCTTAGCAATTCACCAGAAGAGGGAAAAATTAGAATCAGAAGCGCAACAACTTGCAAGATACCTAATTTACATCTTCCTTTTCTTCTATATCTAACCTCCACCTCCTGAAGCTTTTCAAGGTTCATTCTTTGTTTGTCTTTGACTTGTTCATTTATTATTAATTTAAGTTAACTTTTTGTCTCTTATACGTGATCATATTGTTCATCTAAATATGAAAATTGTTAGATTTTGGTGTGACTTGAATTTTATTGGTTAGGTCGGTGAACTCGCATTATAGATTTCATTTAATATTTTATTTTCTCTATAAATTAATGTAAGTTAGAGTCACAAAACTCGCAGTTGTATTTGGATCTTCATCATAGTAAATTATTCTTCTGCCCGTGGTTTTTTTCCGTAAGGATTTTTTTACGTAAATCTGTTGTTTCATATCGTATTTTCTTTTTCTGGTTATCGTTAGATCTCTAACAAAAATTTATGTTTGTATTTATTAATGACGACCATCTTTCTTCATTGTCATCTATCTATTAAGTGGATCAAGAAGAAGGGATAGAGAATGAGCTAGTTGCACTAGGACATCTGGATTTCAGGTCAGAAAAGTAGATGTTCACATGTGCAAATCACATGATAATCTTAACGGATTTTGTAATGGCAGAGTTGAATTTGCTCAAAATCATGAGTTCTTGAGTGCTAAGAAAAGCTTGAGGTCAAAATTATCGATTACTCTGACGACATCGTCAATTCTGTTGTCTGAGTGGCCATCTTCTAGGACTTTCTGAGTTTCATGCCCAAGAATGGGCCTAAACGGCCCAAACTATAACCAGCATTCTTTTTAACGAGTTTGAAAAAGAAGAAGTAAATGGCATACGTTTTATTTATAATCATCTAGTATATAACAAATGCTCTAGTGGAAGTATAATAATCTTTATTACAAGCCCAATCAACAGCTGAAAATGCATGTGGAGAAAAAGATGACTGCTTGTATAGAACAATCCCAGGATCAATAGTGCCACAAATCTAACGTGGTAAACTCTGCAACAAGTCAATGGCTATAAGTGGGTTTATGCATGAATTGTGCGTTAGAAAAATAAAAAACGTGAATGATAAATATAGAAGAAGTGATATTTTATCATTTAACTAAACATGCCTTTAAATAGGCTTACAACAATAACCATAGAATACTAATGGTTAAAAACCATAAATGTCACTAAATGCCCATAACTTCTAAAACAAAGAAAACTTCCAAATTAATTTACATAATTTCCTATAACTCAAAAACCACTATCAGTTATACACATTAATCACAACCAGTTACACACATTAATACAATTTAAATGCCACAAATAAAGTTTAATAAAAAACCTTTTATTTTCTTAATACCCCTCCTTAAACTTGATTTGTTACACCAAGTAAATTTTTCATTTTGATGACAATCTCCAACTTGAGTGGCTTCGTGAAGATGTCCGCTGCTTGGTCTTGTGACTTGATATATTTGAGTTCCACTTCTTTCTTCGTGATACAATCCCGAATGTAGTATAATCGGGTATTGATGTGTTTGCTCCTCCCACGAAACACCAGATTTTTGGCTAAGGCAATGGCCGATTTGTTGTCAACAAAAATCTCCATTGATCCTTCATTCGAAACTTCAACTCATTCACTAAGTTTCTTAGCCAAATTGCATGACATACACATAAAGTTGTCGCGACGTACTCCGTCTCGCATGTTGATAATGTGACTATGGGTTGCTTTTTTGACATCCATGTGAACGCCGTTTCACCAACAAAAAATATGAACCCCGTAGTGCTCTTCCGATCATTCAAGTCACTACTCCAATCACTATCACAATAACCAACAACATTAAAATTGCTAGAAGAAACATAGGAAAAACCATACTCAATCATCCCTTTGATGTAGGGAAGTATCCTCTTCGCCATTTTGAAATGTGTTGTTGTCAGCTCCTCCATAAATCGGCTAATGATTCCAACCGAATAAAGAATATCCGATCTTGTGCATGTCAAGTATCTCAAACTTCCAACCAAGCTTTTGAAAAGTGTAGAATCTACCTTCTCTCCTCCATCTTTCTTGGTAATTTTGACTCCACATTCCATTGGTGTTCCAACCGGATTAGCATTATCCATGTTGAACCTTTTGAGCACTTCTTTAACATAGCCTTCTTGGAATATAAAAATCTCATCTTCACCTTGTTTAACTTCGATCCCAAGATAGTAACTCATGAGACCAATGTCCATCATTTCAAACTCCTTTGCCATCTCCCTTCTGAACTCGTCAAACATGCTCGGATCATTTCTGGTAAATACTAAATCATCAACGTATAAACAAATTGTAAAGACCCGGTTTTTATTTACTTTAAAAATTGCGTGAAATTTAAAACTTTTGTTTTTACAAAATTAGAGTAAGAGTTTTTTTTTTAAAACCGAATGTTAAATCCTCTATTTAAAATCATTTTCCAATTTTTCGAATTGAGAAATAATCGTTTTAAAACATTTTAGCAGCAGAATAATTACTTTCTTGAAAACATAATAAATTCTTTTATAAAACACAACGAAATTAAAAAAAATCATTAAAGAATATTAATTCACAAAACCTTTGACAAATATTTTTTATTTACTCTTTTAACCCAACCAGCCACAAGATTCGCGCGTGTAAATTCTTCATCAAGGGCTCCTTAATTTATTCTTCTATTCTGAAATGTACCTACATCACAAGACTTAACTAATGAGCCTAATGCCTAGTAAGTGATAGAATGAAATACAATGCATATGTTATGCATGGCCATGCAATGCATTACAGAAAAGAACCATATCTTTTCTATGAAGCCAAAAGTCGGATACGTCCTATGGTCATGTAGCTATCCGTCACTCCTATATGGAGATATATCCTATGGGCTCACTTCATGATCGTCACCGCACTCCTTTGTTAAAGACGTTGGGGATTTCAGTACAAGAGAAGAGGATACATCCTATGGTCCACGTGGTTAACCGTCACTCTGATGGAAAGACACATCCTATGGTGTCCCCACCGATGGACCATCACCAAATCTCCAGAACCCCCATACGCCTATTTACATATATTAATTATGTCATGCAATATGTTCGTGAATACATACAGTCCTATATGATGATATAAATGTCTAATAAACATATAATTAAAAGAACCTATATCTATTAAACATACAGCACGCAATTCTAACTCTTGCGATGTAGGATCCGAAGACCAAAGCACAATAAATATCAACTTACTTGGGGTCTTTAGCGCGTTTAGCTCTTTATCCTTTTTCCTTTTTAATAACTTGAAAATAATTATCATTTATTTATTAATATATTTATCAATTATAAATTTAACTTTGATACCATTATTTCTAGTTTATTATTTAATTATCATTTAACGATTTTTTATTAATTTATCTTTATTAATTTTATAACCAATCAAAATAGTGACTCTAATTTATACATTTTCCCTTAATTCACAATTAACCAATTGATACGTTTTTCATTAACGGAGTTTCGTCGTCTAATTATGCTAACACCAATTTTAACAGAATAATAATTCCAACCCATTATCTGTGCAATAACTAAAACAGAAGTAGTTATAACCAATCTAGGCATACTGCGTGTAATCGATTCCATACTAATCAAAGAGCACAACCAACACACTTTCTTCAACATAATTCATTTATCTTCTACTTCCATTTCCATACTTTCCATACAAAGAATATATATTTTCACAGTGCATCCAAGCAGATAACCAACAGGCAACAAAATCTTACTCTACAACATATAACCTCAACGATGGCTACCAACAATAAATCACAATCAAATAGCAGTGCACCATATTTTCATCCAACATATATGTGACTTCTAACAGAGAATCAATTCCATTATCCAAACATAAATCTTCACCAGTTTATCTTTCACAATTATTCCATTAAATCAATCAGATAGAATTACATAACAACATTAAGCACGTCAATCAACTATAAATGATTCACTAACAGCGGCAGAATACATTTCTTTACTCATTTATCTTCTACTCCAACTATTAACATAATTAAGCCCATAAATCCATAAGTCATAATAGAGAGTCGAAAATTCCTTTCACAATAAGACATCCTCACAATCCAATTCGTGATTTCGTTCGGTCTGAACAAACCCGTGCCCTAGCCTCGCATGTTTCACTCCCACAATTCGTCGCGCCGTGATGACCAAAATCCCACTATGCTCGGAGTCGCATGCCAAACCCGAGCTCCTTCGTCGTACGTCGGACTTCCCTGTCGCCCGAGTTCTCCCCCCTCGGTTTTTCTCCCTCTCTCTCGCTCTCCCTTTCTCTTCCTGAATCGCGGACCACATCCCCCCTTTTCTTCTTCTTTCAATTATCCTTTTACTAAAAAAACCAGTCCTTTCCTAAAACAAAACCCAAACCGGCTGCGGTTTAAGGAAACAAAACCGGTTTAATCCCCCTCTTATTTCCTTTAGCCGATTCAATCTCTTCCTTCCAACTATTTTAATTCTTCTTTTTATTTAATAAATCTCCTCATTTATTTAATTAAAATTATCTTTTAATTCTTTTAATTAAAATCTCCTTCATTTCAATAAATTATTCATTTAATTAAATTATATTCAACCTAATTCCAATTCCCTATTTACTCCGATTGTTACTTGATGATAATAATCGGTCCAATTTAATTTTTTCGATTTAGTTTCTCAAATTAATTTTCCATCAAATAAATCCTCAATAATTATCCAATTAATTTCTCAATTATTTTTACTTAATTTTGTTACGGGAAATCAGGGTATTACACAAATGATTAGTATACTTTCACCTTGGATTTTGATGTAGAGGGCATGCTCATAAGGACACTTCATATACTTCTTTTCTTGAAAATATTTGTCAATCTTTGAATTCCATGCTCTCGGTGCTTGCTTTAAACCGTAAAGAGCTTTCTTCAATCGAAGCACTTTGTCCTCTTCACCTTTGACTTCATAACCCAATGGTTGCTCCACATAGACCTCATCTTCAAGAATTCCATGCAAGAATGTCGATTTGACATCCATTTGATGTATCTTCCAACGATTATGGGCTGTCAAAGCAATAATCAAACAAATAGTTTCAAGGCAAACGATAGGGGCAAATACCTCATCATAGTCAATGCCATGTCGTTGACTATACCCTTTCACCACTAGTCTTGCTTTGTGCCTCTCAACATTGCCATTGGCCATTCTCTTTGTCTTGTACACCCACTTTACTCCGATCGGTTTGTGCCCTTTTGGAAGTTTGGTCAACTCCCATGTGTCATTTTTCTCTATCACTCGAATTTCTTCATCCATTGCATCCTTCCATTTTTGTTTGCAATGGCTTCTTGGAAACTAGTGGGCTCACAATCACCAAAAAGACAATAGAGAATTATGTCATTTTGATTTTCATTTACCTCATTAAGTTCTCGTAGACTTTGAGTCCCTCTTGGGGCAATTTCATTCTTCGAATCGCTGAAAATGCCTCCATTCCGCTGGGCGATGCATTGCATGACGCTGAGCCTTCAGATGATGATTGATTGGTCGACTGGAGTGACGCTGGAATGGGAAAAACTTCACTCATTTCATCCCTGATTGGCTCATTTTCATCATCTTCTTCAAAGTATGGAAGGAAATCATACTCCTCCTCCTATATATTCCAATCCCAAGAGTCTTTCTCATCAAAAACAACATCACAACTAATAATTACCTTCCCGTTCAAAGGATTGTAGAGGCGATAACCCTTTGAACTTGCATCATAGCCGATGAAGATGAATTTCTCACTTCGATCGTCGAGCTTGGTCCTTTTTTCTTCCGACACATGAGCATATGCAATACTCCCAAACACCTTGAAGTGACCGATTCTGGGCTTTATTCCATTCCATGCTTCTTGAGGCAGCTTGTCAAGCACACTTTTGGTTGGTGCTCGGTTTGTTCAATAGACTGCACAAGCTACGGCCTCTGCCCAAAATTCCATCAGTATGTTCTCTGTCTTTAGCATGCTTTTTGCCATGTTCAAGATTGTCCGATTCTTTCTCTCTGCCACGCCATTTTGTTGCGGTGTCCTTGGCACCGTTAAAGGACGTTAGATGCCTTTTTCATCACAAAATCGGTTGAACTCATTTTATGTGAATTCACCACCTCGGTCAGTTCTCATGGCCTTGATCATAAAGCCACTTTCATTCCACACACGCCTTGAATTTCTTGAAGATTTCAAATACTTTCGATTTTTTCTTCAAAAAATACACCCATGTTTTTCTTGAAAAATCGTCAATAAGGAGAAGGAAGTATTTCCTTTTTCCATGAGATTCTGGATTGATTGCTCCACACACATCAGCATGGATGAGTTCTAGAGGCTTCTTGGCTCTTGTCACAGACTCCTTCAGAAAACTACTTCAATGATGTTTTTTGAGTAGACACCCTTCACACACTTGGTTCGGCTTGTGAATGTGCGGTACACCCTGCACCATCTCCTTCTTCGACAAAGTTTTCTAAGCTCCCAAAATTGAGATGTCTGAACCGTAGATGCCATAGCCAAGAGGGATCCTCGTAACACATCTTCAAGCACTTTGCAACATCATTACATACATTCAAAGGAAACATTTGGTTTTTGGTCATGGAGACTTTAGCAACAAGTCTTTCATGACTATCTCTCAAATACAAACAATTGTTTTTCATTTGAACTTCAAATCCTTTCTCTAACAATTGTCCTACACTCAATATATTATTTTTTACATTGGGAATGTAATAAACACTTGTGATATATTGATGTTCTCCATTATTTAACCGAATGAGAATTTTACCTATTCCTTTTATGGCAGCCAGAGAATTGTCTCCAAAGGCAATGTTAACTTTCGCCATCTCGTTCATTGGCGATGGTCTCACACCGCCTTTGATGACTCGGCATTGGCGATGGTCTCGAACGTGTCTTCATCCACCGATTGGTACAAGATATAGAGGGCCTTTTTGTCCTTCTTTCTAGTCTCTTTTAACGCGTTTCTTTGCGCTTGATCGGCTCCCTCTTCCGCCTCTTGGAAACCGTTCTCCATGATCTCCCACACGTCTTGTGCTCCTAGTAACGCCTTCATTTTGATGCTCCAATTGTCGTCGTTGAGCTTGGTAAGCATCGGTAATTGAAGCGGACCCATTCCTCCATCGTTGGTCATTTTTCTCTCAGTGTCTTTTTCGCACACTCTGATACCACTTTGTTAGAGAGAAAAAACACGTGAAGGATGAATATAGAGGAAGTGATATTTTATCATTTAAATAAACATGCCTTTAAATAGGCTTACAAAAACAACCATAGAATACTAATGGTTAAAAACCATAAATGTCACTAAATGCCCATAGCTTCTAAAACAAAGAAAACTCTCAAATTAACTCACATAATTCCCTATAACTCAAAAGCCACTACTGATTATACACATTAATCACAACCGGTTACATACATTAATACAAATTAAATGCCACAAATAAAGTTTAATAAAAAAACCTTTTATTTTCTCAACATTGTGATAATTTATTCACAGCATAGGCAATGTCAGGATGTGGGACAGACAAGAACTGCATACTTTTAACAATGGCACAGTACTTAGATAGGTCTGATAGTGGCATCTCTGAGTTAAATGTTAACATTGGGGAGGTGGCCAGTGGTGTCGCCACTAGTTTGCCCTTGTACATATTTTAGTGCAAGAAAGGAGATCTATGATATATTGACGTTGATACACTAATATGCCTTGAGTATAAGAAACTACCTCTGTCAAGACCCTTTGTGTATAAATTTTTTTTTCTTCCAAACATATAAATCTTTTGGAATTTGTTAACATTTCAGCAGAAGACATTTTAAAATAAAACGATTACAGCATGATTATTAAGGTAACCGAAAATGTTCTAATACTAAACATACTTATTTTTTAGTACAATTGTCTTTGCTCTTCAAAATACATTTCTATATATTATATTAAAAAGTTATTCACATTGTCGTTTGACATCAAAACATGTTGTCAAAATATTAAAACAATCCATTACAAATTTATTGTCCTATCCATATTTCAATTTCTCCTCTGTTACATAAAGTACTATTGATAATCCATCCTCCAACATTTGTTGGAGCAGTGACAAGCCATGCATGCAGTCTCATAGATGCCTCATTAATTGGTATATCGGTCAAATCGATCCACATATAAATCTTTACTGTTACAATCTCCTACATTACAAGGTTTAAAGCATGAGTCTAATGCTCAGAAAGAAACTAGAAACAATAAACAAGTGACATATAATGCAGTACGTGTAAAACCATGCATGTTTATACTTTTCAATTTATTTATTGTTCTCTTCACTTGTTAATCTGATTATTGGGGTACAACCTAGAAGAGAATAGACACCGTTTGGTCCGCCTCTTGTGGGAAAGCCAAATTCAAACCTCAGTCACACAATAATGCATTACATGTTAACTTTTGCTTTCTTAATCTTTCTTAGACATCATATGCACTAATATGGCATGAAGCATGAACATAAAAATTTCATTCCCATACATAACAACAATTGCAGCATATACAAATTTCACAACAAAATTATTCACACCGTGCAACTTTTTGTAGAAAACTTACAAACTGTATACAATAGTATTCTTAATAATTCTACAACTATTTTCATGCAAAGCAAACCATATTTAATTCTTTATCAATTTTTCACAATTACATAAAAAGATAGTTAATCACGTCATTCACAGTAGCATCCAAATATTCTTAATAATTCTACAACTATTTTCATGCAAAGCAAACCATATTTAATTCTTTATCAATTTTTCACAATTACATAAAAGGATAGTTAATCACGTCATTCACAGTAGCATCCAAATAAATCCACATAACAACACCCTATGGTGCAGGTGTTAGCCTAATTGACATTACAATATTTGTCTTGATGATGACTATTTAATTGATTAATAAGTTGTTTATTATGAATTGTGTAAAGATTAGGATCTGTGCACGCCTATATAAGGGGTGAATTAGATGTGCTAATCTTTTTCGTATGATATTGATTATTCTATCACTAAGTGATTTATCACAATATAAGCAATCAAATATAAAACAAATATAAGAGTAAAGGAATAGAATGTGCAAACAGGGTTTGTTCACGGGGTTCGGCAAATTTCGTCCCCGTCCGCGCTCCAAGATTAAGACCTTCAATTAAAAGTTAGTATTATGTCCTCTCTATCTAAAGAAATATATAAAAATAAAAACAAAAAAATTAAACTGATAATATTTAGTTTTTGTTCTATTTCTGCTATAACATGACTAATACTTCTAATACTCAGTGATTGTTTAGTTAAAGTGATAGATTAACATGATTGAAAATTAGAATTAGGTATTGTAAATTGGTTTTCCACACATTCACTACTAATACACAAAAATTGTGACAAGCTTGTCATGCTATACTTGAAAGGTTTTAAAATCTTAGCTTTGATATTTGAGTTTGTTGATAAATTGTTATGAGTTTCTCTTTTCTATTACAAGTAAACTAAACTTTGTAGGTTTATGGAGACAATGTTAGAATAAAAAAGAATGTATAAAAAAAATTGCAAGTTTGAGGAAGATAAAAGCTTTGTGATTCCCTTAAAATACACTTTCAACTTAAGTGAGCTTTTCACCTCAAAAATTGAGGAAAAAATAGTAACTTTTCCCTTGAATTATCAAGATAAACTCTTCTTATCAGAAGAGTGTGGAAATCGTAAGAGGGAGGGAGGGAGAGAGAGAGAGAGGAGAAAAGTGCATATATATATATATATATATATTTGGATTTAGTGCATATTGATTTGTAAAAGATGAAGTTGCATGGAAGATGTTACAATTGCAATTAAGACCTCACGTGATATATATACAAAATACACATATGCATATATATATGTCACATTATGGAATAATGTGTAATATATCTATATAATTCTGGAGAAAGAAGCTCTTAGTCAATCGGTTTAGAGTGGTCATCGTTCACCCAAGGATGCGATCATCTAGCTAGATCGTTCGGCAATTTAGAACAAAGGAATCTATGGTCGATTGATGGAGTGGCGGTTGATCGACCAAAGATGAAACGATCGACCGCCAAACTGAAGAGTCACTTGGTAATGAAAACGCGTCACTAAAAACTTCTGAAGTCAACATTGGACAATGAAGTCCATTCTCTTGACCTTCTATCTTCACTCAAACACTGAGGGGGCATTGGATGTGGCCTATAAATAGAGAGGGAAGGGAGCGAGGTTTCACAAAGAAGGAAAACTAAGGGAACCTCTGCCAAAATGTTGAGAGAAATCATGAGGAGTTGTTGTGAAGTTCTTGAGTTTCTGAAGGAGAGTGAAAGTTTGAGGATGAGTTTGTGAGTGGTAAAAGGAAGCTGAGAACTTAGATGGAGAAACTTTGTGTTTTGAAGAGAGGTAAGGAGAGGTTAGTCTGTGAAGATTGTTGAGGAAGGAGGAAACATTCTGTTAATATTGGGTGAGTTATAAAGTTGAGAGAGAGAGATTGTGATGAAGGCAGTGAACTACTGTGAATTGTGATGCAGGTTTATGCGTGGCCGAGAGGATATTGGTAAGAAGAACAGAGAGGAAGGTTGTTGCTGGAAGCATATTGGTTTCTGTTTCTTTTATGCTTTGGGTAAGCGATGCTCTTCTATGAATCGATTCTGGTTATTGGATTATTATGCTTGTTGGAATCGTTTCTAATGGAGTTAAAATAAATTTTGTTATTATCTGGAAGTATATATTCTATAGCTTTGGGGATTTCGCAATATGCATGAATTAACTGCTTTACTTTGATGATTACTTGAGGATAATGTAAATGATGTTAATTAAGAGTTTGGTTCCTGCCTAGGAGTATGAGATAGGTTGAATTGCTCCCCACATGATTTAATGAATTAAACTTAGTGATGGATGTGTTCTTCATGTGTTATTGAAACTACTTTGATAAATTATGTCACTGTGAATACTTTATTGGTGCAAGTTATTATCATGTGGAATAAGATGTTGAGTTGACTAGCTAGATGAGGTTGGAAGCTACATTCTATTGGTTAAAAAGATTAGTAGTTGGCTTTCTGTTGCTAAAAGAATTGTCTAGTGGACATTATACTCTGATTATTTATGGAAACTTACGTTGATGAATGATAGGGTTAGAGCTCTACGTTAGGATAGTTAGGGTAGAGGAATTATTCTATTGGACATATTGTGAAGCTATACTTTGTTGGAGTAAATTGCTAAGTTGAATTAAGTTGATCTGTTAGGTAATGAATTGCTAGTAGCTAGGGTTGATCATTGGTGAATCATTATTGATAATTTCACATTGTTGATAAATAGGCTTCGAGAAGAAACTCTAAGTTGTAACTCATTAAAGCTAAGGACTCTAGGTTAGTGGTACTGCATGTTTTTTGTCCGAAAGGGCCTACATCACGAGAATCAGGGTTTGTTTGTTTGCTTGATTGTTTGAATTGTATATTTATTAGATTTATGTTCAGTTTCTTAGTTAAGAATGAATCTCGTTTTGAGGATACGATCGAGGAACATGTTAGATAGGATTGTATGTGCACAACAACATTAAGACTTGGAATCCTAAAGTATATGAAAGTGAATAAACGTAAATAGGTGGTTAGAGATGTGGGTTCTTGAGTTGGTTGCCTAGGTGTGTGCCACAGGATGGACGCCTTGTGCATAAACTGCTCTACCTTGTCAAGTTGACATCTCTAACACTTGGATGGGTAACTAAAACTAAATGAAAACAAAAGTGAATAAAAATATACATAAATAGTTGTTAGAGATGTGGGTTCTTGAGTTGGTCGTTTAGGTGTGTGCCACGGGATGGCCACCTGGGTAGTGTATTAGGTGTGTGCCACAGGATGGCCGCCTTGTGCATAAACCACTCTACCTTGTCAAATTAACATCTCTAACACTTAGATAGGTAACTGAAACTAAATGAAAACATAACAGTAATAGAATTAAATAGAATATATGTAAATAGAAGTTTTTGTGGTTTGGTTAGATACGCCCAGCACAGAAACAGAATAAATAATAGTAAAAGACAAGAACAGTAACAAATAAACAAAACTGAAAACTTAATACTGACTTTAAGAGTTGTATGTGTATTTAATGTTTTACGTTTATACCGCATACTGAGCTTTAGGCTCATAGTTAGTTCCTGTGATATAGGTAAGGAGCCGATGATTGGATAAAACTGATAAATGGCATAGCTGATGGAGTATTGCCGGGTTGGGTGTTTGTGCTGTTGGCAACATTGACTTTGGGGGTTATTGCTAACAGAAATAGAATAAACATGTTTAATTGTTTTAAGTGATTCAAAATACTTTCAAGTGTTATTTGCTTTAACCGGTTTTAAATAAATGTTTTAGCGATGCTTGTTTAAATAGTTTTTAAACTACTAGTTTTTGGTATTTATATGGTTAAGACTTTCGCTGTATATTTACTCTGGTTTTCCCTCATGTGTGTTTTTTTAAAAAAAAAAATTTTATACATAAAAAGTTACGGGATGTTACAGTTATCTTCCTAGTGAGGATAAATTTAATGGTTTGTATAACTTAATTCTGTGGGTTGGATTTGTTGCATATCATTTGGATTATTTATATTTATGCACCGTTATTTCTCGTGAGGACCTAGGCCCATAACTCTTAGGTTGCGCTATATTATAAAAAGTCTTCCACTAAAATCTACATCTTGGGTTGGGCGATCGGGTCCTCCACAAGGATTGGGTCGTTTGACCTGACGGTTCGGTTAGGCCCTACCTCTGGGTCGTGACAGTACTAATAGCTCCTCCAAATCTTCAAAGCTAAAATTATGCTTATCAACTCCAAATCATGAGTTGGGTAATTTTGCTATGTAGCTCCAATTGCCTAAATGCGTAAGCAATGACTTTACCCTGTTGCATTAGAACACACCCAAGACCAACCCCTAATGCATTAGTGTAAACTACATAAGGTTGCTCACTATCAAATACTATCAGAACTGCCACACTCGTCTACCTTTGCTTTCACTCTTCGAATGCATTCTGATAATGGTTATCCTATTGAATCCTACACACATCCTGGTCCACTTGGTCAACCCTCAAACTGTCAAGGAAAAAACCCTTAATAAGGCCCTGACAGCTGACAATGCCTAGAAATTTACAAATTTCTAGCGCTCTCCTAGATAATTACCACTAGATAACTAACTCAATCCTAGAAGCATTTACCAAAATCCTAGATAAAGCACCACAAGTCCAAAAACCTTCACCTCAGACATCCAAAAGTTGACTACTTCCTTTGAAAGTAGCACTGATGATTACTCAACATCTGCAACACCATAGAGCTTATGGTTCCCATATTGTCATTGATACTTGAAGAAACCAAAATGTTGCTAATGATAACTATGACAAACCAATCCAAACAACCTAGAACTCAGTTTATAAGAATTATTAAGGTAGCATGCATTTGTCAATTGAAAGGTAAGACCAATAACCTAAAATGCTCAAACTGCGAATGAAAATCCACCTTTAGTATATCTTCCTATGAATCCTCAACTGATGACATCCAAATTATGGTTCAAACTTTGGTAAATAAAACAATGAGAAATACCTAATGAGTTAAACAATTCATCTATCCTAGACAATTAATACTTCCTCTACATTGACATTAGATCAACTTCCAAAAAACGTTGCAAAGCCTGAATAGGAATCAACCTTCCTCGCAAACAACATAGGGACACTACACCAAAATGAACTCTCACAAAAAAAAATGTACTTTCACGAGGATGTACTCTCACGAATGCACCTTTTACCGAACAACTTCTATAGCTAAGTTCTTAAAATTCTCAATCCCACTAGGAATCTCTTTTATGGCATGGTTGAGATTGAGGTAGAAACCAGAGACAAGTTAATGTAGAAATTTATCTGTTGGTCGGGCGGCCCACCAGCAAGACCACTAAAGAACACATCCAACATATCAAGATAACCAACATACATGAGCCTAGCACTATGGTTCCGCCAACCCCAACCAATCAAACAAAGATTTCCACATGGCTCCAAACTCTTATGACTACCCATGCAATCTTCAAGAGAGGATTGATCAATACAATGCAAGGACCATTGAAATAAACAACAACTCACTCTCCTTGTGAGATAAGAGACTTTCTTTAGATGTGGACTAACTACAGCTTGCACTTCATCAAAAATCTTCAAAGAATTAGCATCAAATTGTTATAATGACAAAATGATTGGGTTTGCAAAAAAAACTTATGATAACTCAAACGAAGCAAGCTTCACATATGTAGATAAAACCCCAATACGAATAATCAACAGTATCGAGTATCAATGGGTTTCAACCACCAACTGCTAGACCCAATAAGAAAACAAAGACAATGAAAACAAAGGGTATGTTTAATTGAAAAATAGCAATACCCGAACGAAACGACATGGGACAAAAATCAAACCACAAAGATCCATTGATCTCTCAAAGCATAAAACCCTTAGAATTGGCAAAGAATCTAAAGAGAGCAATCTTAGAATGAATATTCAAGATTTAACTAACCAGAAACATCACTGCCCTTCAGTTGGGTTCATCTTAAGTAACTAATGTGACAGTTCCATAAATTGAGCATGAGACCATCATGTAGAACCCGTGAAATTTTTAAATAATAAAATTTCATGGATAAATTTTTTGCGTATTAATTGGTCATGTCATTGAAAGTTTGACTAGATTTATCGCGTAGCGGCCACGTGTGAATTCTCGATCAAATAGTCAAGTTGGTAAAATTGGATAATTACTGAGCGGTAGATAAATTGAAGAGATGAAATTTGGAAATTAAATTAATTAAGAGACGATGTCGGCTTGAGTTAGACGAATCAAAATTGCAATCACAATTAGGAGTGAGTTATTAATATATAAAATATATTGTATATATATTATATGTATTAAATTAAAAGAAAAGAAAGATATATTAAAAGGACAAATAGATGAAGAGAAGGAAAGAACCCTTCTCTTCATCTCTTTCGACCGATGAGAACGACGCACACGAGGGAGATGCCGAAGTCGAATGGCAAACTCATGACATTCCAAGCGGGGATGTGGATTCGCAGCATTAAGGAGAGTAACATTCGTGAAGGCCGTTGGTAAGAATCTTTATCTAAGACTTTCGATTTAGGGTTAGAATTTTAGAAAACTTTGGCCTCAAATTCAAGCTAATTAACTCAAATCCGACGGACCCAACTGAGTTATATTAGTGAAATTGAAGTCTAGTTCAGATTGTGGATCGCATGGAGGTGGAACAGAGGGAAACGGTGCATTTCCAAGGGATGAATTGCGCCAAAGACGATCGAACGGTTGATTAGTGGTAGACGAACTGATCGACTGGGAGCAAGAGGGCAATCAACCAAGAGAATATCGGTCAATTGATTGAAGGCAGTGGTTAATCGATCGAAGGAGGGCCGGTTGGCCACCAAGGGTCCAGAGGTGACCGTGGTCAACCACTGGTAATTTACCCGACCCATTGATCAACCGGGTGCTAGAGGATGATCGACCGAGACAATTGCGGTCGATCGACCAAATGCAGTGGTCAATCAACCAGAGAAGGACTGGTTGATCACCAACAGTTCAGAGGCTACCCTAGATGATCAACCGGCCGATCACTTGACCAGTTGATCGACCGGGAGCCTATGGCTGACCCATTAGGAGCTTGTGGCCGATCGACAACTGCTAACCAAAAATGGGCAGTTTGCCCCGTAATTTTCCCAAATCGATCCCGATACATAGACACATGTACAATAAGGTCAATTACACCTCATTTGGGCTCTTATTCTTGCTGTTTGACATGTTTCTAGGGTCGGACGATTTCAATGATTGTGATACAATTCCTGAGGAGACAGTTGCTCCGGTCAACAAGAGGGAACGCCGAAGAGGTAGAGATTTCTATAACTCTTGCATTGCATTGCATTCTCATTTTCAAAATGCTATATTTTCTAGAGTAACACATTGAAAACTCAACGAGGACTGTTTCAACAGAACGTCAGTTTTTATGTGTACATATTTTTCTCATGTTTTTTTCCGTACATGGTTTGACTTACTGTTCTGTGTAATATATTGGGAGGATTAATCATCTTGATGCTTTGGGCACTCTGGCACCAAAGCATCATGAGGCTATCCCATGAAACCTTCAATTGCGTAAAGGTTGACTGTTTGTACATGCGAAATGGGGATGAGGCATTAGTGACATGTCTTTAGGTTTTGAGCCCCAAAAGTAAGAAATTGAGATAGGAAGATGATGAAGCTTCCTTGGGTTTTGAGCCCCAGAACCTAGACAAGGTTTAGTCACACAGATCATAAGATTGTTAGCAGCTGAGCTTTGCCTATCCTAATACCGTTCCATTTGACGGGTGGCGTGAAGGTTCGTAGCTCTGCTTACCGGAAACCCTCGTCAATTTGGAACCTATAGGTATTTTAGTTGAGAAGTAATGCATCGGGAGCAACCTTATCCATTTTATTTAATCGTACAAGTTGTGTCATCACAGAGCTTAGCTCACTGACAACTCAAATGACGCACTGGATCTCTGGATCGCAGTCATTTGAATTTCCTCTACCTCATGAGATATTGTCATTGACAAATGACCACCTTTTCTTTGATGAGTGTTGAGTGGGTCTTTGAGTGACCATCCATTTTCACTGATAACATTTTCTAATCGAAAAATGGTGATGCCCTATTTTTGAGGCATAGTTTTCTATGTATACAGCAGGTTTTGATAAAAGTCTCATTGGTGGCCTTGGGCCGGATTTACAAAAATGATAAAGACTTTTTGGTTAAAAATCCATGTGTGGTAAAAGAGAAGCATAGCCATATTTTTTGTAAAATGGGAAAGACTAGTTTTCAAATGCACTGCATCTAGTCTAGATATACCTTATTGAGTTAGTCACTCTAAACGACCTCTCCTAAAATTCCAGGTAAAGGCAAAAGCGGACAAAGGAGCTGAAGTTCAAGATCTCCCTTTTCTCTTGTTCTGAGTGTTCAATTTGAATCCTGGTGAGAATAAATTCATGGTTTGTATAAGTTAAATATTGTTGTTTAGATTTGACGCATAGTATTTTGGATTGTTATTTTTAATTTAAGCATCATTATTTTCTCGTGATCACTATACAGACCTAGGCCCATACCTTTTGGGCCGAGCTAAATAATCAAAAGACTTTCGCTTTGGGCTGGGTGATCGGATTCTCGAAGAGAATCGAGTCGCCTGACCTAGCGGTTCTATTAGGCCCCTCTCTGAGTTATGACACATCACAACCCAACTATCATCACCATCTCTTCCTAAACTAATTCGAACAAAGATTCGACCAAGGCCTTTCTCCATTGTAGTCGTCAATCTGGGAAAACTATCTCTATAAAAGAAAGGTCCTATCTTCGAACTAACGATAACATGAAGCGATAAGATTCGAGATTCCATAAAGGATTGAAAATGTTGGATCATATCCTAAAACAAATTCGTAACCTTCGAGCAATTCAATCCCACTCACGAACCCAAACAAGTTTACCCATATTTTTGAAAAAAATTTCTCCTAATGATTTTCGAAGCTTATTCACCATTGTTTCTTGATAAATTTCTAAGCAATTCACACCAAGCATGTGGATTGGAAATTTATGTCATACTCCCGCGGACAACCACAAGTAGAGATGTTAAACGAGCCGGTCGAGCCGAGCCAAGCCTATAAAGGCCTGGCTCACTGAGCCTAACGAGCCGAGCCTAAAAAATTTTCAACCCAAGCCGGTTGGCGAGCCACGAGCCTAACGAGCAGAGCTGAGCTGAGCCGAGCCGAGCCAAGCCGGCCCAACGAGCCTAACGAGCCGAGCCTAACATACATAAATAAAATTCTTTTATATAAGTATGTATATATATATATTAATTTTAGTTATATTTTGATGATGATTAATATTATTAGATTTAATAAATTGTTTATTTGTTGAATTTATATTATGCAAACATTATCGATTAATAATATGTTATATTATTATTTGTTTACAAAAAAAATTATTTGTGACAAATATATAAAAAAAATCATTCATTATCAATTTGACACTTGCATCACTACAAATTAGATACATCCTAACTAGGTTGGCACCCATCTAATTGTCAATCATGTGCAAAATGACAAATAAAATTACAAGTTAAAAAAATACTTAAAAATTCAAATTACAAATTACAATACATCCAAATTTAAATGAAAATCTAATCTTCAACATCCAAATTTTTGAAATTTTCTAGTATTTCATCTTTTTGTTGTTGATTTCTCGTAATTGCGTCGTTCCAATCCTTCATGCAAATGAGTGTCTCCACGAGGTCAGGTGCAAGTCTTCCTCGGTGTTCATCGTATACACATCCACCTGCACTAAAAGCAGACTCCGATGCTACGGTAGAGACCAGAGATGTTAGTAGATCACGTGCCATTATAAAAAAAATATGATATGTAGTGTAAAACTTTTTTCGACCAATTTAAAATATCAAAGTTCTCATCACGAGAAAATTGATATAGAGTCTCAAAATAAATATCTAGTTCATTTGGAACTAGAACCAACATTTGTATCTAACTCATTCCAAATATCATGAGTACTATATTGTGGAGCTAAGCTTCCACCACCACTACTAGAACTAGTATGTGAAGAAGGACGTGCACGATTAAAATTAGAATATTTATTTTCATAAGAAGAATATAAACTAGTAATTCCATAAGATATTTCATCAAGGGAAAGTAAAGAAGTAGTACATAAATTACTAGAAATTCTATTAATCATGAGATTCACTCCTTTTAATTTATATCTAGGATCCATTATGCGTGCATAACAAAAAATAAGAGTAATGTGAAGCCAATACTTTTTAAATTTTGTTTCTATTTTACAATATATTTCTAAATTCATCTATTTGTCCATATAGTGCAAAATTACCAGTTAAATTTACAAAAATTGGGAGAACAAGATGAGAAGTGAGATAATAAATTCTCGAAAATTCATTCATCATAAAATGGTTTTAAAAAATCAAGAAATGTATTAGCTATATTATAACTAGATTTATCAAGATTAATACTTTGTCTTTTCTCATTAATAAAAGCACAAATAACTTGCCAATATGGTTTAACATTTTTCAATATGAAATAAGTCCAATTCCACCTATTATCTACATCAGTTTTTAATTTTCTTGGTTTAAGTTGGGTGGCTTTACAAAAATCTCTATATTCTTGTTGCCTTGAATTAGATCCAAAAATATAAGAAATTGTAGATCTAATTATTTCAATATAAGATAAAATAAATGTCATACCATCTTTAACAACTAAATTCAAAATATGACATAAACATCTCATATGGAAAAGAGAATCGTGAGAAGAGAATCGTGAGTAGTATTTAATTGAAAGTAATTTTTAAAATGAGAAATAGCAACATCGTTAGCACTAACATTATCAAGAGTTATGCTAAATACTCTATCTCTAATAGAATATTTTTGCAATATTGTTACAATATATCTATAAATAGTAATACCAATGTGAGGATATTCACAATTACGAAATCCTAAAATTTTTTTATTTAATTGTCAAGATTCGTCAATAAAATGAAAAGTTACAACAATATAGCCTATATTATTACATGCACTCCATAAATCAGAGGTAATACAAATAGACATTGAATGGAGAGCATTTGAAAAAAAATGAAACTAGTTCATTTTTCATATCATTAAACATTTTAATAATATCATTTCTAGTTGTACTTATAGAAACACGTTTAAAATTAGGAGCAACATACTCTTTCATAAATTTTTCAAATTCGTCACTATCTGTGAATGATAAAGGCAACTCCCATGTGCTACAAATTTTGCTATTCCTTCTCTCATTTTATTTTGTAAATATAAAAAAGTGTCACTGCCACTAGCATTCAATAATCTTTATGTAGTGTTCCTTACTAGCTCATTTAAGTGACATTTTTTATAATGCCTACCAAGTGTGCTAGTTGAACTACCGGCAACATATGCATAATTTTTTGTACAATATTTGCATTGAGCTCTAGATCTACTTTTCCACTAATTTTAATTTCTTTCATTTCAAAATATTTCCATACCTCAGACGTTTTGCTCCTTTTTTTTAGGTGAAGAAGTGGATGATTGTGCACATGAGTGTCATATTAAAAATGCAAGATCTAACTCCCTATTTTCCTCAAAATCATCATCAATATTTTCAATATTATAATTACATGGATCCATTACAAATAAATATTTAAAATAAATTTAAAATAACAAATTGATACGGTGATACCACAAATTCAATTGATCAACAATATTTTTTCGGTGGTGTGAATTTCGTGATCACATCCACGTATACGAAACCTACAAAATTCACACAAAAATTGTTAAATCATACACGTATAATTAACAACAATATAAAAATACATTAAATAATAAATTGCAATACATACCTTGTTAAATGAGTGGGAAGATTTTAAAATAAGAGAGATTGAGAGAAATAGTAGTAGAAATTGAGAGATTGAAAGAAAGTTTAATGAAAATTTTGTGAGAATATGGAGGTTATTTATAGAGAAAGAGGAGGGAGAGAGAGAGAGAGAGAGAGAGAGAGAGAGAGAGAGAGAGAGAGAAATGGTCATATGACCATTGCCAGAGAGAGAGATGATCGTTGTCGAGAGAGAGAGAGAGGACCGTTGCTAGAGAGAGAGAGAGAGAGGCTGCCCTGCCACCTGGGCAAGCCAGGAATGTTGCCCTGCTGGGCAACGGTCATGCCCAGCAGGGCAATGGTCTTCTTAAAGACTATTGCCCGGTCTTCAAGAAGATAGTGTTACCCATCTGGGCAACTTTTCCCTGCTGGGCAACTCGAGCTGAATGCCGGCAGGCTGGCAGGCCAGCCGACCAAGATCGCGAACTTGATTTTTTAGGCTTGGCTTAGCCAGCCTTTTGGCCCAAAGCTAAGCCCGCTCAGTTACTGTAGCGGGTCAAGCCGAGCTGGACCTGCTACAGCAACAAGCTGAGCGGACAGGCTGGAGAGCCATCCCGCCGGTTTGTCATCTCTAACCACAAGATACCTTGTCAGTACCCTCAGAAACCGTGTAGCGAACCGGATTATCCTCTCAGAGAACTATAACACAACTCTCACATATCGCAGTGAAAGCTGACAACTCAGACATTATTATGCGCTCGCGCAATTGGGCCACATAAAAATAAAAATCCACCCAAACAAGAAAGTTGTGCACCATTATTTATTTACAAAACTATCTCTAAATTTCTTTTACAAACATGGGTTGATTAAAACTAAATACATCAAAATAGAAACTCAAACTCACACTCTGATCTATGATCAATCCAACTAATCTTTACCTTTTCGACCTTGAACTGCTACCACCTATTCCTTAAAAACATCAACATGAGGAAACGTGAGCTTTATGAGCTTAGTAAGAATCCTAATCTAAGGATTCAATAAACTATACCAATATCATTTCTAACCATGTACTAAGCCCAACATGATTAGTTCTCACATCCTTAACTTCCAACGTATAACTTTTGATCAACTCTCTTGATCTCACATCCGAAAATCTACGTGTTTTCTCGATCAATAGATATTCTAATTAATATCTCAACTATTTGCTACACTTTTTATGTAAGAAGTATTTAGTGCATATGTAAAAATGCTTAGGCCTATGATTTAGATAACCATAGCCTACCTTTCTCAATTCTCGTATGCAATTACTCTTCATGCACAAGCAATCCTCATATGTGTTTATATGTAATTATTTTCATCAACAAACTCTTGTGCTATCCCAAATAAGCACCACCACTTTATGGACTATAAACTCTATATAATTCCTTCTTATGTGCTATTCCATTTAAGCATCATTAAACTTAATAAAATATTTAATTATATACTTTCTTTCTGTTTTCCCATTTGATTATTCATGTTATAGAAAACTTTCTAATTTGGTCTATATATCACCATTTTTAGTTAGACATTTCTAATTAATATCTAATTCCCCAAAACATCTCTCATATACTTCTATGGTTTCTTTATTACCACCACTAGACACTTCTAAAGTGCCTATTCTCAAGCCATCTAAACATTTATAGCTAATGTCTATCATAATCTATGTCTCAACCACTTAATCTTCCATATGAAGGACTTTCTTATCTTTAGACATTTCTAATTAATGTCTATCACAATCTATCTTGACATTTCTAATTAATATCTAATGCTGAATCAACTCTAACATTTCTAATTAATATCTAACACAGTGGATCCTTCTAGATGAAGAAATTTCGTAACATCAAACTATCTTGACATTTACAATTAATGTCTATCACCAATGTCCCTTTATATGAAGAAACTTCTCAACATGACACATATATCAAATTTCTAGTTTATGATTTAATAGATCATAGCCTACATACCATAACAATATGTTTAACTACTTTATTCCATGACCCATAATTATGCAATAAATATGAAATGCATACCACAACTCTTTTCTCAATGATGCAGTGATAATGTGAATCAGTGCAATGCTCCATTTATTATTCAATGGCCATATATTTAACAAGTACCGCATTAACATGTATGTAAATGTTAACATATCCATGAATGTCAACATTTATGTGACTATCTATCTAAATGATCAACAACCATTGTATGTAAAGTCACACACAACCATGAAACTCCACCATACTAGCCAGTGTGTCCAATTGATGTGTCCATGAATAAAATAACCTTCAGAGGGCTAGGAACTCTCAACCAAAGGGGGACTCACAATCACGCCCTTTCTATTTTTCCACTTTACATACGTCACACAATATGTAGTCTAGCAAGGCATATTGGTTTTCTCTATGACCAACAATACCACCAAGATAATATGTTTTGTACATATAAATATATCATGATGCATGAATTGACATCCTCACTATGCATACATTGAATGCATATAATACGTACTATTAATGTATGTAAAATGAACTATGCAAATCTTTTTATTAACACACATAAATGATGCATGAATTGGTCTCATGCAACTACTAGACATGTTCTATCTATGTCTTAATTATCTCCCAAAGGGTCTATGCATTGGTTGAACAAATGGTTTAAAAATTTAAGTAAAATATCCAAAAATATAAGTACTGGTCGATCACCCTCTAAGCATTGATCAATCACTCTCTCTTACAGTTTCAACATCTACTCATCAGTGATCGACCGCCTCAGCATCGATCGATCACCTTCTTTACAGATTCAATTTTTAACATTTAGAACCGGTCGATCATCCTTATTACTAGTCGATCACCAACATTACAGATTCAATCTTTCCTCCCAGTAGCAATCGATCACTTCCAGCAGTGGTCGATCACCTACGTTACAGATCTATCCTTTCACTGAAGTGGTCGATCACTTCCTCAACAGTGGTCGATCAGCTTCATCCATCCCTTTTATTTTTTATTTCACATTTTTCAATTTAACACTTTAATTCATACTAAATCCATTCCACACCTTCACTAAACCATCCTAAAATTATTATTAAGTCATTCTAGGATTATAATCATAATATATAATCCTCCCAATAGACATTTTAATCTATATAACCATAAGAATCACATTGGATAATAATCTAACCATTCAAACATTATATATGCATATTAAGTCTAAAACCCTCAAACACTCAAATTTACATATTACTATACCATTTAAACTAGCACCTTATTTCCATACCATATTATCAATCAATTTTGCAATTGATGATCAACATTAATCATATGTTTCATTTTCATTCAATTATCCAAAATATCGTTAGATTTCATTATCTAACTTCACAATTCATGCGTCCATTCCTTTATCTTCAATCAATATTCCAATTGTCATTCAATCATTCCTAATTCATTCTTTAACGAACTAAATTGATCAATATCACAAGATATACCAATGTATATCCTGGTTATGCAATTTCCTTCACCAAAACATGCAATCTTAGCATAATTTATAAAATACCATGATTAAAGTTCTTACCTCTTGAAGACAACTTATTCTACTCTTCCTTCTTTTGTTATTAGCTCAAAAAATTGCTTTTGGTGAGAGGAACACTTCTCCATAAGGGATGGAAGGCCAATTCCCCATTTTTCCTCACCTTTTTCTCCCTTTTCTTTCTCTTTTTCTTCTTCTCCATTCTTTCCCTTTCTCCTCTGTTTTCGTTCTGTCCAGCACGAAATGAGGTTGACTTCTCAGTTTCCCTCATGTTTCTAGAGACTCCTAAGGGTGAAAAGACCATTTTGTCCATTTTGTCCTTCAAACTTTACCATTTACCTTTAATTCCATGGAAATTCACCAAAATACCATGGTTAATTATCATTAACCATTATTAACTTAAACTAATCCTCTTAGCTTAGTTCTAAGCTAATCCCCATGATTATAATAATTAATCACAATTAATTAACCTTAATCCTTCACTAATTACACCTTAATCATATACTTAGTCCCTAATCCACAAGTAACACATCTCCATACCACATTGGATGTCCAATTTTGTTATATGGCTACTTACTTCAATGTATTAGGAACATTTCATCTTTTACACACTTTTCCAAATTCTCACTTTAAAGTCCTGTTTAAAGACCTTTTTCCAAAACAGTGCAGTTTAGGACTAAACCAACTTCAAACATGCATAACTTTCATTACATACATCCACATTCCTTCAATCTAAAGTCAAACACTTCCTTTTTGTGTCTGAATTAGTAATCACATTAACGTATCCAATTAACCTCAAATAGTAACTATGCCCATTTATAGCACATTTACCACTTTCGTGCAAAAAATTCTTATCTTATGAGCATACATCCAATTAATCCAATCTCATCATCATTCCAAAGTCTAAGGTATCTACTATTATACATATTTTTAGTTTGGAAAATTACCTCAATTGGTTAGTCAATTTCTTTTCTCAAAGTCATCTAATGACTTATCATCACTTAATCACGTTTAATTACACTAAGTATGATTATTAGTGTTAATTCTTAATTCGGATCATCACATACCTTCTTAGTAGCGCCTTGACTTATTCGAAAAAAAAAAAAATTATATTGTGAACAATTTTATGCACAACAAACAAACATCCAAAATATTACACTATCAAATTCTTAAGCAATTACTTCTAGGAACAATGGGACCACACTCTAATACCAGTTTATTTTTATCACGACCCGGAGAAGAGCTAAGAAAGAAATGCCTAGTCGAACGACCTGATCCTTGAGGAGAACCAGTTAGCCTAGCCCAAGCCTCGATTTACAATGGAAGATTTAATAAAAGTTTGAGCCCTAGCCCACACAAGATGGTCGAAGTCCACATAATGCTCACAAAATTATAAAATAATGCATCAAATAATCTAAGGAAAAAATGTGCATAAAATAAACCTATTTTAATATAAAGACCAAAAAGAAAATTTAGCAAATCCTCACCAAGAAAAAGAAATAAAACTCTCAAGAAAAAGGAAGAGAAACGAAGAGAAGCTCCACGGTGATAAGCTACACCTGGGCTCAATGAACTCTTCTTAGGAAAAAAGAATCTTTTAGGGTGAGAAACTAACTTAGTAGAAAACCATATACTATACCTAAATGCATATGAAAACTGATTTTATCATTTTATTTTAAAAATGATGAGCAAGCGGGAAAATGCAGTGCATTGACTTACATTCATCAAAAATCTTATCATCATTTTAAAAATAGGCTCCACGAGCCATCAGTGGGGTAGGTCCCGAAGATATGACAACATACATAGTTAAGCTATATAGAAAATAATGCCTCCACCATTTTTCATTGAAAACAGTCCCAATGAAAATAAGGTTAGTCATGGACTCTTACACATCGAATGCCCCAAAGGCCTATAAAAAAAATGACAACATTTTGTATATCTAGTTCATCATGTAAGTGAGAAAAAGGATTGTCCAAAGACCAATCAATTGTGTATCTAAAGTAACAAAAAAACACCCAAGACAAGTTTAGGGATTTGAACCCAAGGACACGCCATCATTGTCCTATTACCCAATCATGCGTACAAATAAAACACTTTCACTATGTAGAAGGTGTAAGAAAACAATCTCTAGTTGTTTTGGCTGTGGGGTCCCAATAGAACCCAAAACAATCGGAGGTCCATGCGTCATATACATATATCAATATGATGAAAAACCATGTATACGTAAAATAAACGTATAAAATTGGCTTGCGTGTAGTCTAAAAACTAGCATGTTGTTAAATAGGACATGTGGGGTAATATGTGTGATTACTCACAAAATAAAGAGTTTTGAAAATTATGATGCAATGTAGTATAGTAGAGAAAGTTATACCTAAATGACGACAAAAGCCTTACCGACCAGTCAGATTGCGCTATCGGGAGAGGCATCAAAATCAAAAACACAGTCGGAACCTAAAATGAAACTGACATAAAAATTTCAACTAAAAAATTAGAGTTAATGTATGGGTCCTAAACTAGAACTTGGAACCCAAACCAAGGGATTAACAACCCAAAATCCCATTGACATTCACAGTGCAATCAACCAGGACTCTGCACCAGTTGACCAAATTCTACAGCAGTTGACCAAGACCCAGCAATGGTCAAACAAACCCTGAGGCGGTCGACCTGACCCTACCTTAATCAATTGGTGCAGATGACCAGGCTAGCTGGTGAGTTCGTCTAGACTAGTAGCATTTTTGGTCGACCTTTCGACCATGCCCTTAGTGGACCGAGACATCATTTTCAAGTGACAGTCCATGAGGAAAACTCGTCCCCTTCGCTGATTTTCACCTCCAATCGATCTAAAAATCTTGCATTAATTAAGAATCAACCAATATATTGCAAAACAATCTAAGATTTCAAGTTTCCAAACTCGAAATTCGAATAGGACATAAATGAAAACTAAACAGTTAAAATAGGTTTAGATTCAGACTTACCATCGAAGAATCTACACAACTTTGTAGATTGGGATGTCATAAACTCAATTCACATTTGGTCATATCTGAATTGACCATTTGACTAAAAATTCTCATATGACCAAATGTTAATGGTGTACTAAAATTTTCCAGTCAACGTAAACAAATTGACCTCAAATAATGCGAAAAATTCTTAGGTGAAAATATTATTTCAAGTGGAGATGTGAGGAGATGTGATATGAGATATGCCATCAAAAAATATTATTTCAAGTGGAGAGGAAGTAATAATTAAAGAAATCAAAAACGGTAGTTTATGACTTTTACGAATTACAATGAAAATTTAAAGGATTTCCAAGACGGTGATGCCATGTAGAAAAATTTATTTGAACAGTGGAAAATGCTAATATAGGAGACAACTGGGTGGAGGAGGTCGGCCGCTCATACACATCTTGGTTTGCCCCTCGAGAAGTGTTGCCCCCATGCACATATCCCCCTTCACAAGAAAAGAGTGACGAAAAAAATCAGCAGAGGTGTTATTTGTAAGACAAAATTGAGATAATGAAATGAGATTCTTTTGCGTAGATGGAACATAGAGAACATTCTCTATAAGAAAAGTGTGAGTCGAGTGATCAAGAGAGTTCGAACCAGTGTGGGTTATTGGTAGACCTGTGCCATCGCTGATAACTATAGCAGCACTTCCTTCCTATGGCATGTGAAGAGATAGATTGTTGAGATCAATAGTGACATGGTGAGATGCACCACTATCCAAAAGCAAAGGGAGCTGGTTAGAAGTAGATGTAGTTGCAACACGAGCATGTGGTTGCTAAGGGGCAGTAGGACGTGAATTCCATGCACTAGAGAGGTGAGGATGTTAGATTATTTAATTATAATCTATGTAAATATGGTCCATATTAATTAATGTTACATTGACTTAATATTATAGTGCTTAATGTGATGGTTGTTAAGCATTAAAGACATTAAGTTAATTGGGTTTTAATTCCCTCACCTTAACCTTATTAAAAGTGTATAATGTATAGTTAAAGAGACGTGATTGAAAAGACACGAATGAAAGAGCATGTATGGAGAGTTGCCTTTTGTACGGGTGTCTCCTTCAATCACCTAGAGGGAAAATTGCATATTCATTCTAACAAGAACGAAATCTTCCCTCACGAAAATTCTCTCTACAATTTCGGTACAATATACTGCGTTTCTGGATCATCGAAGAGACGAATTAAAGAAAAGGTCTTAAGGCTGATAAATGGAACTCAACATCTTCTACAAAAGCGTTTTATATCATGGACTAAGGTTGGTAGATTTCGTTTAATAAATGAATAGTTAAATCAATCACGTTTATGAGAATTAAAGATTGTTTGCATGAATCGTTTTAAATTGCTTACAGAGGAGTCTAGGCTAGCTGTAGTGTAGGTTGAGATTGACGAAATACAGGACATTGTGGGACAATGTGTCATTGAGTACGACACCATTGGCAATGGCCGAGGTAGGGGCGTCGTAATGGGCAACCACCTTGAGGAGGAGTACTTCAGTCATTGTGGATGAAAGTAGCGAGAAGATGTAGGATTTGTAAAGGCTAGAAGCGAGTGGAGCTGTTAAGGGTGTACAAGGATAATTCCTTGTTGATCAGTGTGTCACAACAATTGAAAGCATCAATAGTTGGCTTTGTAATCATCAGCAAGACCATCCAAAATCTTCTCTATAAGATCTTCATGATCCATCAGTTTGCCGAGGGCTGCAAGTTCATCAGCAGAAGTTTTGATAGAATGCATATAAGTAGAGATGGTTTGAGTCCTTTGCTGATGTGTTTAATTTGATCTTTGATTTTTTTGATATGTCCTCGGGAGGGGTGGGCAAACGTGTTGGCAAGAGTGTTCCATGCGTCATAAGATATTGCGGAGTGCATCGCTAGAGAGATGCCACGAGGCAAAAGAGAGCCAACTAGGGCACAAAAAATGAAGACAGGTGGAGGAGACTGTGAACCATCAACAAAGTGATATCAATTGTAGCCAATGAGGATAGCTTCAATTTGAAGTTTCCATGAGAGATAATTTGTGGAGGTTAATTTGATCGAATTGTATGTATGAAGGATGATGAGAGGTTTGATAACTTCTTGATGGTTGGGAATTGTAATTTGGTTGCTGGCATCAGTCATGGGTAGAGACAGAGAGGTGATCTTTTGCAGTTGTTGTTGATAATGTTGTCATCCACCCCCTTGTTAATATTTCATACCATTTGGTGCCTCTAATTGGTCGTGGAACAAGCTTCCAAGACTCTTAAATCAAACTTCGATATTTTAATAGATTTGTCTTCGATTTATTTGCTTTCCTGTACCAGGAATAATTCTTAAAATTCACACGGTGCAGACATGAAATTATGACTCTTTAATTAATTAATTATTAGTAATGCATACAAAAGCCATTAGAAATTGCTTACATTCTAGGCTTGAGTCCTCAATCGAAGCCTCCTCAACGTCATTCATCAGTCATGGCTTTTCCCGTCCGAAAGAAAATGAGCAAATTCAGTTTAAATCTATGACCCAGTCGGTTTGAATTTGTAACTCTTCATGTAAATTCCATGAAGAAATCCCCTGGTTTGATGTTGCTTGCATCCATCTTAAAAACCCAAATCCTAGAATTGACAAATCCCATATGAGACACTCGTCCTTTTACGACAAATTGTATAACTGAAGGAAAATAATTTATACATTAATTGGCATCTCTGTGTCCTAATTTTTAAAATAAAGTTCGCACTGTTTTTAGTATCTTGTGTCCATGCCTATATCCATCCTTCTTAGATAAGAAGCCATATCTTCTTGATTATGAGAAAATAGGGAAAAAGGAAAGAGTATAATTGTTGTGAATAATTTCTAGCCAATCAAACAGCTCTTTCAAGATTCGGTTGATAAAGGAGCCCGTAGCTAATTATCCCACTTATCTTAGGAAGGAGCTTGGCAAACTACCACTTACAGCTCGTAATTGGAGTCCAACATTTACGAGAGCTAGTCGGTTGATGATAATGAACAATTCGTAGATGATTTGTATAGACATATATGTAATTGTTACAAGTGGAAGCTGACCAGAATCTTGTGTGTCCATGCAATCTTGCATCTATATTTTATTAAGAGGTCAGTTGAAGATTATGTTTATAAATGCTATCACTAGGAAATATACATAAACATGTACTACCACTTTGTTCAACTTGTTAGTGGCCAACACATGTGCCCAAAAACAGCTATATATCCAATTGTCATTGGTAATAAAGTGGCAACTAAGTAGGCCTCGAAAAAAAAAGAGTCAAAGATGTTAGTGAGCTGCAAAACCAAATAGTTATTAGCAAGACAAATGTTATAATGACGTGTAGCAGCTTTTAGGGTGTAGGCCACAAAATTCGCACTTGTCAATGTATAGGCTCAGAAATTGTTACTGCCAGTGGTAGTGGCAGAGGAAGAGATAGAATAGGAAGCACACATGACACATATATGGGTTTTACATCTGTTGTTGTGACGCAAATAAGTCCAATATTACGTTTATGATTTCATAAATGATTTTAAATATTTACGTTTTTTTTTAACACAATATTGCGTTTGTTATGCATGAGTCTTCTATGGCTGATCCAGATCATCGTTGATCATGTAGTTCATGCAAGACTTTTGTTCTTAGTTGTAATTTGAGATGTGAGATGCAATTTGATATCAATGTCGTGACATGTATATATTACTACCATTTGATTTTCTAAATCATTGTAATTTGATGCCAATATTTTATTATATAAATGTGATGATGAACAATGTCGAGAATCACACAATCTTGTATCATTTTGCAAAATGTAGATACAACGTGTTTTGGATAAAAAAGAACAAAATTGCCTTTGGACCAGGCATGCAACAATCAGCACCGGGAGTTCGCAACGGATGTCCTCGACCAAAACATGCATAATGACTGGCCATCCATAAATTCCTAAAAATATCACTATTTGTGGATCAGGCATCCGCGGTTCAGCACCGGACATCTGCAGCCAATGTCCCCAATGAAAACATGCATCCGAACAGAATGTCCATGAATTCCTCAAAATGTCACTGTCTCTTGGTCAGGCGTTTGCGACAGATGACCGAGCCCAAAATATTTCTTAAGACCAAGCGTTTGCAAACTCCTCAAAATGTCATTGCCCCTCCGCTCCGAGCGTCCGCCATTTAGCGCTGGGTGTCCATATCATATGTCCTCAGCCAAAAACATGCATTCGAACAAGGCATCCATCGTTCAGCGTCGGGCATCCGCAACGAATGTCCTCAGCCAAAACATGCCTCGAGACTGAGTGTCTACAAATTCTTCATCCTTGTATTTTCTCTTTCCCCTTTACTTACTATAAAAACTAATCCCATATATTGAGAATACCAATATCAAAGCAAAAAATACCAATATCAATTATAGATATTCATAATACCAATATCAAAGCATCAATAGGTAAATCAATATACTACAAACTAAAGTGAGTGAGCAATGATTCAAAATGGAGAGACAACTATGTTTGTGGGAAAAAACTCGACAGATGATTGATGAAGTAGTGAGAGGTGAGGGACAGAGGTGAAAAAATCTCTGCTCTAATGTAGATGAAATTTCCATAACACAAATGAAACGCTCTTCAACAAAATTTAAATATCGAAGTCTTGGTAACACAACTTCAAAAATACAATGGATTAAGTAGTTAGAAGTCTATACGACGACTCCTTTGATTTTATGTGATAATATCAACGTGAAATTTATCGCTTCTAATCCTACACTGCATTCTAAGTCAAAACATGTCAAAATTGATTGCCACTTTGTTTGTGATTTGGTGCAAAAAGATCTCTTATCAGTGAAATTTAATCCTTCTGAAAATCAAGTTTGCATGTGCCCTCACGATGCCTCTCGCTATTTCAAAATTCGTTGCTGCTCATTCCAAGCTTTGGGTCGATAGCTCGTTCAGCAACCGACTTAAGTTTGATGGGGAATGATAACCTGAAACATCGCTGCATGTGGACACGCTTTCCTCGTTATATTGTCACTCCATTACGTGTAAAAGTTACACAGGAATAGGATATTATTGTTTAGGTGCCTATTTAATGATACTCATTCGAGATTTCAATATACAAAATAAAAACACAATATCTCTCGGTTCTTCTTTTAAACACAATGGTTTTAAGAAGGTGAAGCTGTTTAGCGCAGACCAAACCACCGTGAGCGCTCTGGCTGGGACTGATATTGAGGTCATGCTTGCTATTCCCAACGATCAGCTCGCTTCCATGACTGACTACGATCGAGCCAAGAAATGGGTATAGAGAAATGTCACCCGCTACAACTTCAAGGGAGGAGTTACGATCAAGTGAGTTGATTTTCACCTCCATTTCTTACTTTTTTCGAATCAGATGATCTTCAAACAGCTTTCTGTGCTGATTTGAGCTATCACAGATTTTTCAGAAATACTTTTTGGATTTTTCCCCACGTTTTAATTTAGTTTCATTGTTGTTTTTCTTCCTCAAGTCTGAGAAAAAGGGTCGTGGATAGTTTAGAATCATGTCAGTTCAGGCAACTGAAATTCTTGGACTTGTTCATTTGTCGAATTACTCTTTGTGATCAGATTTGACCACAATTTAACAGATTTTACTTTTGGTCTTATGAATCCAGTACTTGGAATCACAGATTGATGGAATTATTTCCGTTTGAGACTTTGTTGCTGATAATTGCTAAAGAATTAGGGTAAAGTGGAATGATAGACCTGGGAAGCTGTCCGTTTTGGAGTCCAACCCGGATTGAGTTTCAACGTCTGCACCATCAAAACAAAAGGCAATGAGAAGCAGACGGGGGAGAGTGGCAGATTAGAGATGCAAAGAATTCGGAGAAAGGGAGAGGAAAATGGATTTGAGGGGGGAGTGAAAGAGAGCTGAGAAGATTGAGTAGAAAGTGTAAGTTTGGAAAATAGAAATGGCGAGAATGTACGAAGTAGGTCTCCGCGTGTGGTGAGGAAGAAGGCGGCATGGGCAAGGAGAGATGATTTAATTTGAACAAAAATATAGTTAGAGGGTTCTCGAATAATATCGCATATAATGCGATTGAGAATTTTTAATTTAAAGGATTATCAGAAATAATTGCAATTCTTGATAATCATATGTTAGAAACTTCGGTGTTGACTTCATAATGACCTCAAATTAATTTTACTAATTTCGGTTTTTTTATGTGTGGGACTCCAATTCAGGTCAATGGGAATCTAAAACTAGACCCAATCAAACTGAATCTACTTCTTCTATCTCACCCTATCATCATCACTCTTGCAGGAGGAGTAAATGGCAAGCCACCATTACCAATGGGCTCAACACTACAGATGAGAGGAGCAAATGGGAAGCCAGTGGCACGTGTCAGCCTGGTAGGTCCAGAAAGTGGGTAGGGGAGGGAGGGCAATGAATACTGCCCTTAATCCACTCCCCTCCCTCTCCCTCTCCCGCTCCCGAAAGTGCTGATATGAACGACGAAGAGTGGCTCAAGGTGGCGATGGAGGACGACTCCCTCGTCGTCGACCTCCTTCTCCGTATCAACCGACCTCACTCTCCTCCTCCAATGGCGGACTCCTTCGACTTGCCTCTCCCCCTCGACTGGACCGTCCGTCAGCGCCGGTCCAAGCCGATTTCGGGGCAAGCAGAACCTAGAAACAAGTCCGAATCGGCCACAGCGAGCCCTACTACGCCTCTTTCATGGAGCGGCGCCACTTCCGCAAGCGGCGGGGCAGCCGACGGATTCGACGAGTCCAGCCAGCCAGTGAAATCGCCGGACAGCGCAAGATCTGAGGTGTGTTAGTTTATTTTTCTAAATCTCTTTAGTAAAATTTCGATCGAAAGATTGATTCATCTCCGACGTGAGACTACGTCGGAGCAACTGCTGTCAGTCCGATTGCCACTGTGTATCCGAAACGTCGTTTTACCTCGGCTGGTCTAGGAGAGGTCGTACTCTCAAACTTATTCTCTTTTTACAATCCTTTTAGGAGCTTCGTTTATTCTCGATGCCATTTACCATATTACCCCCCCCCCCCCCCCCCCCCCAACACGCAAATCGGTTGGTCCCGTCTGGGGGTTTTCCGGTCATTTCAGTCGACTATTGGAATAGGACTTAGAGGGTTGCATGACTCCTTTCACTCTTTCTAGTCGCCACTTTTCGGCTCCAAGTCGTGTTTTCTACGCAACTTACCAAATTAGCTTTCCTCTCTACCGTTTCATGGCACAAGTTTCTTGCCACATAAAGTCAAACATGTCTATAAAATGACAAACTATCAATATATCTAAAATTTTAAGTAATTAAGTTGTGAGATTGAACTCAATTCATCTCATTCTCACCCATGTCCAGACTAATCTTTTTTGGTTGGTCATTTTCTTTTCAAATGATTTTAAGTATCAGATTCGAGCTTCGATATAATAGCATAGTATAAAGGGTATTTTGAGTAAACCTGCATTATCAGTGGCGTGTTTTGGTGGCAATTAGGCGTTGTCTGTGGTTTGGACGTTTGGTATGGTGTATATTAGTGGCGGGGAATAATGATTTGGTGGTGCGGCCGCAGATTGACTTGCTGTGTGGACGCATAGTATTGGCGGTTTTAAATAGTGACAGATTATTGGGGGTTTTGAAATTTGTCTAGTTTCAACTCTTTGGACAATCTTAATTAAAAGAAAGTTTTCCATTTTAATTACACCCTTTGACGCTTCAACATGGGTAATTTACATTATTCATGGAAAAAAAGCTATATTTTGAGAATGACCCGACATCTGGTATAGTGGTGTTGACAAGTGTCAACCTCTAATTTTCGAAGATACTTGAATGGGTTGGTGTTGGAAGAAGACAGCTGCGGATTTGATTGTTGAAAGACTTACTGCGTAACAGATGTTAGGTTATGACGGGTTTGTCATTTATTACGGGTGACAGGCTGTTTGTTGGTACCTCTTTTTAGGTGGAACTTGGGTCTGAATCTTTTTAGTGTTAGCTTACTGTTGAAAGTTGGAAAACGGTGGTGAGAGACTTGAAAATGGGGAAGAGGTGGGTGACTGGTCACTGTGGTAAATAGATTATTGGGGTGAGAACCGTGTCAATTGTTTAATGTTATTACGTACTTTGTTGGCCATTGGTATTACCGAAATCAAAACCCCTATCAACCAACTCACATTGTATTAAAGAATAACATGCGTATGCCAATCCGCGTGGAGTAACCCAAGATAACTTCTGGGAATAGAAACTTCTTGTAAAGGGCTTATTGCAGGGAAAAATGGTTAGTTTTGTAGCGTCAAATGGGCAAATGTCTTGACCAAACATGCAAAATTTATTGTTTGAACGGGCCCTCGACTTCCTTCCATTTTCGTGTTGAGTGAGCTAGCTTTATTGCTTTAATGATGGCTTTTTTAAGAAATATATTTCTTTACTGTGAAAATTTATTAAAAAAAATTACTCTAGACAAAAGGAGAAGAGGGAGCCATATTGCCGGTCTCATTTAGTACAAAAGCTTTTACCCTTTAAAGCGTGTTGCTGACTGATGTGGGTGCTTGCAGATTGAAGTGAAGAATGCTGTTTCGACGACAGCTAAGAGATCGAGAAAAAAGAAGGTTTGGATTTATTCTCTCGAGAGTTCTTAATTCTTAAAGTGGTAGATTTTATTTTTGTTGTTTGTGTGCGGCTGTCGTAAAGATTGTATTGTTTGATAATACATATCTCCCTTTTATTTTTGGTTGGTGGCAGACGTTGCCCGAGCTTAAAGAGGAAGAAAGTTTACTTCTGAAGGAAAGGAATCACTTAAAAACAGTAAGAATATCACGGCCTGTTTTTTTCACGTCTCCAAGAAGTTCCTTTTTGACTGTTTGTAATTATGCAGGCACTGACCAGCTTACGTCTTACTGTAGAAAATGAGCGAGCCAGAAACAAAACCTTGAAAAAAATGAAGGTTACAACACTCTTACATTCTCAGGCCTGTGACATTCCTGTCAAAAAAGATAATTTTGAAAATTTCCTAATTTTATGATGATCATCATTTTGGCTGAGATTCTGCTTGGGATATTGTCTTCATAAGTAACAATATTCGGGCAATAGCCTAAACTACGGTGATTTCTTCTTGAATATGATAATGGGAGTATAAGAATCTGACAATTATATCTGAAATGCAGGCCAAAAGCATGTATGATTCCACACCCACCATGTCGGCTAATGTTTGCTGCAACGATCGTAATGTCCTACATTCAGATCTCTCTCTCAGTAAATCAAAGGATGTCGGAGCCCACGGTAGTACCATCACATTACCCGATCTAAATCTTCCTGTCAACGAAAATTCAGGATTGGACATTTTCAACTGAGAACGGCATTCGGCTTTAAATCAGGGGCCAAGATAATCTCCATCTCATTCTGCCATAGGTGTTCTTACGATGCAAACACAAAACCAAATACACTTAACCTCACAGAATAGATGAAGTATGTCCAAAGAAAATGAGGGTAAAGTAGATATCCTAACCTTTAAGTGACTATCAGCCAGCTTAGTCCTTCACCAAGTTTCAATACCCCTCTATCATTCTTTGGGGCAAAAGAAATTTATTCCTGTCTCTTCCTTTGCTTAAAGGTTGATGTATATTACTTTTCCACAGACATATTGTACCTTCGGGTAATACCTATAATTGGTCGCCGCTTTTCTACTGGACATGATTTTTCTACTAGTTCATCATCAAATGGATGGCACTACAAACAAGACAACTAGATAGACAAGTTCATTTGAATCAAAAGGAATGGCTAAACTAAGTAGATAGATTGAACACCTATATTTTGCAATACCTGGGGAGCTGCATGCGAGACTTTTCATAGAAATTAATAACCTGGATTTAAACCTGTAATAGTTAAATTTTGATGATAATTAATTATTAGGAAAATTAACACCATAGATTCTATAGTTTGGGGTCAACGACAAGTTAAACCCTGAACATATTTTGTTAATAACTAAAACCCTGAACTATGAAAAATTATCATTGGTGATCTCACAGTCACGTTTTTTGTCCAAATCTGTCGACGTTAACACCTTCATTTTGTTGACGCCAAGGCCCCTCGAACGGAAACGAAGGACATCAATTGTCGGCGGACGAGGGACGTCAATTATCGGCGGACGAGGGACGTCCCTCCTGCCCGTGAAGACAAACGGTCGTTGGAACAATTATCGGGCGATGGCGGACGATTTTCAATGGCCGTTGGATCGAGGAAAAACGTCCCCCACTTGGAATTGACGGCCAAGATTAAATCTGTCATTTTTCAAAGGCGATGGTGGACGATCGTCCATGGCCGTTGGATCGAGGGAAGGATGTCTCTTATAAGGATTGACGGCCATGATTGAATCTGCAATTTTCCAAAGGCAATGGCGGACGATCGTCCATGGCCGTTGGATCAAGTGAGGGACGTCCCTTATCGAGAGTGACGACCATGATTGAATCTGTCATTTTCCAAAGGCGATGACAGACAACATTCCATGGTCGTTGGATCAAGCAAGGGATGTCCCTGGATCGGAATGGAAGGTCATGATGGACTCCAAATTCTTTAACGTTGAAGGGTCACGTGCAAAGCATACGCTTTTTTAAAAGGCTCGAATTTCCTCAGTTAAGACGGACGTCCCTCTTCCAAAACGGACGACACTCAACCTATGTCAGACATCTTTCGTCCAGAAACGGACGTGCCTCATGTAACATCCCATTTCCGTTTATGAATTTTTCATAAAACTTTGAACATTTTAAAATCTCATTTAAAATATACTTTATTAAAAGACATCAGAGTACGTTACGCAGAATAAAATAGTAAATTGTCTTACAGGAATAACATAAATAAAATACTAAAATATATGAAAATATCTTATGCATTTAAAAACAATTTTTATTTATTAGAGTCAGAACCTCCGAGGTTGCTTCGCGCATGGTAACACAAGCTCGCATCACGTCACACTCCTTCAACGTTCACTTTAACCAGCTCACCATCCATACCTACATCACAGGAGGAATAATAAGCCTATTACCCAGTAAGGAATATAAAATGAAATGCAACCCTAACCTCTATGACAACTCTACATGATTAAATCTAATACATCTATAACTGGGTGAGAGCAACCTCTTCAGTTTTCGAACTCACCGTTTGATTTCGTTTTTACGTGAAAGCAACCTCTTCAGTTTCTTAACTCACTAAAAATGAGCCCACTTACATTACATTCATTTACTCTTGGGTGAGAGCAACCTCTGCAGTTTTTGAACTCACCTCCTGTTGAATAAGAGCAACCTCTTCAGTTTTTAAACTTACTCAAACGAGTTGTTTTCTACGTGTGAGCAACCTCTTTAGTTTCCTAACCCACGTAAGAAAACATCATTTATTATCTTCATTATTAGCTCATGCAATGCATTATGTACAATCCTACAAATATGTCTACATGAATGTCACACACAGCAGTTCATATATCGAAAACAATATTACAAACAACTAACAAACAATACTATGCTTCAACTATAACCTTAACACTAAACACGTTTTAAGTAACTATAATATCCTACATCTATTTCTTTATCCTTGATACATTATTTCTGTGGCGCCCCGCGTCAAATCTCATTCTTTCTTAATTATCTTTTTTAAATAATTTATGAGAAAATTTTTCTTTTTCCCTTATCTACATAACTAGTAATATTTTCACATATTGAAATAAATCATAAACTTGGAAAATGACAATGAAATCAGAGTAAGCGGAAAAACACTTTTAAAACTTCAAATAAGTTTAGAATCAACAATAAAATCATGCAAATAACATCGAAAATCGGGTTTAGTCAAATCTTGCCCTTTATTAAATCCTTACAATTTAAACAAAACATTTATTTTTCTCTTGGATCGTTCATCTACTCTGGTCGTGATTCATCCGGATACACCTCAAGTTCCACGGGAAATGCATCCTCTTCCACTCCAGACGTTACTATTTCATTACCTACACCACAAGTAATACATAAGTCTAAAAAACTTAGTAAGGAAAGGGAATATGCATAAGTTATGTCTCTCTTTAGTTTACTTAGAATGGGTCCACCCTAAACCAATCTTTTATTACGTTCATTCATTCATTCATAACTCGTATTTCGAGCTAGAAGTTGAAGGAACACGTACTAGATGGAATAGTTTGATTGGCTTCTAGCCCTAAGTGGACTAGATCTGAACTACCCATTCACCCTTCATACCCTTATTGCATCATTCATTCATAGCATCGTTCATTTCATTTTCCTCATTCATGCATATGAGTACCAACCGAAATGGCACTCCCTACTTGTTTCTATTATCATGATGCGTGAAACATACTAATATGTAACGTAAATGAATAGCAATATAATTAAATGACAATGATTCAAAACAATTAACTACACATACAACATATATAATGAACGACAAAATATCAGGGTATACAAAGGAAGCAAAAATAAATAGAATGTAACATAGTGAACAACATGATTGAATATATGATTTACTATTATAAGAGTCAACAACAAAAGCTGGAATTAATGACATCGAGTTATATAAAGCTACTAGACATGCTTTTAATACCTTCTCACAATTCATTGGAAACATATAATTAATAATGAATCGGTTTGAGGTGATTATTTAAACAAACATGCTTAATAATTAGGGAAATAATAGGACGACTAATTTCAATAATTAAACACAACTAGAAACGTACTTACAATTTGAAAATCAAACTAATATTAGAGCATGCTTAAGATATTCATGACAACTTGACAAATTATTAAACATATGAGTAGGTATACAATACGAATTATGGAAAATCAATAGTTAGTAAAACATGCTTGAAGTGTTCTACCTAATTTACATGTTGTTCATATAACATGTTTAACGTAGTCTTATGAAAAGTAATTACAACAACATACTTTAAATTATCAGATTATTCTACACAAATTATTTGACTAACATGCTTTAAGGGTTAACCTGCACATGTTGAATAATTATGTATGGAAATCTAATTAACGAATAATAATTGTAGTCTGAAAATTAAATCGAAGATGTATCACCTAACTAGAACCAAGAATCAATATTTAAATCTACTATCACTCAAGCAATACCAAACACAATTGTCATTCAGAAATTTAACACCTTATTCATGCATATTCTTCCTTTTTCATAATATTTTCTACCCCTTTCTAATTCATTCTGTTATATCGCAGTAGTTCAGAATTTAACCTTCACCATGCAAGACATTAAATTATACCAAGAGAATGGATTACAGAAATTACAGCAAGGTTATAAAATTTCTCAACAAATAAGCAATTGAAATGCACATAACAGAGTTAATTTCAGAGGAAATCTTGAGTTCATTTTTGTCTATTGATCTATCATTCTATATTATGGTGCTTAACACAAATCATTCATTTATTCAACATTCATCATGCCATTGAACTTCATCTGAATAAAGTAATTATAGGAGAATGGAATTTAAGGAATTTAGAGAAAAAAGTTCAAATTACAGCAAGGAAATTCCTACAAGAATTAATCATCCAATAATTCGACAAATTGACATCTAACTCACACACACATACTTGTCGTGTAGGGCCTTCACATGGTCACGATACGCCCAATTCCTTACCTAAATTGGAGAAAACAAACAGGGACAGCAATGACTGAATTCTAGAATTTTCACCGCCAATGGAAGTACGCGATCAATCCACTTCCAAAAATCTTCCTAGGAGGAGCTTAACACATTGAACCTCACAATCCTAAAGGAAACCTCTCTCACACTCACTCTCAACTGGAACGTACCTCGCAGGGGAGAGAAAATATGAATTCCCAAAGGAGACTCCAGCCAGGTTTTTAAATGGTGTGAACCAATCAGAAGTGAGGGACGTGCGGTAATGGGGCGTCATGAATCGTTGGGGGGAGAAATCGCATCTCCAAGGTGGGGTTCATGGCTACTAACCCGATTTATCCTCCCAAAAATCTGTTATTTAAAATTCAAATCTCGCAGAAGTGGGGACTTTCGGACGTGATTTTGCATCTGCACGTCGTCCGTACTTTATCCGAAATGACACTGTGTAGCCAGAAATGAGGATTAGGACGAGGAGCTTCGTCTTGAATCCTTTGGAAATCCGTCCGCAAACGCAATTCGGACGCCAAACCCCATCCGCACACATTGTTCGCATCTCGTTCGAGTGCATCCCGATTTTAAACAGATTCAAATCGGACGCCTCTTCGTCTCGTCTGCCTTATTCCACACTCGTTCGCAAATACAAGGCCAGCTTCAGGACGTGAGTACTCGTCCCAACCTTCGTCCCCAAGTCTTTCGTGATGGTGCAGACGCCGTGTCCGCATTCGTCCGAAACGACCCCGGACAGTTTTTCTCTAAATTTTCTTAACTTAAATTTTTGTCCCGTAGAAGAATTCCATGATTAATACGTCATAAAATAACACGTATTGGCACAAAATGAACAACATTAATTATTCCAAATTGATTATATCAAAGAACGAGAAAAATGATAATGGGGTGTTAGAATTTCTAACTTAGTATTTAATAGTATAAGTACTATCTTATGGAAACCACCACTTGAACATAAATTGAGTATTTAAACTAATTAACTATTTTCATTATTCATCGATTGATTTTATTCTCCAAGGATAGGTTTGCCTACAGATAAGAATAAATCACAGCGGTATAAAAGAATTCACTAATAATTTATTCACATAGATCTATCCTAGAGGCCAATCATTGTATAAAACCTTACTTCTATGCAGGTGATTATTAACAGATTGAACTAAATTAATACTAAATTAATTTTTTTCACTCATCATAGGGATAAATAAAACAGAGGGATATTGGAACGTTAATGGAGAATTTCTTATAAACATCAACAACCTAAATATGTAGAACTATTTTACATTTATGCTACAGCCCTCGGTTATTTATCATCAACATCCCTAATAATCTAAATCACCAGAGAATATCACAATAGAGGATCATCAATGAAGACTAATATCACAGAGGGTGAATAAGAGTTTAAATAATATAACAAATAGGCATCATCTTCAACAAACTATTTCAAAACCATAAGCAACAAAGAACAACGAACGACGAAATTAGCATTCAACCCTACTTCTGCGATGTAGGTCCTTGTGGACAAAACACAAGCATTATTCCTTACCTCGTGCGTTTCTCCTCTTTCTCAGCTCCGATTCCTCACCGTGGCAGTAATTCTTCACTGGAGTTCTCTCTCTCTCTCTCTCTCTCTCTCTCTTTCTTCCTAGTTTTTCTAGGAAAAACCTCACCTCACGTCCTATTTATACACACTTTAAACGACTCTCCATTTACTCCTTGAATACAACGCATCGGGGGAGACGTTGGAAGACACTGGAACGCCAAAGGCCCGTGCGTTCAGTGTTTCAGGCTATTGGATAACGCTTCCAAACGTTGAAAATTTATGGCGGATGATCGATTCAACTGAAGGATGATCGACCACCCATTCAATGAACGTCCACCAAAATTAACTCCCAACAACACTGGCTGGTCGTGCCGGTCAATCGCCCAAGATGCGATCGACCAACAAGATTGACCGCCTGCTCCTTTAATTTTCCTCTAATTTTCTACAATTTCGTTAAATCTTCAATATGCATATATATATATATATATATATATATATATATATATATATATATATATATATATATATATAAATTTCAATACTCTATAAAATGCCAATAACTCATATTTTCACCTCATTCAATAATTCCACAAATTTAAATACCTGGGACATTATATGCTCCCCTTCTTATTTAAACTTTTGTCCTCAAAATTTCAGTTACTGAAACAATTCTGGGTATTTAGCTTCCATCTCATCTTTTCTTTCCCAAGTAACTCCATCAATTGTATGATTATGCCATAGTACCTTGACGAGTGAAATCTTCTTGTGTCTTAACTCTTTAACTCTTGAATCCAAAATCCGTACTAGCTTTTCCTCATAACTTAAATTTGGTTGAAGAATAACATGCTCCTCAGGTTCCACCTGGATTAGATTTCCCAAACATTTTCTTAACATAGACACATGGAATACGTTATGAACCCCATCCATTTTCGTCGGCAGTAGTAATTGATATGTCATTTTCCTAGACCTTTTTGTAATAGGAAACATACCAACATATCGCGGACACCATTTCCCTTTCTTTCCAAATTGCATAATTTCCTTAAATGGCGATATTTTAAGAAATACTAAGTCTCCTTTTTCAAATTCTAATTATCTACGATGACTATCAGCATAACTCTTCTCGCGACTTTGAGCAACCGGCATTCTTTGATGAATAATTGCAACTGATTCCTTAGTTTGTCGTATCATATCTGGTCCGTAGAACTTTCACCGATCTCATCCCAATGCAAGGGAGATCTACACTTCTGTCCGTACAAGACCTCATAAGGTGTCATTCCAATTGTAGCTTGAAAGCTATTGTTGTAGGCAAATTTTACCAATGATAGCATTTTTCCCATCCAACATGAAATTCCAACACACATGACCGTAACATGTCCTCCAATATTTGAATCGTTCGTTCGCTTTGTCCATCAATTTGAGGATGGAAAGTTGTACTAAACTCTAAATCCGTACCCATAGCCTTGTTTAAACTTTTCCAAAAACGTGGAGGTAAATCTTGGATCTCAGTCTGATACAATTGATATAGGTACTCTGTGCAGGTGTATAATCTCTTTAACATACAGCATGACAAATTGATCTATTATATAAGTCATAGCTACTGGTAAGAAGTGAGAAACTTTGGTTAGCCTATCGACAATCACCCAGATTGCATCATGTCCTCTTATAGTCATGGGTAGACCCGAGACGAAATCCATAGTGACATGCTCCCATTACCATTCAGGTATAGGCATTGGTTGTAACATTCCCCAGGACTTTGGTGTTCTACTTTCACCCATTGACATACATGACACAAAGCGACATATTGTGCAATATCATATTTCATCCTAGGCCAGTAGTAATGTGACTTGAGATCCTTATACATCTTGTTATAGCCGAGATGGATAGAAAATTTTGAGGAATGCGCTTCACTCAAGATTGCGAATCGTAATTCTGATTTTCCCGATACATACCATCTATTCTTAAATTTCATAATCCCATCGCCAAAGATGGAATAGTATTGATATTTTTCAAGAGTGGGGTTTAGTTTAAATTCTTCACACTTCTTATCCTTAATCTGAGCCTCTTTAATCCTTTCTAATAACAAAGGCTTCAATGTCAAAGTGGATAAAAGAGTAGTTAATTGTGTAGTAACCAATTGCATATTCAGACTTCGAATATCCAAGCAAATTTCATCTGGTATTTCTTCATGTACCACGTTCATCATGGCCATCTTTCTACTAAGAGCATCAGCCACCACATTTGCTTTTTCAGGGTGATACTTAATTTCACAGTCATAGTCCTTCACCAATTCCAACCACCGTCGTTGTCTCATATTCAATTCCATTTTGGGTGAAGATGTACTTTAAACTCTTATGGTCTGAAAAGATTTCACATCACTGTCCATATAGGTAGTGTCTCCATATCTTAAGAGAAAACACGACCGCAACAAGTTCGAATTCATTTATGGGATAATTTGCCTCGTACGGTTTCAATTGTCTAGAGGCGTATGCAACTACTTTCCCATTTTGCATAAATACGGCACCCAATCCATTTTTAGAAGCGTCGCAATAGATGCAAAAATTACCATCATCAACAGGCAAGGACAAGATGGGAGCCAAAGTTAGACAACGTTTCAGCTGTTGAAACTCATCTCACATTCGTCCGTCCACCAAAATCGTGCATTTTTCTTTGTCAAACCTGTTAGGGGTAGTGAAATTCTTGAAAATCCATTTATAAATCTCCTGTAATATCCCGCCAGATCAAGAAAGCTTCTTACTTCCCCCACATTCCTTGGTTGTGACCATTCAACTACTGCTTGAATCTTAGCAGGGTCAACCATGCTTAGAAATTATGTGACCGAGAAAACTCACTTTACTTAACCCGAATTTGCATTTAGAGAACTTCACATACAACTTATGCCTCACCAATATAGACAAAGAAATCCTTAATACTCTCTATGTTCCTCCTCCGAGCGTGAGTAAATTAGTATGTCATCGATAAACACAATGATGAATTTGTTTAAGTACTCACTAAAGATCCGGTTCATTAAATCCATAAATGTCGCCAGGGCATTAGTTAATCCAAATGACATAACCAAAACTCATAGTGTCCATATATCGTCCTAAATGCTATCTTAGGAATGTCATCAGGCTTAACCTTCAACTGATAGTATCCAGATCGGAGGTCGATCTTTGAAAAGACACAAGCTCCTTGTAATTGATCGAACAAATCGTCAATTCTTGGAAGAGGATATCGATTCATAATAGTTACTTTGTTTAACATGCGATAATCGATACACATCTTCATCAACCCATCCTTCTTCTTTACAAATAGAACTGGTGCTCCCTATGGTAAAAAAGTGGGACGAATGAATCCATTACTAATTAACTCCTCAATTTGGACCTTCAATTCTCTTAATTTAGCTAGGGCCATTCTATATGGTTTCTTTGAAATCAATTTTGTTCCAGGGTGAAGGTCAATCACAAACTCCATTTTCCGATCTGGAGGTAATCCAGGAAGTTGGTCCATAAAAACATTCAGAAAGTCTTGAAGAAATGGGAATCTCATCCATCCTTATTTTTTATGCAACCGTTGTATCCAATATGTTAACGAGAAACCCTTAATTTTCATTCCTCATTAATCGGTCAGCCTTAAGCGCAGAGATCATAACCAATCTGCCTTTTTCCTTGACTTCAATAAATATATGTTGTTCTCCATTAGGGGGAAAAAATAATGCTTCTCTTCTTCTACAATTAATTATTGCTTGATGTTGGGATAACCAGTTAATACCCAAGACAATGTCATATCCCTTCATGTCCATGACAATTAGATCAACATAGAAAATTTGATTGTTTATTTTTACAGCATAAGCCCTTAGGATTCCATTGGTAATTAGGTACTTCCCGAAGGGCAGGAGGAGACGATTATTACTTTCTTCTAATTTGGGGGAACAATCTATCCTTGTACTAAATTCTTTCAAAATGAAGGAATGAGTAGCACTAGAATCGAATAAAACATAAGCCGCTATATCATTAACGTAAATTGTTCCTGACATAAACGAATTGACATGACATTACTATCTACCCATCAATTTATGTATTGACTTCAACAACAAGGCATACATGACACCACTACAAGCTGCTCATCCCCCACCATTTCGTCCATTTGTACTTCAGGTGCCTCCTCACCATATAGAGAAAAGACTCTTAGTCCCATGCCATTGGATCCACTGACTCCAGCTGAGCAAAAATTAGCGATATGCCACGATTCTCCACGTTTAAAGCACCGACCAATTCCCATTCGACATTCCCCAGAGTGGTTCTTCTTGCACTTTGGACATTGAATCGACTGCTGAGTCCTCACATTAGATGGGGCAGTGTTTGCCACATTCGTCGGGCGTTTATCCCTCATTTGTTGCACTCCACGTTCTAAAACCTTTTTTGTCCCCTTGTTTATCATGGCTTCACCCTTTTGTTGTTGATTAATAGCATTCTTTCAAAATTTCTGATTCGCCTAACGCTGTTGAGCCACCATTAACTCAACATCCTCTACTTCTAATGCCTTAGCAACAATCTTTGAATAAGGGACGCCTTGAGTACTGAAAATCTTAACTCCCGAGAGAATCTCAACTTTTAGTCCATGGACAAACTGATGGATCTTGTGTTCATTGTTTGCCACCAGGTGAGACGCAAACCGAGAGAGTGCTTCAAACTTCCTCACATACTCAGATACAGTTCTAGTTTGCGCAATAGGAAAAACTCTAATAACTTCTTCTATCTGACAGTCTGGCTAAAGTATTTCTTGTAGAAGATCTCTTTAAATTGATCCCACGTTAAAGCTTGAATATCGCGTGCCGCCTTAACAGTATCCCACTAAAACCTCGCATCTTGAGTCAGCAAGTACGCAGCACACGAAACCTTCTCGGTCTCCCTAATCCTTGTGTATTCAAACATGTCCTCTAAAGACTGAATCCACTCCTCAGCACAAATGGAATAAACCATAATCCCATTGAAACATGGAGGTTTAAGTCTCCTAAACTTCTCCCAACCAGCTTCTACTAGAGCTACCAATTGTCGTTGATTCCCATTCTCATTTTCCTTTTCCGTGAGGCGTTCCACAATTGTTGCCAAGTGATCCAGAACATCATTTTTGCCATCGCGTGGAGCATTGTTTTCTTGACCAATGTTGTTCTCATGTCCAACAGCTCCATTTTCATCGTGTTATTATTCTTGATATTGGCTTGAACATTTCCTCTAGTTCTTTGTGCCATCCTATTATCTTACAATAATATTGTTTCTGCCCAATATTAGCTACTACAAAATGCTAACTAATTGTCGTATGGAATGTACATTAGGAAGCATTTAGCTTCATTAGGCAAAAAGGGGTACTTAATTTATTATTTTATAGTTAATATTCTTAATTAAACCTTAAGCTAATTAATCTAGGGAAAGCTTAGTTAATTATCTATTACATAATATTTTGTAAAATTTACTAATAAAACTAAGTAACTACAAGTAATTTATACTAACATATCTCTTCTACACTACCAGTACAATTCATACAATTAGTGCAATAAAGCAATGTAATTAAAACACTTACAGTTGAAGAAGTATGCCGCGACTAATCTCATGTTACCAGCAGTCTATGGAACTGCATTAGACCCGGTTATGCTCTGATACCATAATTGTAACATTCCATTTTCGTTTATGAATTTTTCGTAAAATTTAGAACATTTTAAAATTCCATTTAAAATATACTTTATTGAAAGACATCAGAGTACGTTACGCTGAATAAAACAGTAAATTGTCTTCCAGGAATAACATAAATAAAATACTTAACATCCATGAAAATATCTTATGCATTTAAAAACAACTTTTATTCATTAGAGTCATAATCCTCGAGGTCGTTTCGTGCATGGTAACACAAGCTTGCATCACGTCACACTCCTTCAACATTCACTTCAACTGGCTCACCATCCATACCTACATCACAAAAGGAATAATGAGCCTATTGCTCAGTAAAGAATATAAAATAAAATGCAACTTTAACATCTATGACAACTCTACATGATTAAGTCTGATACATCTATAACTGGGTGAGAGCAACCTCTTCAATTTTTGAACTCACCGCTTGGTATCTTTTTTACGTGAGAGCAACCTTTTCAGTTTCTGAACTCACTAAAAACGAGCTTACTTACATTACATTCATTTACTCTTGGGTGAGATCAACCTCCGCAGTTTTTGAACTCACTCTCCATTGAGTAAGAGCAACCTCTTCAATTTCTGAACTTACTCAAACGAGCTATTGTTTACGTGTGAGCAACCTCTTCAATTTCCAAACCCACGTAAGAAAACACCATTTATTATCTTCATTATTAGCCCATGCAATACATTACGTACAATCCTACTAACATGTCTATATGAATGTCACAAACAGTAGTTCATATATTGCAAGCAATATTACAAACAACAAACAAACAATACTATGCTTCAACTATAACCTTAACACTAAACACGTTTTAAGTAACTATAATATCATATATCTATTTCTTTATCCTTGATACATTATTTCTAACTTAAAATTTAATAGTATAAGTACTATCCTATGGAAACCACCACTTGAACATAAATTGAGTATTTATACTAATTAACTATTTTCATTATTCATCAATTGATTTTATTCTCCAAGGATAGGTTTACTTACAGGTAAGAATAAATCACAGCGGTATAAAAGAATTCACTAATAATTTATTCACACAGATCTATCCTAGAGGTCAATCATTGTATAAAACCTTACTTCTACGCAGGTGATTATTAGCAGATTGAACTAAATTAATACTAAATTAATTCTTTTTACTCATCATAGGGATAAATAAAACAGAGGGACATAGGAACGTTAATGGAGAATTTCTTATAAACATCAACAACCTAAATATGTAAAACTATTTCACATTTATGCTACAGCCCTCGGTTATTTATCATCAACATCCCTAATAATATAAATCACCAGAGAATAAGAGTTTAAAGAATAGAACAAATAGGCATCATCTTCAACAAACTATTTCCAAACCATAAGCAACAGAGAACAACGAACGACGAAATTAGCATTCAACCCTACTCCTGCGATGTTGGTCCTTGTGGACAAAACACAAGCATTATTCCTAACCTCGTGCGTTTCTCCTCTTTCTCAGCTTTGATTCATTACCGTGGCAGTAATTCTTCACTGGAGTTTTCTCTCTCTCTCTCTCTCCCTTTCTTCCCAGTTTTTCCAAGAAAAATCTCTCCTTACATCCTATTTATACACACTTTAAACGACTCTCCATTTACTCCTTGAATACAAAGCGTCGGGGGAGATGTTGGAAGACACTAGAACACCAAACCACCCATTCATTGAATGTCCGCCAAAATTAATTCCCAGCAACACCAGCTGATCGTGCTAGTCGATCGCCCAAGATGCGATCGACCACCGAGATCGACCGCCTGCTCCTTCTTTAATTTTTTTTTAATTTTCTACAATTTCTTTAAATCTTCAGTGTATATATATATTCCAATACTCTATAAAATGTCAATAACTCATATTTTCACCTAATTCAATAATTACACGAATTTAAATACCCGGGACATTACACCTCATCCCAAGACTACATCGTTCTACCAATTACGGATGTTGCTAGCCACACAATGGACATCTCTCATCTTAAGATGGCGTCATTCAAGCAATAACGGATGTCCATCTTCATACGAGGGACATCCTTTTTCGATCGAGGGTCCTTCTCTGAATGCTAAACGACAATGTTTCTCATCTCGACTGACGCAAATCTGCCTATATAATCACGAAGGACGTCCTTTGCCCTAGCTATTCCTAAGAGAAATTTCGACTTCCTCCAACCAACTCGAACTTCTGATATCTATCCTCACGTTTGTTGAAGCGGAAAATGTAGTTGAAGGCCATTCAAGTGTCAAAGAAACGTAAAGTGGCTCCCTCTGAGGCCGAAGGTTGAGCACATGTGTCTGTTGAGACACAACCCGTGATGTTCAGCTCAGCGTCCTGTATGATAATGACATAATACCTCATGCCATAATTATATATAGGAGTGTAGATTTCAATGCGTTTTTGACTTTGGATTAAAGGAAATGTTTGAACGCATTGGTCTTTATGGATTGTGCACGATGGGGGGCTATTATGAGAGAGTTGTGAAATTATTTTACTCAAATTTGGAGCTAGACAACCGTACTGAGCTGAGGACATTTCTATATGGGAAACAAATTAGGCTAACTCTTAAAGAGTTAAATGAACTTATTGGATGTTCTACGGATGAGCCGACGGAGGAGTATTTCCATGTAGCTAAGGGCCCAGACTTTGTAAAACAAGGAGAAGCTCTAGTACTGTTGAAGCAATTGGCTTGCAATCCTAAAGCCGTTGAATCTTTCTCTTGGCCCAAATCAAAGGACTTAAATGCTAAAGTAAGAGTCGTCTATCTCATGATCACCCACACAGTTTTGCCTCGTGATGGACATAGAGACCATGTCAGCTACATGGATCTCTATGTGATGGAGAAGCTCTACAATGGGAAGGGGTTCAACCTCGCCTATGTCATTATTAATCAAATGAAGGCAATCCTGAAGAGTCCAAGGAAGAATCTCCCCTCTAATTGTCTCATTACGCATATCATTGACAACAGCGTGTTGGCTGTCCCTCATAAGGAGCGACAAACCAATGAAAAGACACTTGACATGTACAATCAAGTTACATTGGCTCGGATGGGGCTGCACAAAGTAGGAGGGGAGTGGGTATTCAAAGGAGAGAACACTCCTTCCACTCAGCCTGCACATCCTCTCCCTTCCATGTCGGCTGCAGCTCCTCCATCAAAGTCAACTACACAATTACCTTCAACGTCAACTGCACCTCCTCCTTCGACGTCCACTGCACTAATTCCACGGACGTCGAATGCACAACCATCATATCACATGGAGGTGGAGGAAAATTGTGTTCATCCTACGGCAGACGATGCACCTCCCCTCCTTAGTCCTCGTCCTACGTACTGATCAGTGGGGAGAGGTGACAGTGGCTAGTTGCCAAGTTGGAGAGACAAGAGAGGCAACTTGACAAGATTCAAGTCACTGTACTTCAAATGAAAGAAGCCTAGTCAGCTCCTCTAGTAGCCCAGCCAGGTTCTCCATCAACTTCTTCTGCATCTTTTGATGCCCGTTTAGATGGCTGCTAGTATGTCTTTTAGCTTACATGCATTTTTCATATATGCATTAGTACTGTTGATTAACAATGCATTACAATCATGCAGGTCTCCTATCATCAGGAAACTGTCCACTCTTCCAAACCTTGCCAAAGTTTATAAGGTTTTGGCAACGGGTCCTCCAAGGCATGATTCACTGCTAAAAGTGCAATTGTATGTCTTCAATTTAGTTTTGTACAATGTGTTGAAATTTACACTTACACTGATTTTTAATTGCAGCCTGTGAAGATGATGGACGAGTACCTGACACTAGCACAAGCAAATATCAAGAACAATAAGGAGACATGTTATATACTTTGCGGCTCCAGGATAAAAAACAATATGATTTGAAAGTTATTCTCAGTTTTGATTGTATGTTGATGACATTGTGCGGTGTGTTGTCATTTTTCAGAGTAAAGATGTCTTTTCAATAACCACTCTCCTAGTTCCAAAGTAATTGAAAAGTTCAGACTAGGTAAAAATTTTTAACCAATGTACAAGAAGCTTTTATTGAAAATAAATAAATAAATAAATATCTCACATTCTTAACATGTTGTGCATGACATTGAATGAGGAGAAGATATTTGTAATACCCCAACTTTTCATAACAAAATTTAATAAGAATAATTAGAAAGTAATTGAGGGAATTCAGATTATTTGGATATTTATCGGGTTATTACCAAGGACGTATTTGGTAGATTATAATTTAACAGAATTTATTGAATGATAATTAGGGTTAAAGTAGTGAGGTATAATTTGGAGATAGTTAATTAAATGAGGAAATGTGTAAATTATATTCTGGAGTGTTTCGGTTGAGGTTGTAGTCGATGCCGCAATCGAGCAACTCGACTGAAATGTATGGCAGAATACATTTTGAGCTTTTGATTGCATCGCGGTCGAAAGCGCGGTCGAGATACTTGTCCAAAATGTAATACATATTACATTTTGAGTTTTTGGTCGCATGGCGATCAAAGGCGCGGTCGAGATGCTCGTCCAAAATGTGTCACGGATTGTAAATTGGGTTTTCGGTCGCATAGCGGTCGAAGACGTGGTTGCAAATGTCAATCAAAAAATGGGATAAAATAAAAGGGGAGAAATTAGGGACAAACTGGTTTGGTCAGCTCGGCTTGGTCTAGAAATAAATGAGTGGCCGTTTCAAAAATGGGGATTAAGTGAAGAATTAATATAATGGAAATTAAAATAAAAGAAAGAATTTAAATAGAGGGAAGGAAGATATGAAATCGGTTGAAGGGAATTAAAGAGGGGAAGTGAAAGGCTGAACCAGTTCAGCTAAATTAGTTCATGTTGTTGGTGGCCCGGTCAAAAGTGACGGAAAAAGGAGGGAGAAACATTTTGGCCCGTGGCCATGTTTGTGGAAGAATAGAGAGAGGGAAATCGAGAAGGAAAGGGAGACCGAGAGATTGAGAGAGAGAGAGTGACGAGGGAGAGCGACGAGGGAGAGCTTGAGTGTTAAGATTTCGCTCGAAAATCAGTACTCGTCGCCTGGAATCGTGGGACAACCTAAATGGTTGTTTAGCGTTTCAACCCAAGCCGTCTGTGCATAAATACGAGAGATAGTGTGAGCGTTGGCTAGCAATTCCTCTGTCAATTGAGGTATGAGTGAGCAACTGAGAGGGGTGGCTCGAGTGCGAGGGACTTTGACGATGTGTGCTCGGGTGTAGGCTCCTGCTGGCTGTTTCCTTCATAGCTCCTTCGGGTGTTCAAGTCGTGGTCCTTGCTGGTGGTTGCGACAGCGCCTTCTCCGGCGTTTGAGCAATGGACGTTGGTAGGTTTTTCTCCTACTGAGTGAGTAAGTCTTCTGCGAATTTGGATTCTCGGCCCCCATTGTTGTTGATTTCCATTGGTTGTGACAAATTGTTTGTCTCTATTGTTAATCGTTGCTGTAGAATTGGACTCGGTCACTGTGATTACTCTCGATTTCCAGCTGCGGCATTTTGGTGTTGGTTGTGAGCTACGATCTTGGGTATGCTTCTGGTATGACAGCTCTTCTGGGATTTCTAAGACTTGAATTTGTTGGATGATTGATTTACTATGATGGTCACGTTAACTACTATCTTGAATGATGAACATGAATCTACTGTGTTGGTATGTGTTGGATTGTACTTTGTCATTTGGGATGAATGTTACTTCGCTGGAAATACTCTATTGTTTGGATTAGTGTTCTATGAACTCCTCTCTAAGATGAACATTATTGATTGTATACCCTGTCGTATATTGCTTTGTTGATTGTGAATGGTGTCACTGGAGGTTTAGGTTTGTTTGTTCTGTTGCTTCGTTAATGTCTTGGGCGATATTCTATTAATCCTGCTAAGTGAATGAATGAAGATAATGACTCTCTACTGCTTATGAATTTATAGGTTTGTCTTCTGGTTGGAATTGTTTGAGTAATGATATGTTTGAATTGATGTTGGTTGCTGGATATGAGTTATTAATCTGTTGGTTGTTGCTGGATTTCTGTTCTCTGTGATGTTATGCCCTATTGGTCATTGTTTGGATGAGCTATGAAGTATGTGCTACGTACTTGTCGTTGAGTAACTGCCATTGTTTGGGTATTGTCTCTATGGATTATTGTCAAGTGTGAGTATATTGGGCGTATACTCTTTGGGATTAATATTCTGTGATGTTGTTGATTCTGCCTTGGTTTTGATTATGGAGATATTATGCATATATGTTGGATTAAATTCATACACTGAGATTAAAGTTAAGTGTTCTGCACATTAGATATATGCTCTATGCGTTGGGACGATTTAACTGCTATTTTTTGGGGATAAAGATAATGAAATGCATTTTGTTGTCAATATCTACTACTATGTTGATCTGGTTATTGTTGGCTGGATTTTATTGGACATTAAATATGTGGAAAATGCTCTCTGTTAGATGGTACACTGTTGGTTTGGTTTCAGTTCGTTATTGGATAAATATATTCTGATAATTGGAAAGTCATTGTCCGTATGCTTGATAGATAAATGTTAAAGTTCATGCCCTATTTGGATATTATTATTGGGCATTGGTTTTATGGGTACCTATTATGTGGGTGGAATTAAGTTGGTCTTTGCCATGTGATAAACTTAGCTTCTAAATGCTGTCAATTTGGATTAAACTATTAGGTTGAGTTATATTGACGAAGCGCATTCGGATAGGGAACTTTAGTAAGTAGTAATAAGGATTGAGGGTGAGATTAATAAGTTGTGATTATTAATTATATATTATTTATTTGTGAAGGTACTAAAAAATAAGGAAAGAATAACGTTTAAGTGTTGAACACTTTAAGAAAATGAGGTAAGTGATATGTGTCTGCTTTGGTTCTTAGAGCCCTACATCGCAAGAATAGAATATGCACGTTTGACTGCTTATTGCTTTATTAGATATTGAGCATATCTACTGTTTTAATAGCACGTCTACAGCTTGACGAACATGTCTACAGTATTAAAAGCATGTTTATAATTTTAATAGCATGTTTATCGCTTTCTAAGCATATCTATAGTTTTATAAGCACATATATTGTTTTATACGCATGTTTATCGTTTTATGAAGCATGATCTGTGAATTGTATATTGGTTGTTTTATTTGATTCCCTTTAGTTACATGATAGAGATTGTATGTATTCACGACCATCATGCATCATGGTTTTCAAAGATTACGAAAATCGTTTTCACGCACGGTTTTGAAAAGGAAATAGAAATGAAAAGAAGTACGAATGAACGATTAAGAAAGATAAAGAAAAAGGGGTTGGTCCAGATAAGTAATGCCCGACAACCCAAGTAATAAAAGATAAAGGTTCTTTTGGTCCGATAGGCCAAGCCCGGCACATGAACATAAGATAAAGGTTTCTGTGATCCAATAGGTCAAGCCCAACACAAGAACAAAAGAACAGAAAAGAAAAGAAAAGAAAATAACATGAAAAGAGAAATGGATACGGATACGGGAACGGCAACGAAAATGGATACGAAAATGGTACAAGCACAAATACCGATACGAAAACAGGAACAGAAACAAAAACAAAAATGAGTTTCCAGAAATGGAAACAAATACAGATACAGATACAAATACGGGAACAGACATGAGAACAGATACAAAAACACGTATGATCACGAATACTGAAACAGATACAGAAATAGAAATGAAAAGCAGAACCAAAAAGAAAGTACAAAAGTGTGAAAAGATACAAGATTAAAGAAAGAAAATGAAAAGAGAAACTGCATACGATTTTAAAGTGGCACAGCATGTGCATCTAGCATTTAAGTTCTATCACTTATTGAGCATTAGGCTCATAGTTTATGTCTTGCGATGTAGGTACAAGCACGAGAGAAAAATGAAGAATAGATTAAGGAGCCGATGATGAAGGATTTGCAACGGCGAGTCTTGTGGCTAGCTAGGCTAACGAATATAAAATAGAAATGAGTTTTGTAAATATAAAGTAAACAGTTTATTTATTGTTCTTCAAATGACTAGTTTATGCATCCACTATAAAATGATTTATGCTTTTGCTTTAATTTCAGGAAAATGGTTTTATAAATAAAGTCATCCGCTATTAATAACGAGTTTTAGAAAAGAGTTTTTTTTAACAATCAGGTTTTAAGAAAAATACTCTGATTTCATCTGAAAAGGTTTTAATAAAAACTTCCGCTATTGTTTTATAAAAGAAAAAAGAAAAGTTTTGAATTTTACATGTTTTCAAAGGTAAGAAAAATCGGATCGTTACAATATTTGAGTTTCAAATGAAGGAGGGACTGCTGACTCTTAGTTGGATCCATGTAAGGCACTTCTATTCATTAATACAATATTTTTTACTCATATAATATATAGATTTTATTTCAGATACACCCGGATCAACCATGTTCATGTCATTGCAATTGCAATTGTAATTGTTCACCGACAGATAAAAACTGGTATATTTTCTCGCCCTACGCTTTGAAAGAAGTGACAAACTAATTTCACCTTCCAATTACAACCCACATGGCAGCCTTTAGGGGAGTTGGTGATTGCCCAATGTCCGCATCAAGGCTTCCACCTTCACGGCCTGCACAAACCGAAGGACCTTTTTGAAATATTGGATATTTGTTACTACCTAGGGATCTATGTATTGATGATGTTGTTAAAGGGGTGACTAAGGTTGTTATTGTGGAAAATGAATTGCTACATATTCATTAGACTTTGATGGATTCTTCTTTGATTAGAGTTTAGTTCTACATTGCTGGACCTGACTTGGAATGGAGAAATATTTGTGTAGTTTCAGCCTTTTGTTATGATATGCTCTATGTGAATTATGTTTTGCCAAGTTTGTTGAACTGATATCTGCTCTCTGTTGTTTAGCTTCTGCTACTAAGTTAAGATTTGGAAATCTGTTAAGTTTTGTTATTAGTTGGGTAACATTGGTTATTGTTATAAGTGGCTGCGAAATGTTAACTGTTTATGCCAAAGATGAAGGATTTTGGGTATTGTTACATTGAGAAAAGGAAGTTAATGTATCCTGTCACACATTGATGGAATGAACAACATTGTGGGTTATTGTTATTCCATTATATATGTTACGGTCTTGGAATTGGTATTGCTATAGTTGCTAGGAAATGCAATTGACTAATGAGATTTATTAAGTGTTAAGGTTTAGGGGATTGTTATTAATACATAGTTATTATGGACGCCAAGTAAGTTGATCTTAATTGTGTTTTGGTCTTCAGACCCTATATTGCAAGAATTAGGATTGTATGTTGTGTGTTTACTAGATTTAGGTTCTTTTAATGATATGTTTATTAGACATTTATAACATATAGGATTATATGAATACACGTGCATATTGTATGACATAATAATCTATGTAAATAGGTGTGTGGGGGCTCGGGAGATCAATGACTGGTTCCTCATGGTCCTATAGTGTTTGTCATGTATTCCACTCTTGACTATAATTGCATTGTATAACCATGCATATAATTTGCATTTCATTTTATTACTTACTGAGCATTAGGCTCATTAGTTTAGGTCTTGTGATGTAGGTACGAACGAGAAACAAATGAACAGGTTCAAGACAGTTGATGGATGTTTTGCATGAGTAGATCTTGTGGCTGGCTAGGTTAAAGAGTTAAATGAAAAGTATTTGAAAAAGAGTTTTGTGAAATATTTACTATTCTTTTTAACGCTTTGTTTTCAGTCCGCTGCATTTTATACAAAGAATGTTATGACTTCTGAAAGTAAACTGATAAAGATAAATGTAAACTGATAACGGTGAAAGTAAAGAGTTTTAACGATCAGGTTTTATAAAGAAAAAAGACTCTGATGTTTTAAGAAAAGAAAGTTTTAAATCTTTACGCATTTTAAAGAAATAGAAAAATACGGAATGTTACAGATAATGTAAATAATACCTTGATGTATGTAATGTGTGATTTGATATGAGAATGAATGTTATGAACATGCACAAAACCATTTTACATGCATCATGTTTTATGATAAAATAATGAAAGAATTTACAAACATATGTTTTCATATAAAAATGACTAATAATACAATATAACATGGAATTTAGGCTTTATATGTATTTCAAAGCACATTGGGCCACATGATAGAGTATATTAGACTTTGTTATTTTAATATTCTCTTTATTTAGATAGTCATTAGGGATATTTTAGTCATCAGGCTTTGTTTTAGTTTTTATTCAAATTTAAGTTGGACTATGTATTTTAATAAGACTCCAGCTTAATATTTGTTTTCAAATTATTAAATTAGGTCTATTATAACACAAATATAAAGGTGTCTAATCTCATTAATGAAAATAAGCAATTATGATGAATTTGACTTCAATTTATAAGAGAACCATGGAGATTCTAAAACTTCAAACTTATCAAGATCTTTATAGTGATATTCAAAAACTTTTCATACTTATCTTGTAAATGAAGTTCACATCTACGTATTTAATTTATTCTTAAAATACAAAATTTATATAATGTACATGATATAAAATATTACTAAATAAATCAATAAACGTGTGCTAAATACAATAAACCAAAATCATACATATAGGAACTAAAATCATTATAATGAATTAATTATTCTTCCTCCAACAAAAAATACAAAGAACAATATAACTTCATCTTATTTAATTATATTATATAAAATATATTTGTTTTATGTCGTATTGTCATTTGACTATACATTTTAAATAAAATTAACTATAGTTATGAACTTCATATTATTTGAAGATCTCTAACTTGACATATAAGTCACAAATTTAATTAAATTATTCTTCTATTTTTTTTGTCATATATATACAAAATTTACATAAATAACTATAGAATTTGCATTAATTTTACAACACGTCATATAATGCAAAGATAAAAAGTAATTAAAATTACAACAAATAAACGTGCATCACATTTGTTTGTTTGACACTAAACACCCAACAGAAAATATACACTAATATTAAACAGTGTTATGCATGAATGTCGTTCACTAGTTATCCCTTAAGTGTCACGTCATGTCATTATATAAAATTATAAAGTAAAAATGTATCATTATCCTATAAATGTCATGTTTCTAGGCAATTTGAATATGCAAGTTAAAACCATCACATTGATGTACAAATCAATCATCTATGGACTAAACATTTAAACTAAAAATCAATCCACTAAAATAACACAAATGAAAGGAATTTGCTCAAGAACTAAGTTTCCCCAATATCAAAAGAATTTCAGTTTTCCTTGAGCAAGAGAAGCCTTGGCATTGCACAATGCCCTTTCAGACCCAGTCAACCCGGAACAAGAGCTCGGAGAGCCTAAAGTGACGGCAAAGTAAAGATAAACGGTGCATAGAAAACCCAAGAGAACGAGGGCCGTTAAGAGAAATTGGTGCCTTTTAAGGAGCGTCGACCAGCTACCCAACTCATTTTGGGGGAATTGTCTTCGGAACGACGGAGATCTCCGACGAGGCGATGGTAGAATACCTTCAAGACCCATTTTTATGCAACAAATTTCCCGCCAACCTGCAATTTATCACCAAACAATATGATTTTCCAGTAAGACAGGTCGAAGACTCTGCTCAATCGAATTTCATAGTGCGCAAATATAATTATGAAAATAGGAATTCCAACTCTCTCTACAAGTCAAGCAGGACTAATGAGGGGAGGAAAATTCTATAAAAAGTGAAAAATAAGAAAATAATATTGAAATGAGGAAGTGGCCAATGAAAATGTAGTAAATAACTAGTCTTAAAAATAACTAGTCATATGCTTAGGGCTTAGGACTTAGGACTATGCTCATATAGGCAAACCCATATGCAATGCAAGAGGTGAAGTACAACAAAGAATATGAATGTAGTGGTCACAGTTTTCTCAATCTCCATTCTTGTGCAGGTAAAATCCTACCACAAATTTCAGGCATCATGAGTTTTTTTTTGCACCCAATTGCAGGTGATGGACAAGATTTCAATGAAATAGATAGCCTCAAAAAAGAGAAAATATGTGATTGATTACATGGAGGCGCATTTTCACACATAAACTGATATCAAAACAAACACTACTAAGTAGAAAAGCTCTGTAGCTGCTTGGGGAATGATCATAGAATTGTTGTGCAAGAAGATGATTAAAACTGGTAAAGAAAACTAACATATTAATGCTTATACCAATTACAAAACCAAATACTTGTAAATAAAGAAGAAAATTAGTAATTTGATCACAAAGGACCAAATTGCATCTCTAAAAATACAATGATCAAATACTACAATACAAAAATTTCAACTAATTTGATCATTGTTTGAAGAATATCATAATGGAGAAAATAAAAAAATACACTGGCTTCTCCCTTCAAACTGATGAATTTTTCCTACAAGTTTAAGTTAATTTCCACAGCTCATTCAGCGATAACTAATAGCAAAATCGGAATCAAGTACTTCATAACAATGTAAACTTCTGCGTTAACAAAATTATAACCGCGACTGTCACATATCCACTCGAAAGATAACCACAGATGTATAAATTCTTATTATACGATTGTTAAAGCTTTCGCATTTGCATATCCAACATAACCATCTACTTGATACATCCTTCAACTCCTCAGTTCAGACCTTTCTTTTTCTTATCCTGAATAATAGATTACTTCTCAATCACCCATAATTTTTTACCTTCATTTCATAAGTTGCCTTTTTTTTTTCTAATTTCTTGATAGGTAAGGGTATGGCAAAAATCTCATTTTTCCAAGAAATATTAAACCCAGATGACTATGGATCTCATCCATTTAAATCAACAAATTAAAATAATCGAACACCACAATTCTGAAGCAAAAAAGAAAACCCAACATCCCTAACTGGACGCATGCCATTTTCTGAAACCAATTACTCATACCCAAAGCAAAAACGTCCAGGAAAAAAAATCCAGAAAAAAAAAAGAAAAAGCAAAATTGACCTAAACGTCTTCCTTCAGAAGCACGCAAAAATAGATCAGTAGCTCGGACCTGAAGGGAACGACAATTCACTCCAAAATCAAACATCGCATAGGAAAAAAAAAACAAAATAAAAGAGAAACAGAACACGTACAGTGAAAAATAGAGTAGACGCAACAGATCGAAAAGCAAATGACAGAGTAAATTGAAGAAAGGGGAAGAGAAACTGAGAATTGTACCTCTGTTTTACGTTTCCCTTTGGGGGATGGAAGTAGGAACGGTAAATTAATGGACGTCTTCTCCGGATGCCTCGGTTTTTGGGGGGGAGATGGGAGCCAGCCAGAGGAGGACAGTCCACACTAATTCCGCAATTGGACTGGACTAAAGAAAGAGGGTTAAGATAATTAATAGGGTAAATGACAAATCAACCATGTGGTTTGAGGTCAATGATAAGATAACCATTATGGTAATTTTTTAATAAATTAACTACTCATTTATATTAAAATGACAAATTCAACATTACATAGATATTTACCGTTAGAAAGTTCAATCTCCTTAATCAACATTTCGAAATTGCTAATAACTCCATAAAAATTACACACAGATCGGCCAACTTCTCATGACTAGAAAATGTTGGAGTCGGAACTTTGCAATGCAGATTTCAGCTCAAGCAAGATTTAGAGTTCGCCGGAATGAACACAGAAGAGCATAGAAAATAGAAAGAGGGAGAAGATAGTAATCGCCAGCGACATGCCGAAAAATTCACACTTTTGTCGGAGGAGGAGACTTCTTTTTATCTCCCCTGTTCTCGTGTTCTCGGGGTTTGAGAATTTCGTGGCGTCTGGTGGTCTCTATCTATCAGAGACCGCGAATTTTCGTTGTCTCTAGCATGAGAGACCGCAAAATTCGCGGTCACTAGCATGAGAGACTGCAAAATTCGCGGTCTCTCGCATGAGAGATCGCGAAAATTCGTGGTGTCTGGATAAGGCATCGAGAGATCGTGAATTTCGCTGTCTCTCATGCTAGAGACCGTGAATTTCGCGGTCTCTAATAGCTAGAGACCACCAACTCCATAATGGAAAACCCAGACACCTCGAACTAGCTTCAGCAAGCCCAGACACAGCAATTTTCGCAGTGTCTTCGAGTGGGCGACGACGCAACATGGCGACTTTGACGAGCGCGAAGGCGAGTAATTAAAAGCTGAAGCTTTGCGAGTCGTGAGTTGTTCGGTTGATTCTGGCGACTTCTTCCTTCAGAAAATCAGAATGCCTCGCGTTGGGCGTTTTGAATTCAGAATGCCGGAGCGGGGCGTTTCGGCGTTCGGACGTTGGCACCAACTTTTTAACGGTAAACGTTTACGTAATGTTAGATTTATCATTTTAACATACGTAAATGGTTAACTTTTTAAAAAAAAAAAATACCATAATAGTTGATTTATCATTAATCTCAAACTACGATAATTGATTTGTCATTTAGCCTAATTAATAAGATCATTATCTTCCATTTCTCGCTCTCTTCTCAATGTGCACGTGCTGGCTTTCTTTGCATCTCACTCTTTGTCTTTTTTTAATCATTTTTCTTAAATTTAACTATTATGTCTGTCAATGGTCTACCAGACCTTGGCTTTATTAGGGACAAAAATAAATACTGTTTTTTCTTAAAAGTCATGATAATGTTTTATTCTTATTGGACTAAATCTTATTTATTCAAATTTTTAACACTATGCACGGGAGAAGCTAGTTGTTAGAAAAAAGATTATATATATTTTATCAGTCAGTAAATTAGTGTATCTTTTCAAATATTTTGGTTTCATTCACTCAACAATTAACGGAGATTGTGCTTCCCAAAAACAATTCCAAAGGGACCCAATTGCTGATTCTTCAGCCCAGATTCCAATTCAACTATTGGGATTCTGCGGTTTGCTCCGTCTCTCTCCTCAATTTTTCTCTTTGAGAGGTAAATATATACTCTTCCATCTGCTCACCTTGTCAATCGGTAATGTTTGTTTTCAGTTTCGTATGTTTTCCGAGCGGCCAAACCATGAGTTTGGAGGTTTTTCTTTTGCTTGATTGTGCGGCATTACGGTCTGTCATGGTTGTTTTAGGAGCCTATTGCTAAATTTGGGTGCGTTTGTTTTGAGAAATTGTTTACTACACGATCAGTTGAGGAAAATACAATTTCTTATTGTCTTATTAAAGTAAATCTATTTATAGTTTGGTTCGATCCACTGTATTTTAGCTATCGGAATACGTCGATTGTGTTTTTGTGTTAATTATTAAATTAATTTAGGGACTTTTGATTTTGGCTTGGAAGCCTATGATAACTTCTCCATGATTACGGTGAGCATGCCTGGTCCTGTGTAGGGCTTCCAATCGCTGGCAGGTGAGGAAAGATGTGTGTGGCTTCTTGTCTCGCGTCTTGTTTTGCAGCTTGTGCATGTGATGCATGTCGAACAGTGGTCTCGGGGATCAGCAGGAAGTCTGCAAGGATTGCGTATTGTGGCCTTTTTGCACTTTCCTTGATAGTTTCATGGATTCTTCGTGAGCTTGCCGCTCCTCTTATGGAGAAGATCCCTTGTAAGGAGTTCAGCTTCACTTTTTATAATATGTTTCAGTTATTTTTTTCTTTTGTTTTGCCTACTATTATACCTTTTGTTTTCAGTAAAGGCTAGGTCAAAGTCATATATATGCTTAGGGCACTATATTTTTGTATCTTGTTGAAGTCTGTAATTAGTGAATATAATCTTGTGTAAATTCAATGCAGGGATTAATAGTTTCCATCAGACACCTAACAAGGAATGGTTCGAAACAGATGCAGTGTTACGAGTTAGCTTGGGAAATTTTCTCTTTTTCATCATTCTTGCAATATTGATGGTTGGTGTGAAAAATCAAAGGGATCCTCGAGATAGTATACATCATGGTGGATGGATGATGAAAGTAATTTGCTGGTGTCTTTTGGTTATATTCATGTTTCTCCTTCCCAATGAGATTGTCAGCTTTTATGGTGAGTAATTTTTTCAGTGCTATTCAGCTTCATACATGCTTCTTTCTCATTTTCTGATCAGAAGCACTTGAGATGTGATAGCCTGCTTGTCTTAGTCCCATGTCTGGTCTCAGTATATTTTCGACATCTGGTTCTTGACTATAATATGTTTTTTATTAAGGCATCTAACATGTTAAAATCTATGAATTGTGTTTTGACTGAATTTTGATGTTTTTGTTTTGATGTCTGAAGAATAAAACTGTTGCTAGAATGGTTGAATAAATTCTCAATCAACTATCCATGCTCATGTTTCTTTCTCTCTCCAATAGATCTTTTTTCTTTGGAAATTCTTACGTCTTTTGGAGAAGCTGAATTTTTACCTTTATTTTCATTTACTGTGATTAATGGACACAAATAACGCTTTCATGTAGTTCATCTATATCTTTGAAAGTTTAGTAATTATATTCACACCAAAGATGGATAACATTATGTGATTGCAGAGACTATATCAAAGTTTGGTTCAGGACTGTTTCTTCTTGTTCAAGTGGTGCTTTTGTTGGATTTTGTTCATGGATGGAATGATAAGTGGGTCGGATATGATGAACAAATTTGGTAAATTAAGCATTCTTATTCATTGGATTATTCTTTTCTCTTTTCCAGAAATTGTTGCATTCTCAGTTAATTTCCGTCTTATTTTTTTTTTATACAGGTACATTGCTCTCCTGGTTGTTTCAACTGTCTGTTATGCAGCCACATATGCCTTCTCCGGAATTCTCTTCCATTTGTTCACACCATCGGGGCACGAATGTGGGCTCAACACCTTCTTCATTGCTATGGCTCTGATTTTCACATTTGTTTTTGCTATGGTCGCCCTTCACCCTGCCGTAAGTCTGTACCTTCTCTCATCTAGTTGTGTTATCCGTTTATTTATTTTGCTTCCGCTGTCACACTTGTGCTAAAAGTGAGTTAACCCTTCAACATTCCCATTAAACCATGTGTTATGGTGTATCTTTGATGTGCCCCAAAATGCAAGGAGGCAATTCAATTCTTGAACCAATCGGCTAGGGCAATAATTTGTCCACTTTTAATGAAATGATAATAACTCCCAACGTATATAGCCAATTGGTCTCAATTTTGGAGGGCAGTTAGAGAACACAAAGAAATTAAGGCCCTCCAAAAATCACGCTCAAACTCGTAGTACAAACGGAGATATGGCAAAAACACAGAGCTGTTCGGAAATCACAACCAGAAACAGATTACGACCCACCTGAATGTTAAATCAATAACTCATGAACCTCAAGTCCAATTGACGTCAAAATTATACCAATGTTTTCGTATTCTAGAGGGTTACTCCCTTAAAATTTTAGGTTTAAATTCGGAATATCAATTGAGTTATGATTGAAACAAAATTGTTACTTGGAAGTCAGACTGCAAAAACAGATTGCAAACTCTTATGAAATCAAGCACAACTTGAAAAAATTAGGGCAGTTGAATTGTCAAATTACAAAAATATCCTTAATAATAAACACACAAAGAAAATGGGTCCGAGGCTGGGATTTGGTCTCTGTAAACGCAGCGTTTGACATAAGCAAACGAGCTCCAATTTTTCCACAAAAGCATACTCTGGAAAGCTTAGACTGTTAGCAACAATCTTCATGAAGGACAAAATTTTATATGAAGTCTTCTAGAATGCCAAAAGTGCCCTTGAACGCTCGGAGGTCAGATTCTAAGCGGAAATGAAAAGCCCACCATTTCTTCTATGTTTTGCATGACATCCACTTATCCAAATGCACGGACTCTTCTTTGTGTAATTGACAAAAACTCCTCCAAGTTAGCTAGAGAAGAAACACTTACAAAATAAATAAAAATGTTAGAAAACAAAGAAGCTATTGGCTCGGGCTCAAGTGATGGGACCTTGGGGCGCATCAATCTTTAAGAAGAATTCTTTTCAATCTAATTTGTATGTCCAGTGAATGATTTATCTTGGACTTTGGGCAGTTTGAAGTTGGATTATGTTTACCTAGATTTCTTTTCCTTGCACTTATTGTAATTGAAATGGAAAATTTTTATTAAATTGGTCAAGCTACTTGATCTGAACATTCTACGAATGACGGTTTTTAGCTGACAACGGCTTCATTTATTCTCACATGCCTTCATTTTTTGATTTCTTGTTCATAATGTGAGGAAATCTGTGAATTTTAATCTCAAGGCTTTCATTTTGACTCAAACAGGTAAATAGCAGCATTTTGCCTGCTTCAGTTATCTCATTGTACTGCACCTACCTCTGCTACAGCGCACTAGCAAGCGAACCAAGGAAATATGAATGCAACGGGCTCCACAAGCATTCCAAAGCTGTTTCCAGTGGTACTCTCACTCTTGGTTTACTTACAACCGTTTTATCAGTTGTCTACTCTGCTGTCCGAGCTGGATCATCCACAACTCTTCTTTCCCCTCCAAGTTCGCCTCGTGCTGGTAAGATCTATGGTTATTTACTTTTTACTATTATAACTGTATTTTTATGAGAGTTAAACACTGTTTTTCAATGCTTACCCATAACTCTACCGTCTTTTCCTCGCCAATCTGCTTCTTAGTAGCATCCAAGCATTGATAATTTTTGGTGTCTTTTCATTGAAGGAGAGGGGAAGCCCTTACTTCCTTTGGATGGCAAGACAGGAGAAGGGGAGGAAGACGAGAAGACAAATAAGCCAGTCTCGTATTCGTATTCATTTTTCCACATCATCTTCTCTCTTGCTAGCATGTATTCAGCCATGCTTCTGACTGGATGGTCGACGATTGGAGAGAGTGGCAACTTGGTCGATGTGGGGTGGCCGTCCGTGTGGGTCCGCGTCATTACGAGTTGGGCAACTGCTGCATTGTACATCTGGTCGTTGGTTGCGCCTATAATGTTTCCTGATAGGGATTTTTAAGCAGTTTTCAGGATCCAGAAGGCAGGTCTTTATAAATCCAATGTATAGTTGTCTTATTGGAAATGTAATTCCCTCAAATAGGTCAATCCACCTATTCGGCCCGCACTAATTGCTAAACTAAAGTAAGTGGAATTTGTTTTGGTTTTTGTTTGTCCGTCAAATTTTTAATGCCTCTACAGATGGTACCATTGCTCAATGGCATCATTGTTTGGATCTCGATTATGTTAGCGGGTTTTACCTGATCGACTTGTTGTAATCGGGGATTAAGGTAGAGCAGTCGCATTGACTCTTTTTCGATCGAAACTCACATGGGAATACTCAAAACTTGACTACCTCTTGGTTGTCTAGAGATATGGATTTATGTTGGAATGAGTCAAAAGTATATAGATATTACTCGAATTAATCTTTTTAGTTAGTCATATGCTTTATTATTATACTGAACATGTTTCATTTTGTTCATGACTTCCCATAAAACATTTCCATTTTATATTGTTAATCACATTTGTCAAATCCCGTTTATGAGTCGGACAACATATCATAGATTGCTGCTGTCCTCAACTGGTCTGACCTTTTGTGCATCCAAATCTTAAAAAGTCTAATAAAATTAATTCCTTGCACGTGCGAGTAACGTATCATCCAGAGTTCTATACCTGCGCCAGCGGCGGGAATTTCTTTGTTCGAACGTAAAATCACCGACATTTTTCTCTTGTGATCGTTCCAACGGCGATCCGATTTCCTCGCTCTGAGCCTCCCACTCTTATCTTCGTCACAAAAACGAAAATTGGATACGAAGGATAACTTTTTATCGTAAAAATCTCCACTTGTTTTTCTTCCTCACGTGAAGCCGAGGAAGACGAGATACCCGACCTTCTACCTTCGAACCTCAATCCTCGAACTTTATCGCTGTCATCGATGCTTTTTGTTTTCTTTTTAATTTGTTTAAATTTTGGTTTCTTTTATTTGGGTAACGTTCAATGAGGTTTTTTCGTTGAGGCGAATTGGTAATTCTGTTAAAGTTGTTTCCTTTCATGGCTACCATTACGTTCTCCGCAAAAGTAAGTCTCCGCTCTTCTTCTTTTTCATTGCCTTTTCTGTTGCCGATTGAAAGCTTCGAGTGGGTGATTCGCATTGTATTCTGCTGCAGCTTTATTTGGCGATTTTTGGGGGCTCGCGGCTCTTATGAGCTGCGTTTACGAATCATTCAACGAATTGCGAGAGAGAAAAGTGGGTTTTTTGAAGAAAGGGGAATATGGAGAAGAAGAAATATCCTATTGGAGCAGAGCACTATGCGCTGTATGAGGAAGTGGGGCATGGTGTTAGTGCTTCAGTGCGACGTGCTCTTTGTAAACCTTTTAATGAGATTGTCGCCATCAAGATTCTCGATTTTGAACGGGACAATATCGATCTGGTAATCGCCAAATTTTGATTTTGTCTTATCAAATGCTCTAATGTTGCTGGGTTTTGCTCTTCTTCTTTTCGTGGATGTATTCGAAAGAAAAGCCCATGTGTTCGTGTTACCAATGAATTATAATTCTGGAGTTGGAAATCAGAATCGGTTTGGATTGTGTAAACAATGGAAAAGTGTGTTTGTTTTGGAGTTGAATCTAAGAGTTTTAAACTTGTTGAAAATCTGATGAAACCATCAGATTGTTCATGTTGTTGATGAAGAGGTGAATCCATTTTCTCTTATTATATAGTCCATTTACAAACTGATGCATCTTATATTTTAAATTTTCATCTGTTTGCTCTTCTTAAATAGTAGATTCCTTATTCACTTTGAACATAGTTTGAGAGGCAGTGCATTTTCGGTCAAGGCCAGCCCATTGAAGAATTTGTTTATAACAGATGGTTTTGTTTAGGTTTTTATTCTTGGCATTTGCCTCACTGTCTGAGCTCTTGCAGAACAATATATCTCGAGAAGCGCAAACAATGGTCTTGGTCGATCACCCCAATGTCCTTAACTCACACTGCTCGTTCGTTAGTGACCACGAACTATGGGTGGTCATGCCATTTATGGCCGGGGGGTCGTGTTTCCACATTTTGAAAGCTGCATATCCTGATGGTTTTGAAGAAGTAGTCATTGCAACCATACTGAAGGAGGTACTGAAGGGACTAGAGTATCTTCATCAGCATGGACACATACATCGAGATGTCAAAGTGAGTATCCGAGTTTTGTAAAACTTAAAAAATGATCTATCATCAGGGTATTTTATGTGTAATTTTTTGCCTCTATTGCATGCATAATGACTCGAAAGTACTTACATATCCAGAAGAGTGTTGATAGTCAGCTGTTGGATTGTTTTAATTCCTTAGCTTTTCAAGCGGGTTAGCTTTATAGAAACGATTTCTCATCGAAATAGTTTTTTTCCTTCTGATTTTGATTATTGTTGGTTATTAATTACCTACATCTTGAGCATATCTCAAAGAGTCATATCATGAAAAAGGAAATGAGCCTGCATCTAGCTTAAATTCAAGACAGGTTGAATGAGATTTATTACAAATGCAATTCTTTTTTTTTTTCCTTAAAGCTTATTGTTCTTGTTAATGAGTTCTTTAATATATATATATATATATATATATATATATATATAGGCTGGAAATATTCTCATCGATGCAAGAGGTAAAATAAAGCTGGGGGATTTTGGAGTTGCTGCTTGCCTTTATGAATCAGGGGATAGGCAGCGCATGAGAAATACATTTGTCGGAACACCTTGCTGGTATCTATAACTCTATATGCATGTATTTGATTTATCATTTTCTGGTTAAATTCTGATTTTTTAGATATCAATATATCGTACTTTCGAGGGGATTCATCTGAGAGGATTTCATGCGCTTTTTGCTGAGAATAACTTAGCGTAAAATAACGAAAAGCTTTTAGCCAAATCTTGAATAAATAGGCAAAATATTTATATTGTAGACTGCATTGTAACGTCCAAAAATCGCTAGCCACAAAGCTTTATACTAACAAGATTGATGTATCTTTGTCATGAAGGATGGCACCTGAAGTTATGGAGCAAATCCGTGGTTACGATTTCAAGTGTGTTGGCTTTTCTCTTTTTTACAATGTTAAATGCCCCACTCTCCTCCCTGTTAGATTTTTTATTTTCAAAATGATAAATTCTCTGCAGGGCTGACATCTGGTCTTTTGGCATTACTGCATTAGAGCTTGCGCATGGCCATGCTCCTTTCTCAAAGTATCCTCCAATGAAGGTGCAAAAACTTTCTAATTGGATGTGCAGTTAACCATAATTCCATAAAATATCAACGATTTCATTTAATATTTAAGGGAACTAACTACTGGTAGGTGCTGCTGATGACCCTGCAAAATGCGCCTCCTGGCCTTGATTACGAGAGAGATAGGAAATTTTCAAAGGTATGCTAATATCCGACAATGAATGTGGATTTTAGAACAATATGAAGTTTATTTATACTTGGTATGTAAATGGATATGCAATTTTTCTTTGTTTTCTCAGTCTTTCAAGCAGATGATTGCTAGTTGTTTGGTAAAAGATCCTACGAAACGACCTTCTGCAAAGAAGTTATTGAAGCATTCTTTCTTCAAGCAAGCCCGTTCCAATGATTATATTGCACGTGTCCTTTTGGAAGGCCTGCCTGCTCTAGGTGATCGTATTGAGGCCCTGAAGGTTAGCACATTATTTGGAGGTTCTTCTCTACTATTTGATATTCACTCCACAATTGCATTTTACTCTTTCCTCAATTGCAGAGAAAGGAAGAAGATATGCTCGCACAAAAGAAGATGCCTGATGTGGAGAAGGAAGAAATATCTCAGGTTAATTTACCATTGCAACTTGGAATTTTATCAAATGATTGTGGTTATTTAAACAAATCAAATCAACCAGAAATCTTATTAAATTTAAACGTGCCATGAGAATAATGTTAGTGGCTAATTTGACTGATTAATAGCACTCTTTAATATTCTCTGGTTTAAAACTCTACTTCGTTTTGGCATGAAATTTTTGAACAAAATGAGATTTTTTGTCTGACAAACCCATATCATGTATATTCAACTTGTTTAGTTCATGTCGCTTACAATTGTCTCTGTTGAATTTTATTTTCTAAGCGATGAACACTTCATGGAGGCCTGTTTTTGTAGACACGTGACTCTTCTTGCAGAATTATTTTCACATTGCTGTTAATTTTTTTTATTTTATACTTCTCTTGTTCATTTTCATTTTTTCTGTGGAGTGTAGAATGAATACAAAAGAGGAATCAGCGGGTGGAACTTCAATCTTGATGATGTGAAAGCTCAGGCATCCCTGGTACTTGTTTGCTTTTGCATTTCTGTTTCTTGCGAGACTTTGTTGTTTTTCTTTTCAAAAATTTAGAGTTTTGAAAAAATATCCTTTCATGATTTAACTTCCTAACAGATACAGGATGTTGATGACCCTATAATTGAAAATAATCAGGAAGGAAGCTCAGATTCTCTATGTGCACTTGATGTACAAGAAAATCAAACCCATAATCTAAACTCTTCTCCGACGACCGATTTAGTATGTTTAAGAAATTTTTGTTTTTTATTGTATACATTTATCTTCCTTGCTTTCAATTTTCATTATTGCAGATTAATATCTTACAGGTTGAGGATGATATGATGCAGAACCAATCTGTTCAGCTTCCACTAGTTGACTCGAAAGCTAATGCTTTGGAGTATGTAACAAATAAACACGGTTTATATCGTTGTAACTTCTAATTTTTTAATCAATTTGCTCATTCTAGTCATCCAACCTTCAAATAATATTAATATTAGTCTGGTAAGATTGTATCGCTTAACTTTTGGTAGAAGGGTATAAGACGACTACTTTTGGTACGATAATTGGTTATGAACATTTTCATGTCTTCATTTGAGGTCTACGTGTTGTAATGAAATTGCGTGTTCCTGTCCAGAGTCGGAAATGACAAATCAGATTTAGATCATACCATTGCTAGATCATGCCATGAGCACAACCATGAACATCAAACTGATAACCATTTGATTGAGCCACGTGGTTTGGAGAAAATTGAAAAGGGTTTTGAAAGGCCACCTAACGGTCTTCTTCATAGAAGAGCATTTTCAGCTTCACCTTATGTGACCAGTCTACAAGTTACTCTGCCGCGCTCGAAAGAAGACAGGTCTGTTTGCTTACATTTTGTCACTAAGTTTAGTCTAACTGCAAGTAACTAGTTGAGCTTTATTGTTTTTCAATAAAATTTGATTTGATTTAATGGATTTTACAGTGATGACTCGCAAAAGCAGCTTCCCAACGTTCCAAATTATGACATTGCAACTGGTTACCAGGCTTTGGATGATGTTGAAGTTTCTTCTAAGGCATCTAAGTCACCAGGCATGTTCTTAGCGAATGATTAGTTTCTCTTGTTTTTTTTTGCGTCGGTCGAAAGATGTCTTACATTTTTATCTCATCCAAGTAAAGTTCAATTTCGGCAAACAGCAAACAGCGAAAAACTCGAGGAGAAGGAAAAGGTGCCAGTAGTTCAACAAAAGGGCCGTTTCAAAGTGACATCCGAGAATGTTGACTTACAAAGGGTGATTTTTTCATCACTTAGTTTTCGTATTTTTTGTCGATCATCTTGACTAACGAATTCCAATTTCTTATTTTCAGGCTGTGCCTAGTCCTATACTACAAAAGAGTCAGAGCATGCAGGTGAGTACTTGTATTGCACTGAATTTCACTGAGATTAGTTTCTAGAATCAGTAGGAATGCTTGGAGAGACAGCTGCAAAGCTTTCTTCACTTGTTTTATGCATTACATACTTAGGACTGAAATTATATTTATGTCTTCACTTATAAATTCTGTTTGGCAATGACAATGCATATATAGGTGATTCCTTCACATCCTCTTCCCATTCCTCTTCCATCAGTTCTACCGACACCTCAACCATCGCCTCTACATTCGCCTTCTAAAGTTGCATCATCTCATTCTGGCTCTGCTCTTTTTTCCGAATTGCTTTCTGCTTTGCAGATAAACATTAGTCAAAGGGTATGGGTTAGTGTTGTAATATCGATTTCTCAATGTGCAAATTCTCATTGTTTTTTCCATGCATCTGTTCAACAGGATAGTGTTTTGACTTTAATGAAGCATTGTACTGCTGCTGACTCAGCAGGTTTAACCTTGATCTATTTATTTATTGAATTTTGTTGGATGGATCTTCATTTCTTTCCTGATACTCCAGTGAACCGTGCCGTTGATGGAGGAGGTAAAGCAACCTTTCCATCGGTGATGGAAAAGTCTATGGTATGTTAGAATGGGGCTTGTGCTTTCTCTTCATTCTCAAAAATTTTATGCTTAAAACCATCAGTCTGGCCACTTTTATTTTCTTAAAATTGGATATTTTTTCTGTCTCTAGTCGCAATGCTTCGTAAACTTAGTGAGTTGTATTTGTTTGCAGCTCGAATTGGCCCATGACAGAGAAAAGGAGTTGCTTTATGAAATCGCCGAGCTGCAGAGGAGGTAATAGTGCATCTATCTATACATCATCAGATATTATAGACTGCATGTTCTTAAAGAGCTAATAGTCCTTCGCTTCTTCATGTAGACTCATAATTGCCCAAGATGAACTTCAAAAACTTAAAACATAGCATTCCCAGGTTAATATCTGAAATTTGCCGCCTTCCCTAATTTCTTTTTCTGGGATATTTATATTCAAAAGTTGCTTTGCAGGTATGATTCTGGATAGGTCGAAAAGAAATGTACAAAAGAAAGATAACGACGAAATAAAAAAAAAAAAAAAAGGAACAAGGAAAGACAAAATAGAGGACAAGAATAGCAGCAGTTGTGAATCATCCGATATCAATTAGCATACACTTGTTAAATAATTTTAATTGATGGGAGTCTTTGTACTCTTACATATCCTACTTTAGAGGTCATTTTCTATCACATGTCCTGGATTATATTGTGTATATATATATATAGATTCATAAAATTTTCTTGGAAATCTCGATAGAGAGCTCTAGTTTATGTCTCAAAACGGATTGGACAGATGATGAAACAATAGATAAACTCTAGTTTTCATTAGCAATCATCCTGCCTACCTAGCCTTCCACCAACATGGTTTATAAAATAAGCCTTGCTAATGCCTTTACCCGCCACCTAAAATGTAGCCAAAAAAATTGTATGATTACTTGGCTCCTCATTAAATTAGTGGGTCGATGACCAATTAGTTGGTCGTACGGGCTTCAAACCGGATAAAAACAGAAGAAATGGCCAGATTTAAAGAATTAGGCATCATCTCTAGAGATTGGCATGATGTAGTGGGAGGGATTGTGGAGATTTGATGTATTCCACTTGGTTAAAAGCTATGATTATATTATTATGGCAAATGGCGAGTGAGTACACGCCATCAACATTGAGAAATAGTTTGGACACATTTTTTACTCACAATCTTAACATATAAATTTATCTGCTAATATGATTTTGAACTATAGCAATTATCAACCAAACGTCCTTTTCATTGACTTTTATATTCTAATAAATAATATAAAATCTATGATTGAGTCACCCATCTCTCAAAACCTTACTTTTACAAGTCATTGGTTTTATATACGACGTGACGTTATACGCTCCGGACCACATGTGGTCTACATTGTAGGAACTTTTCTTCTGTATGAAAAGGAAAGCCTACAAAAGGAACCTAGAAGGATTGGGTAAGGTTGCATCTCCTCGAGAAATCATCTTGAGCGCTGCTGCCCATTTAGCTAAACAAATATAATTACACACACGGGACAATAGGTTACAAAGTATAAACGTGAATTGTTTGATAATTGATGCAAAATAAATAATAAAAATGAGAAAACAAGAAGCACCATAAGTTTAAGTGCCACTGAATTGAGGGGTAGCTTTCATATATTCAATTTGTGCACTCAAGAAGCATTTCTAGGAGGCCTCTGGTCCTAAAAAACCTGTAGTGACCTCTAGCCCCACGTTGTCTACAACCAGCATGTCAACCCCCTCACTATCTTTCTCTTGAGCAAAAACACGATTTTTAGAATTAAGAGGGATTAAATTACTTTCAACTCAAAAAATCATTAAAAATGAGGGAAACTAACACTACAAAACTCTATAGTTTGAGATTAACTACAAGTCAAACTTCAAAGAAAATTCGCAAACAACTAAAATCATGAACTATTGAAAAAAAAACGTTGGCGACCTCGCAGTCACATTTTCAGTTAAAGTCTATTGACGTTAAATCCACAATTTTGTTAACGCCAACGACCGTCGAATGGAGAAGTCCAAAACAACAACAACAGAGGTCCTAGTCAAAGAAGTCCATCGGTCCAAAGCAGACGTCTCTCGTCCTAAGACAGACATCCATTTCTAAGTGAATGACGTAATTTTAAGTCAATGGACGTCCATTGTAAGACTAGGGATGTCCGTTATGCACAGAACAATGTAATCTCAAGTCGAGGGACGTTCATTTTGAGATGAGAGACGTCCGATATGTGAAGAGGGACATATGTTTTGGACAAGGGACGTCCGTCTTAATTGAGGGAGTCTGCGCATTGTAAAAACGCGAGTGTCTTGCACGTGACCCTTCAATGTTAAAGCCTTTGGAATCCATCTAGGCCATCAATTCCAATTGAGGGATGTCCTTCTCTCGATCCAATGACAATCGTCGCAGATTGCGGGATGACATAAATCTATCCTGGGCGTCAATTTTGATCGAGGGATGTCCCTCCCTCGATTCAACTGCAATCATCCCTCGTCTGCGGCTCAGATTGTTGGATGACATAAATCTATCATGACCGTCAATTTCGATCGAGGGATGTCCCTCCCTCAATCTAACAACGATCGTCTCTTGTCCGCGGCGTAGATTGGGGGATGCATTAGCTTGAGACGTTCGTCGTCGTTGCGGGACCTCTGTTGTTACTGTCTTGGATGTCTCCATTCGAAGGTTATTGGCGTTAAAGAAACCACGGCGTTAACGTCGACAGATTTTGATAGAAAACATAATTGCGAGGTTGCCGGCATTCTTTTTTTATAGTTCAGGGTTTTAATTGTTCACGAATTTTTTTTTTTTAGATTTGACTTGTCATGAATCTCAAGCTATAGAGTCTGTAGTGTTGATTTCCCTAAGAATAATTAAAATATCGAGTAGAGATTCACATTTGCACAGTATAAATGATTAAATTCACTTCAACCTATCAACTTCATCTTTTTGAGATTGCTAGCAATATATTAGCTTTAAAATGTTCAATGGCGATGCACATAAGATTGCTCTAACATCGCGTGTTTTTAGTGTTGCACTACTCCCCCGAGGGAGAGAGAGTCTAATCTCTCTACAAATCTCTCTCTACCCATATCAACCCCTGCCCTAGAGGAAGAAAGCTAAGGAATAATAAATCTCCTAGTCTATCACTAAATCATTGCCTCGACTGAATATTCCTTTCCACCATTTCGTTCCCACCATCACTGCAACACTCACTTCCATCCTTGGTACTATTTCAAAACTCTGCAATCTCCTCTCCATAGTCAGACAGAATGAATTCAGAGGAGGAAGAAGGAAGCTTCCTCTAAAAGAAACTTTCAGTTCAAAAAATGGTTTTTTGGAAATCCATTTTCCTTCTTCTGTTCCACCATTTCGCTTTGACATCATGCAATGCAGCTTCCGGCCACCACCAGCCTCCTCGAAAGTCTCTACAAATCGACAAGTCCGCTCTTCTGGCTTTCAAGAAAGCCATTCCAATCGATCCAAATTTATCGCTATCTAACTGGAACGAAACTGTCAATGTCTGTAGTTTCAATGGTGTTCAGTGCGACCGGAACCATCACCGTGTTGTAAAGCTTTCCCTTCCCAATTTAGGACTCGTTGGCCGTCTCACGCCTTCCATTTCAAATCTCACCGGTCTTAGAAACATAACGCTTTTTAACAACCGACTTTTTGGAACGATTCCACCTGAAATTTCCTCTCTCCGGCATCTCCGTCATCTCCGGCTAGACGGGAATGACTTTCACGGCTCTATACCGAATTTCTTTTCCAGCCTACCCAACCTTACAATAGTCTATTTAGTGGATAACAAGCTGAATGGTACTCTGCAGCCTTCACTCTTCTCCAACTGCAGTCGTCTAGAAAATGTAGACCTTTCCAATAACATGCTGATAGGCAGAATTCCAAAAGAAGTTGGAAATTGTCCAGAATTATGGAACCTCAATTTGTACAATAATCAATTCACCGGAGAGCTCCCCCTTTCTTTGATGAACACTTCACTCGAAAGCCTCGACGTCGAGTACAATCATCTTTTTGGCGAATTGCCTTCGAAACTCGTAGAGAATCTGCCTATTCTATATATTCTTCATTTATCGTATAACGATATGGTTGGTGCCGATGCAAATACCAATCTAGATCCTTTTATCACTTCCCTGAGCAACTGCAGTAGCCTAGAGGAGCTCGAACTTGCCGGGATGAACCTCGGCGGGAGGTTGCCTGATTCTGTTGGTAAACTTGGCAAAAATCTCCATACTCTTCTCTTACAAGAAAACCGTTTATCCGGATCAATTCCTGGAGCGGTAGGCAATCTTTCTGAACTTGTGGTGTTGAATTTGACTTCCAATCTTTTCAGTGGAACAATTCCTCCAGAGACAAGTCAATTTAGTAAACTGGATCAGCTCTTCTTGTCTCATAACCTTTTCGCCTCTAGAATTCCCGAAGAAGTGTTCCGAATTTCCCATCTCGGTCTTTTAGATCTATCCCACAATCAGTTCCATGGCGAAATACCAGAGAGTGTTGGGAACTTGACAAAGCTGAACTATTTGTTTCTAAACAACAATCTGCTGACAGGAAAAATACCTCCAGCATTAGGAAAGTGCACTGATCTTCACATGCTGGACTTATCATTTAACAGGCTGAATGGAAGCATCCCTTCGCAGATTATAGGCTTGAGAGAGATAAGACGTTTTATAAATCTTTCCAACAATTTTCTCGAAGGAAATCTGCCGATCGAACTAAGCAAGTTGGAAAAAGTTCTCGATATGGACTTGTCATCGAACAATCTCACCGGCACTGTCTTTCCGCAGATTTCGAGCTGCATTGCAGTAATGATGATAAACTTCTCCAACAATTTTCTCCAAGGCCATCTTCCAGATTCCTTAGGTGATCTCAAGAATCTTGAATCCTTGGATGTATCTAATAACTCATTTTCTGGGGTGATACCTGCCAGCCTTAATCAGATCGCCACTCTCACTTACTTAAATCTTTCGTTCAACAACTTGAACGGAATGATTCCGATAGGAGGTTTCTTCAATTTATCGACATATTTATCGTTCTTGGGGAATCGTGATCTATGTGGGGCAGTTGCTGGCATTCCCGCATGCTCTTCGAAGAATCATTGGTTCCAGTCCAATACATCGTTGATTATATTCATTTTCATAATCTTCATATCGGTATTCTTATCGACGATATGCTGTGTGCTTGCTTTCCATCGTTTCAAAGCTATGTTTACCTCCCGAAAGACCGAGACAGCACGGAAAACGAAAACGCCTGAATTTGTTCATAATTTTCCGAGGATCACGTATAGAGAACTATCAGAGGCTACTGCCGGATTTGATGAGCAGAGGATGATAGGATGTGGAAGTTATGGGCGAGTCTATAGAGGCGTCTTTTCTGACGGATCTGCCATTGCTGTGAAGGTGTTAAACGTGCAATCTGGAAATTCAACAAAGAGTTTCAGTAGAGAATGTCAGGTGTTAAAGCGGATTCGCCATAGAAACCTGATTAGGATTATAACGGCATGTAGTTTACCTGATTTTAAGGCTCTCGTTCTTCCTTACATGGCGAACGGGAGCTTGGATAGTCGTCTTTACCAACATTCACGGACCGGACTGGGTTCGAGCTCTTCGGATTTGAACCTCATTCAGAGGGTGAACATTTGCAGCGATATAGCCGAAGGAATGGCATATTTGCATCATCATTCCCCGGTTAGGGTTATACACTGTGATCTGAAGCCGAGCAATGTTCTTCTAAACGACGAAATGACGGCTTTAGTTTCCGATTTCGGCATTTCGAGACTGGTCATGACCGTCGGAATGGGAAACGGCGCAGGCTTCGAGAACACGGGAAACTCTACGGCCAATGTGCTATGTGGATCTATTGGATATATTGCTCCAGGTACATATAATCCTCGAGTATGCTTGATTTTAGCGATACAAGTTCGATTATCGCCATCATCCACAGCATCGTATTCCTCTAATGTTTTTGTAGATCTGTAAGTAGTTTGTATTCTTGTGCAGAGTATGGATTTGGTTCAAATCCATCACTGAAAGGCGACGTTTACAGTTTCGGCATTCTGGTTCTCGAGATGGTGACGAGAAAAAGGCCGACAGACGACCTTTTTGCTGGAGCCATCAACCAGCATAAGTGGGCGAAAAGGCACTACCATGGGAGGGTGGAAAGGATTGTAGACTCTTCCCTGTTGAGGACTTTGCGAGATCAATTGCCGGAAGTGAAGAAAATGTGGGAAGTTGCAATTGGAGAATTGATCGAGCTTGGTATTCTTTGCACGCAGGAGACTCCGTCGATGCGACCTTCGATGCTGGACGCGGCAGATGACTTGGATCGGCTAAAGCGATACCTTTCCGGCGACACCACTGCAACTTTTGCATCGTCTTTAGGAATTTCTTCGTCCACTTTAGGTGATCATTCGCAAAATTTCTGACATTTCATAGACATCCTGTGAATGGCCTTCCTCTTTCTCTTCTGCATATTCATTTACCATTGCCTAGTCCCCAAGTGTACATCTTACAATCAAGTTATGGACCCATCATCATCTTCCTTGAAATTGTCATGAGACATACCCTTGATTCAGTATTGATTCAAACTGGATATATTTTGTTTCAAAAGATCATCATATTCAGCTCTACTTCCAAACATTCTATATGAAAAACCAAACCCACTTCACTTTTGCAAGGTTGTTTTTCACGTTCATTATGATATGAACTATTATTGTTACTTCCACATTCCATTGCCATTTCTTCTTCAAAAATGATGTCCAAATTAGCAACTAATTTTCATTTTGCGATTTGCATGTGTTTCTCATCTTGTCTTCTACAATTAACTCCTCACGATTACACACTTGTTATGGGTTTGTAGGGATTGTGCACAACTGAACCTGAACCGCATCCCAACTGATGAATTTGATCCAATTTGGTTTGGTTTGAAACATTAGAGGAGAACAGATCGAACCGATAGAATCACACATACAAAATTCAGCTGGGCCTTAAAATCATAGTCTTTAGGCTTAAATTAATTAAAACAATAAAAGTACAACTAAATCAATGAAAAACACAACCGACGAGAAGGCTCATCTACTAGGAGACAGACGTCCATGGTAAAAGAGGGTCATGTTATGTTGAAAGAGGATACATGCAAGGCATACATTATTTTAAATGGGAGCAAAGTTGCAAACGAAGTTTGTTAGTCATTGGATGAACGAGTCTGACGTCCTTCAAAGATGGGGGACGTCTACCACTAGAAATGGACATTCAGGATGGATTATTGAAAGATGATGTCGTCCCCAACTTAAAGCAGACGTCCCTCATCTAACAACGGACGTCCCTTGCTTAAAACGGATGTCTCTAAGTCAACAACAAACGTTCCTCGCTTGAAACAGATGACACTCAGCTTACGATGGATGTCCCCAGCGCCTTTAAGGATACCATTGGTCCATCATGGTCGTTCGTCCTCATTGAGGGACGTCCACCCCTTTATCCAATATCTGCCAGCGCCTCTCCTCTAATCTTGAACGTCCATCCTCGTTTCAGAATGATCGTCTCTTCATCCAGCGGCCACCATAGACGTCCGTCTTTTCATGGATCAACCTTAGGTGTCCCTTGTCATTGAAGGATGTCCAAGTGACGTCCTTGGCATTTACTAAGCGAAAAACATGAATTCAACGTTTGCCTCAACATTTTTTTTATGGAAAATATGATTGCGAGGTTTTCGTTCTTCATTTTTCATAGTTTGAGATTTTAATTATTCACAAAATTTCTTTAAGCTTTAACTTATCGATGACCCCAAATTATTATATTTGTTTTGTTGATTTTCCTAAAATTTTCATATTTTTTAAAGGTCAATTATTTCGTATTGACTCAACTTATCATATTTCATTTATATTCAATCAAGTGTATTTTCTATCAAATGGTGGAACTGATAAAAATTGTGAGTTATTATTGAATGGTTAAAATCTGAAGGAATAATATTCCATAAACTAGCGCATGAATTGATTTTCGGATATCTTTTTTATTTTTAACCAATTAAAATTTAAAAAGTTTATTTACTATATATTATAATATTATATATTAATAATATAATAATAATAAATTTTAAAATGAAAAAGGGAGGTTACCCTCCACCTTTCAGCGGAGAGAGACAGAATGAATTGATTTTCAATAACGTTTTTATTTTTAACAAATTAAAATTTAAAAAGTTTATTTAATATATAATATAATATTATATATTAATAATAAGGGAAAATAACAAATTAATCATCGTAATTTGCGATTAATGACAAGTCAATCATTATCCTTTATTTTCTAACAAATTAACTACTGACATATGTTAAAATGATAAAATTAACATTGTTGTCATGTTTGCCGTTAACAAGTTGATGTGGAGCCGCCAGTTCATAAACAAACCGCCGCGGCTCCGTAGTTTTCGAAGAAAAGAAGGCGAAATTTGGCATGAATCACGGCGGTGTCCTGGGACGCTGCCGCGGTTTCCTGGGAAGCCGCCACGGTGTCCCGAGATGCCGCGGCGGTTTGTCTTGCTAAAAATTTTTTTATCGTAAATTTGAAGGCTTAAACGCGTGATTTTGGGCCCGATAAAGGGGGGGGGGGGGTCATGAAACTCTCTGTTTTTCATGGCTACTTTAAAGTCCGCAGCAGTTCTCCGTTTTTAGAGTTTCATGGCTAGTTCAAAGTTTCTATGTATATGTTTTACGAATCCAATCATTTTATTAGATTTTTGACATTTTCAATTTCAAAAACCATAACTTTGGCTACAGGTGTCAGAATCGGCTGCAGAAGGTATTAAATCGAAGCTATCTCAGAGATCTATCACTCGAGACCCCATCGCAGTTCAGGCCAAATTTTGCCTTCTTTTCTTGGAAAACCTCAGAGCCGCGGCGATTTGTCTACAAACCGCCGCGGCTCCACATCAGCTTGTTAATGGCAAACGTGACAACGATGTTGACTTTGTCATTTTTCCATACGTTAGTGGTTAATTTGTTAGAAAATTAAGGATAGTGGTTGACTTGTCATTCATCGTAAATCACGATGGTTAATTTGTCATTTTCTCTAATAATAAATTTAAAGGGAAAATGATAAATCAACCATCATCCTTTACTATTGGTGACAAACCCATCATCATCCTTTTTTTGTTAACAAATAAACCATTGAACTATGAGAAATTGACGTCGCTACCATCGCTTTTACGTTTGCCGTTAAACGTGTTAGTGTCGGGCCACGACGGTTTGTCATGAAACCTCCACGACTCCATGGTTTTAACAAAATACTATGACACTGCTGTGGTTTTCTTAAACCGCAAGTGGTGTCACGGTATTTTGTTAAGGGTTTAGTAAGAAAACCGCAGCAGTTCGCGCTTTATGGAACCGAGAACCGCACTCCATCTCTCTCTCTGTTTTTAGTGTTTCATAATTACTTCAAAGTCTCTATTTAGTGTTTAATGACTACTTCAAAGCCCTTATGTCTATGTTTTACGAATTGAATCATTTTATTATATTCTTGACCTTTTCAACTTCAAAAGACCATAACCTTGGCTACAAGTGTCAGAATCGGCTCCATAATATATTAAATTGAAGTTCTCTTAGAAATCTACGACTTCACATTAAATTTACCCCATGACCCACATTTCTTGGGCCCAAAATCACGTGTTTAAGCTCTCAAATTTACGATAAAAGATTTTAGACAAACTGCAAGTTATGAGACCGTGGTGGTTTGACGACAAACCACTGCGATTCGTGGTCAAGCCACCACGGTCTCATGACAAACCACTTCGGTTCGTCGCAAACCGCCACGGTCTCATGACAAAACGCGGCGGTTTCACACAAACCGCTACAGTTCGTCGTCAAACCGCCACAGTTCGTCATCAAAGCATTAACAGCAAACGTGAGGGCGATGGTAGTGGCGTCAATTTTCCATAGTTCAGTGGTTTATTTGTTAGCAAAAAAATGATGATGGTTGGTTTGTCACCAACAGTAAAGGATGATGGTTGATTTGTCATTTTCCCTAAAGTTAAAAATTAACAAGTGAGGATACGTTCTACCTCCCAAAGAAGGAAGGGAGGGAGGGAGGGTTTTGTTGTCAAAATTGAGTTTCCTATGTTTCGATCTATAAGTTTTGTCAAGATTCTTTAAGGCTATGTCGACTTAAACTCCTTGTTTTCATTAGTTTTCTTGTTTATTTTTTATTTATGTCGAATTTGGATTTTGAGCTTGAAAACTTAAAAATCTATGGTTTTTTACATTATTTCAGTTAATCTGTAATTTGTACAAGTTGTTAGACTGATTGGTGATGAAAATAAGTAAAGGGGATGAGTTTTTTGCAAAATCCATTGCCGCAAAGTTGTCTTTGGACACCCGCAGCTCGAGTTGGGCGACCATAGAGAACATTCAAAGAAGCAGTATGGGCTTTCGCAGAGGATGTCCACTGAAACAATCTGGGTTTCTGCATAGGACATCTGCGGAGGCAATCTAGGCTTTCGCAGTAGTCAACCACTAATGCAGTCTGGGCAACCACATAATGTATTCTAATGAAAGATTTCATTGTCCAATTGTTGTTTCCCTTCAACTTAAGTTCTTAATCTTGATATAAGAACTACTTGTCGTTCATAAAGTTTTGTTTGAGAAATTTTTTGTCGTTGATTCTTTTTGGGTTAGGTCCTTAGTCTCACTATAAGACCATTCACCCATTTTTCCCTAGTGTTGATAGAGGGATTCTTGACATTCTTATTTCATTATAGGTTTTGACAATTTTACGGACTTCAAAATTCCAGAGAGTAGTGCCCTAGCTAAAAAGAAGAGCAGTCATCATTATGGTAGGAGTTTCTTTACTATTTTGCATTGCATCATGGTTTTCAAAACTCTTTATTTGTGAGTTATCACCACATGTATAAACCGACATATCCTATTTAACAACAGGTCAATTTTTAGACTATATGTACGCTATTTTTACATGTTTATTTTAAGCATGCATCATTTTTTATCATATTGATATATGTATATGATAGACGGACCTCTGATTGTTTTAGGTTGCATTGGGCCCCCACAACCAAAGCAACTAGAGGCTGTTTTCTTACATCTTCTGCTACGTGAAAATGTTTTATTTGTACACATGATTGGGTAATAGGATAGTGAAGATGTGTCCTTGGATTCGAATCCTGAAACTTGGCTAGATTTTTTTTTGTTACGTTCTATATGCAATTGACTGGTCTTTGAACAATCCTTTTTTTCACTTATATGATGAACTAGATCTATGGATCTTTGTCATATGTTTTACGTGCCTTGTGGGTATTCGATGCGCAATGATCCATGAGTGACCTTATTTTCACCAGGATAGTTTTCTATGAAAAATGGTGGAGACATTATTTTGTATATAGCTACTTATGTATGTAGCCATGTTTTTGGGACCTACCACACCAATGGATTGTGGATTTTGTTTTTAAAATGATAATGTAAATCCATGTAGTGCATTTATCCCACTAGTTCATTGTTTTTAAAATAAAATGATAAATTTGGTTTTCACATACATTTGGATGTAGTATAGGGTTCTCTATTGAGTTAGTCACTCACCCCAAATACTCCATTTTTTTCCAAGAAAGATTCAAGGTGACCAAGAGTAGCTATCGCTGTGAAGATTTATTTGGATTATGTTCTTTTTTTAGTGTTCTATTCTTTTTTTATTGTGAGGATTCTTTATGTGAACATCGGCTCATCCCGTATGAGCTATGACTTTTAATTTTTGTTAAGTATTTCACGCGAAACTGAGCTTTGGGTTGGGCGATCGGGTTCTCCTTAGTGGATCGAGTTGTTTGACTCAATGTTTTTGTCGCATATCATAGGTCTTCGGCTACTCCTGGAGGTTTGGTAAATTGATCAACTGGTGGAAATTTTGAGTTACCATACAGTTAAGTTTGAGAACTGGTGTTCTATAAGTCTAAGTTTATGCAGTTCGAGTTTCGTTTAGCGATCGGTTTTTCGTTAAATTCGAATTTAAGAATTTTATTTAATATATAAATTATAATTTATATATTAAATAAATTTATATTATTTAAAAAAAAATTTCCTCTCTTTCTTCTGGCAGCCGCAAGCATGAGGGAGAAGGAGAGCAGGGTGCCAGTTTCATTTTTTTCTCGTCCGATCCGTGTCCATGATGTTTTGATGTTCGAGTTTCGTGAGGGATCCTTATGGATAAGTCGAGTTCTAACCTACGTTTTCATTAGTTTTATCGTTAGATTTTCGTTTATGTTAGATTTAATTTTCAAACTTAGAATCTCGATATTTTCGATTATTTTTATGTTTGGTTGGTCGATCTAGTATTTGTGTAGGATTTTAGGCTGATTCGGGACAAAAATAGGCAAGGAAATGCGAGTTTCCTTACAATTTTATGCTGAAGAATTGCATCCCGGTTGACCACTAGTTTAATGATCTGGTTTTTCGTAAATCTGTTAAAATGCGTAAAATTTGAAATTTCTTTCTTTTTAAAACAAACATATCAGAGTGCGTTTAACCGGATCGCTACTGACTCTTTCTTTAAACTCATTATGAAAACCAATTGATAAAATGTGCGAAAGCGTTATAAAATAAATCATTGTAAAACATGGCGGAAACGTATTTAAATCGTTCGAAAGGAAATCTAAACAATGGAGTACAATACAATAATTAAATGTGATTACAATCGTTTACTCATTCTTTTCTTTGTCTGGCCAGCCCCGAGTCTCGTGTGTGTGAAATCATTCATCCCTGCATCATTATGTGTTTATCGTCTACTTATTATCTATTCATCGTTATACCTACACCACAAGTAAGGACATGAGCTTACGTCCAGTAAGGAAATGAGGGGAAACAATTATGCATATCTCTCTTTGATTCTTCTTGGAATGGGGGCCACCCAAACCAACTCTATTATTACGTTCATTGGTTCTTGGTTCTTTACTCGTACTTCAGTTGGAGATTGGAGGTTGTCCTTTGAGATGACCTAGTTCATCGGCTTCTAAACTCCTATGCGCATGCTAGTCCCTTTCTCGACTAGGTGAGGGTGTATCCTAGCTGCTAGGTTAGATCCGGACTACCCATCTACCCCAACTCCCTGGTCATCCCCTTTTCGGCGTATCACGCCTTCAAGGTTCCTCCCCTTCTGACGTATCTCGCCTTCAGGGTTTCTGCCCTTCAGGCGTATCCCTCCGGAGGGTTTCTTTCAGTGATGGGCGTGTCCCGCCCATCCTGAAACATTCTTGTTCTTAGTACTTTTCTCACTCATGCATGTGGGTATCACCCCAAAGCGGCACTCCCTATGATTTCTATTAATATTATACATAATGCATTATAACATACATTAACAAAAATTGAAATATACATTGAAGTAAAAGTACTATAATTGAACTCGCCCATATAATGAATAACAATAATTGAAAGCATACATAAATACAGGAAACAATTATGATATCGAATTTAAGCGGCGAGTGGACAAGATGAGACAATAAAGTAACATACGACAAATTACAATTAACTAAACATGCTTATTGAACTAAGCTAAGCTAAACATGGAAACATGCTGTAGACAACGATTAATGAAAACATGCTTATAAATTGAAAATCCTTATTGTAATTGGTTAAGCATACTTTTATTTCAATTAGTCAAACAGACTATATTTAATAGTCTAGTTATTATTCTAGTTAATTACATGCTCAACAAATTAGTTAACATACTCAAGGTTTAGTCATCGATTAACATGTGGACATGCTCAACTAATTCAACATACTAATTACTAAACATGCTCAATGATTAATTATTTATTACACAACTAGTTAAACATACTCGTATTACTTAATAAGAGTAAACTAACATATTCAGGTAGAATTACAATTATTATGCTAAGTAGTTATCCTAATCAATTTACATGTTCAAGATTATGATTGGTTATTCTCGTCAATTTACATGCTCGGATTACATACTTCTATTCTAATAATTCAAGTGTACTTAATTATTGTTATTAATTAGTTATCGTGGATTGATTAATTAACACAGTAAAGATGCTCAGACTAATCATTAACGGAACACTCGTTAAGTTAATTAACATACTTGAGGATTAACTTACACAACTAGTTAAGTATGCACGAATTTGCTATTTCACGACTATTAAGTTAGTTAATAAAGTAAACATGCTCAATCAAATAAACATGACATAATTTAGATTTATCGTTATTATCTTTGTTAGTTAACGTGCTCAATGGTGTGATTAACAATTGAATTAGACAACTGGTTACTTAAACATGTTCAAATAGAATTACCATTATTATTTTAGCTAATTATCCTAATTAAATTGCATGCTCATTATCACAAGTACTAACACTAGGTTATGAAAGTAAGACAAACAAGTGACAGCAGAACAATGATGAAATACATAGCAGCTTGAAATTAATAACTAAACAGAAGTTAAACTATAAAGAACAATTGATAATAATGTCTTTGCACTTAACTCATCTATCTCGTTCATTATCTAAGCATTTCTCGTTTGTTAATTGTCTATCACTCGTTCATCAATTATTTAAGCCTTTATGACGGAACTAAGAATATCACTTAATAGTAAATAATACTAACAATGAATAATAGCAGTTATATTAACCGAGCAATATCACAAAGCTAACAAAAATCTATTCTATCAATCCAAGGAAATAACAATAGAATATCATTCAAGGAACACAACACTACCCACACACACTACTTGTGGTGTAGGGTCTCCAAATGGCCAAGATACACCCAATTTCCTTACCTCGAAGCTTTAATGCAGATTAGCGCTAAATCTTTGTCCTCTATCTCCTTCCGATACCTTCAAATTTAGTAATCATTAATTACGACTTACAAATTTCCCTACCCTAAATTACTAGACAAGTTCACGAATCATTAAAAGAATACATCTACGTCTTAATGGAGCATTGGTGCAAGCCTTATCATTATAACATGCTTAACTCTCCTTATAATTTGTCCAACAACAACATATTACTAAACATTTCTAACTATTATAGGTCATATATTCTAGACACAAGATCAAACCAAACAACAACTTACTATCCATCAACTAAACATTTTAGACTATAATTTCGAGCAACAAAGTATTGATCCATATATGGATCCTATGTACTTAAATCTTTTCTTCGTAAAATCAAACAATATTCTAGAACTTAAAATCAAACCCAACAATATTCCATCCCATATACTCACCCAAAGATCCATAAAAATAGGCTATCAAGAGAATCACCACTCATCAACATTCAAACATAATTCAAATAACTAAATAACAGAGGAGTAATCTCACCAACATGGCATCATAAGTAGTCCAGTAGCTCCAGAACATCCCTGCATCAGCACCCTTCGTGGCCAAATGCTCCTGAACACTCAACTTTTCCTTTGTCCATTTATTCTTCCAACAATAGAGAGTATTATCCCCTTATTGACCAAATCATAGCAGTAAATAGAAGGGAACAGAGAAGGAAGCTTACCATCAGAAGCTCTCGGCCATCACTCCACCCTCACGGCTCGGTCCTTCCCTCTTGGCCAACAAATCTATTTCTTTCTCTCCGCCTCTTCTCCCATGTATATCAAACCAGAGAGGAGACACTCTCTGGAGGTAGAGAGCGACCTTCCCCAGCATGTCCAACAACCTCACTGCAATTTTCTTCCAGCTTGTACGAAGTGTTCTCCCTTCTGTCGACTTTTAGAGCAAGCACCAGAGGAGATCGATTCTGCTTGAACCAACAGGCTGGACCATGGCCTTCGGCCGGTCTAGCACACATCACCGACCTGAGGTGTTGATCGCCTCCAGTAGATGCTCGACACCACTCGATGCCCGCTGCTCCTCCGTCATCGCCAGCACCTCCCGTCGCCATTCTGACAACACCGGCCACTAGAAATCACGACTTGTGGAAGTCCCGAGTTGTCCCGAGCTGCCTTGCCTCCCGAGCCCTAACCCACAATGCCCCTTGACGTTGCCAGTCTACACCCATTGGAAACCCGCGCTCGCTCCTCCTTTTGTGTCGCCATTCATCGCTCCGATCGTCTCCCTCTCTTGCTCCCCTCCGTTCTCTCTGTGGTGCTTAGCTCCCTCTTTCCCTCTCATTCTCTCGCAATTTCGGGCTCCATCTCCAGCGAATGGCCAGGGACCATTCGCTTAAGTCACCAAACCGGTTCACAGAGAGTGAACCGGTTCACCCACCCTTTTAAAATCCCTCTATAAATTATTTGACCCAACAATATAATTTTATTAAATACATTAATATTTATTTTAAGTTACAAAATTTCCCATTTTATTTATCCTCAATTATCCAATTTATTCTTAATACTCTCCCTTTTCTTATTTTGTCAAATGGCCGAAGGCCAGACGAAATGAGGAACGCTGAATCGTTCAGTTATTTAACAAAGAATCCCACTTACAAATATAATCCAATTAATCACATGTATATCATAATTTGATTTAATTAATATTTATTAAATTAGCATTTATCCTAATTACCTTAATTTTTCCAAAATTCTTAAATCTTACGAAAACGTCCTTGGTAATACCCCGATAATTACCCAATTAATCCAATACTTCTAGTTACCTTCCTATTATCTTTATTAAATTCTGATATAAAAAGTCGAGGTGTTATAACTAGTTAGGTTCAGTTGCTCTGAAAAGTGGTTGAAGGCCTGTTGTCAAGATGACTTGTGTCTTGTTGACCATAGTGGGGTTCTTGTAGACCGCAGGGATGCGTTTTGGGTGTTTGTAGGAGAGATTCCAGATGTCCATGCGAGTTATGAGCTTTGAGTTAGAGCGTCCGCTCTGGTCGTCCAATGTTGGATCCCAGGCGTCTGCTCTGATCGTTCGTTGTGGAAGATTAGGCTTCTAAGCCAGACATCCACAGTTGAGTTTTGGCGTCCACAACATGTTTCTATTGATTGCAACCCAAGTCCGGACGACTGTAGCTGTGTCTTGTCAACCACTAGGTGGTCCTGGGTGACTGCCATCATGTTTCCTTGACTATTACTTGATCCCAAATGACTGCATCAATATCCCATCAACTATTGTTGTGTCCTAGTTGATCACAGTCATATCTTCTCAATGCTGAGTGGTCCTAATTGACCACAGTCGTGCTTTGTTGACAACATCAGTGTCTCTTTGATTGTTGTGTGATTCTGGTCGACCTCCGTTAGGTCTTTGCCAACTGTTGCCTGGTCCCAGTTGACTGCATTTGTATCTTGTGAGGTCCTGTCGTCCCTAGAGTTGAGCCTAGAAATCTGGTGTTCATCCTTCTGGTCTGGTTTTGAATATCAATTTAGGACTTGTGTTTTAGTCCTAGTGTTCTAATTGAGATTTTGACACCGGTTTGGTTTTAGGATCCGATGGTGTTCTTGGTTTCTATGTCTATTTCTGATGGCGCATGTGGTTGGTTGACTAGGCTTTTGTCGTCATCGAGGTAGGGATATTTATACTGTATAGCATTATACCATGGTTTTCAAAACCTTATTTTTTGGGTTGCCGTATATTAAAACTTAACGGAGACTATTCGTCAGTACGCCTATTTTTATATAAGATGTATGTGAGTTTTACATGTTTCCTTATACTTGCATAGTTATCATTGTTGTTTTACTATTTTATGCTGAAGGATGAATCCTCTAGATGCTTTGGGTAGTTTTGGTGTCAAAGTATCACGAGGGTATCCCAGTACATCTTATGCTGCATTAAGATGTTTTGTTTGTAACTTTGCAAAAATTGGTAATAGGGCATTGATAGCGTGTTCTTGGGTTTCAAATCCCTAAAGTAAATAGCTAATGGGGTGGTGATGCTGCATTCCTTGGGTTTTGAATCCTTAAACCTAGCCAGAGTGTGTTTGTCATTTGATTTTACTGTTTGTGTCGCTGTCTAGTCTTTAGATGGCTGACAACCCTTTGTTGTTGATTTACGGGTTGTGTCGGCAATTGGTCTTCAGATTGCTGACAACTCTTTGTTGTTGATTTTAAGGGTTGTGTCGCCAGCCTAGTCTTCAGATCGCCGACAACCTTTGTGACGCTATTGAGTCTTTATATCGCCGTCACCTTTTTATTCCTTATGTCTCATGGGATGTAGCTTGGTCTTCAGATCTTCGCTTTTCTGTGATAGTGTGCTGGAGGGGTCTTTGTACGACCCTCCTTTTTCACTGGTATTACTTTAAATGAAAAGCAATGTAGGCCTATTTTGAATATAACTGTCTATATATACAACAAAATTTTGATCTTTGCCTTATTGATGGCTTGTGTAGCTTGTTTAAATAAAATGGATAGAAGAGTTTTTAAATGATTTTAAATCCATATATGACATATCATTTGGTCTTGGTTTTGAGATGAAAATAAAACCAGTTTTCTCATGTACTGTATTTAGTATAAATTTTCTTATTGAGTTATTTACTCACTACATGACCCCATTTTCTTTTCCAGGTTTAGACTATGGTGGTTGGTGTTTGTATCTTTTGGTTTTCCATTTTCTTGAGTGTAGGTTATTCCTATGGTGAGGATTTTAATTCTCTTTAGTTGTGGAACTTAATGTATGATGTTGACTGGTTTCGTTTCTTGTATTGTATTTTTTCTCTGTATATTATTACGCTATTTGTAACTCTTGTTGATCACTATATGGACCTTAACCTATTTCTTGTGAGTTTGAACTTTAATTTATGATGAGTCTTCCATTGACAACCTAGCCTTGAGCTGAGCGATTGGGTTCTTTCTAAGGATTAGGTCATTCGATCTGACATTTTTATCAGGCCCAACTCCGAGTTGTGACAGAAAGAATTGGTATCAGAGTGTGGTTTCACTATTCCTTGGTGACACTTGAGAAGTTGATAGTGTAATAAAGATACTAATGGGAAGGTATCTTGAGGTTGTTCACAGGAGGATGACCTTGTCTTTTCAATTAGTAGTTAGTGGGTAATTTGCCAATTGGTAGGAGGAAATCCCTTTCGAAATATGAAGCTATGAACTCGCATGGGTTCTTGTGTGGGCATTTGTAGTTCTAAATTCAAGTAATTCGTTTTAGGATGCGATCCAAAGTTTCGGTTCCTTTCGGGAATCATGGACTTGTCTTATCTTCATTGGAACTCATTAGTTCGAGATAGGATCTTTCATTCACAAATTTTGGCTTAGTGATGAATAATATCCATTTTCCTAGGTTCAGAAATTATTGTTTAAGGTTTTTGAATTGGTTTTGTTCCTGTTCGTTTCGACGTTAGTATAGATCTCTATGTAGGTGGTTGAAATATTTGGTTTAGAAATTGGAGTCGTTTGATGGGTTTTTTTCTAGAGAGATGACTACAACGGAGGTTTCCCTAATCGAAGTTGATTTTGAATCTACTTAGGGAGAGATGGTGATGAGGGTAAGATTGTGATGGTCACACGCTCGTTTCCTATGATTGTCATGCTCGTTTTGTAAGAGGAGTATGACTAATAGGACAGTAATGTTTCTGGTTAGTCAGAATCCAAATATCTGTTTTGAAATCGTCCTCTTAGCTTCTTGTCATTCATAAGGGTTTCTACGCTTTAATGTATTAAAGAATTATAGTGGTTTGATCCTTACTCCATATCATTTCATTTGAATGCTAACTAGTTTCAAATAAACGTGTTACTTTGTCTTCGTTGTTTCCTTTCTCTAGTTGGGTATATCGGTGGGCTGTGGGAACCTTGTTGATACTCAGAATTATCGACTTTTGTATAAAGATCCTTCCGTCGTTGTAGTTCCCGATTCTCTTCAAATAACATCAGCCCTCTACAATTCAAATCATTTTTCATCGGATAAGTTTGATTTGTTTCCCCTTTCAAAGTTTTTGGTTTGGTGAGGACTGTTGTTGGTTTTCATTTGGAATGAGTCTCTTATATCGGGGAAAGAGTGAGTCGTCATATTTTCCTTGGATCTCATGGCGTATTGATTGATCACTTGGAAATTATGTAGGTGGTCGTTAGAGTTAGAGTTGTGTGGAAATCTTCGTTGGTCGGTTGAGTTTGACAGGGAATGTTGGTGGCACCACAATAGACAAGTTAGTGTGTTCCTCGACCAGGAGGTCTAGTTTGTCGTGGCTTATTTCTAATTTGTAACATCCCGTATCTTTTTTACCCTATAAAATTTTCTGATCTTTTAAAACACTTGCGAGGGAAAACCAGAGTAAATAAACAGCGAAAGTCTTAACCGTATAAAACTCAGAGTAACGAAATACGGAAGTCTTTGTTTAATAAAACCACATCAATTACCACTTTAAGGAAAAACCATTTAAAATAAACCAACATTAATACTTAACAACCACTTAACACATTTATCCAAATAAAACATTACTTAAATATTTGAAGTACTTAGACATATTAAAAACACCATGAGCCATAATCCACCAAGGTCAATATCGCCAACAACACAAAGCCCCAACACGGCAACACCCCATCAGCTGCATCCTCATCAAGCTTTATCGAATCATAGGCTCCTTACCTACATCACAGGACTTAACTATGAGTTTAAAGCTTAGTAAGCGTTATAAATATAAAAATGCTCATGCAACGCTCTTTTAAAACACATATACAGTTTTCAATGTTCATTATTCTATTACCATTTCCTTTATCGATGTTGGAGATGTCAACTTGACAAGGTAAAACCCACATCTCACAACATCATTTCCATTTATTCACGTGTGTTCCATTTTCATTTAGTTCCAGTTACCCATTTAAGTGTTAGAGATGTCAACTTAATAAGGTAGAGTGACTGACGCATAAGGCGGCCATCCCGTGGTACACACCTAAACGACCAACTCAAGAACCCACATCTCTATACACTTATTTACGTTTATTCACTTTGTTCAGTTACATTTCAAAATTGATGTAGAAAACCATTTTTGTATACTTTAGGAAAACAATAATGCATGAATGCAAGCACACAATTCTATCTACATGTCCATCTACCGTATCCTCAAAACATGATCGATTCTTAACCAAGGAACTGAACTTAAATCTAGTAAACATACAATTAACACCAAGAAATCAACAATACATCCTATATATCTAGTAAATGCAAGCATCAAACAAATCTTAATTCCTATAATGTAGGTCATTTCGAATAAAACATATGCAGTACCACTTACCTAGAGTCCTTAACGAGTTTTAACACTTAGAATTGTCCTTGTAATGACTCGATTTTTATTACCTTTTAAAAATGCGTGAAATTTAAAACTTTTATAAAACAACTTAAATCTTTATTGATTTCTTTTAAATTGAAAACATAGTTCTTTTTCATAAAACCTGATCTTTTTACTTAAACTTATTACTTAAATTGTTATAAACAGAGGAAGACTAATTATAAAATCCTTTTTCTCAATTTACAGCGGAAGAATAAATAATTTATTTAAAAGACAATAAATAAACTGTTCTTTATATTTACAAAACTCTTTTCTTACTTTAACTTCATTAGCCTAACCAGCCACAAGACTCGCCCATGCGAATCTTTCATTGACTGCTATTTAGTCTGTTTGTCATTTTCTCTCGTGCTTGTACCTACATCGCAAGACATAAACTATGAGCCTAACGCTCAGTAAGTGATAATACCTAATATGCTAAATGCACATGTTGTGCCATTTTAAAATGTATGCAGTTTCTCTTTTCATTTTCTTTCTTTATCTTTTATCTTTTCTCGTTTACGTACTTTCTTTCTGTTTTCGTTTTCGTTCCTGTTTCTGTATCCATTTCGGTATCTATGATCGTGTGTGTTTCTGTATCTGTTCTCGTGTCTATTTCTGTATCCGTATCTGTATCCTTTTTCATTTTTGAAAACTTGTTTCCGTTTCTGTTTCTATTCTCATTTCTGTTTCTGTTTCTGTGCTCGTACCATTTTCGTTTCCATTTCCGTATCCGTATCTGTTTCTCTTTTCATCTTCTTTTCTTTTCTTTCGTTCTTGTGTCGGGCTAAGCTACTAGACTATAGAAATCTTTATCTTTTCTTTATCTTTTGTTTATGTGACGGGCTAAGCTACTGGACTACACAAACCTTTATCTTTTCTCTATCTTTTGTTCATGTGCCGTGCTAAGCTACTGGACCACACATACCTTTATCTTTTTTTTTATCTTTCTTAATCGTTCCTTTGTACTTTCTTTTTGTTTTTGTTTCCTGTTCGTTCATACTTCTTTTCATTTTTCGTCTTTTCTTTTCAAAACCGTGATGCGTGATATTCATGAATGCATACAATTCCTATCGTATAATTAAAGGAAGCTAAATAGACAGACAACGTACAATTCACATAACGTGCTATTAAAATAGTAGACATACTATTAAAACTGTAGACATGATCATAAAGCGGTAAACAACGAAACGTGCATATCCTATTCTTGCGATGTAGGGCCCGAAGACCAAAGCACACACATATCACTTACCTCAACAGCTTAAAGCGCTCAACGTTTAATCGTTATCCCTTTCTCTTCTTTTAGTACCTTCATAATTAATAACATTTAATCATTAATAATTACTAATTATTAATCTCATTTTCGCAGTCTATCATCTTTAATAATTTGATAACATTAATCCTCAACATCTACTAACGCAAAATCGACACGAAGGAACTCAGCCAAAACAACAGGGCATAATACCTAATAATATCCTCCTTATATCAAGACTATAACCAAACAGAGAACAAAATCTCAAACCATCAACAAAACACAACTCCGCAGCAAGACGAAATCAAACATATTCATACTTTTGGAAATAACCAATGGACTAATAACTCATATCTAGCCACAACCACCAATTCTAACATATCATTACTCAAACAATTCCAACCAGAAGACTAACCTATAAATTTATGAGCAGCAGAAAGTCATTATCTTCATTCATTATCCAACAAGCAATAGCAAATACAAAATAGATTCATCAACCGAGGTTAGCAGTAACATCACGACAAGTAACCAATATCATTCTCAGAACCAACAAATCATTGCTTCCAACAAATCATCCAACAGACAACAAAAGGAAATACAGAACTTCCCTTCAATAGTGCATAACTCCACCTTACATACCAAAATGCAACACCACAAAAACAATCTACTCCAATGGTTATATATCACCAATCAACATACGTAATCAAAACTCCATCAACAGGTTAATCATTCCAACAATATTACAAGATAATACAAAGAATTTACTTCTCACTAGAATACACCTGAAGACCTGAGGTGGAACACCAGAGCACCACGACCTGCTCATCCCCTCGCCATCATCATCCTTTTGGCCATCACTCTATCTCATGTTCTTTCCCACTCCTTGACACTCATCATCTCTCCAACTTGCAGCTCACCGAAGGAGAACACTCTCTGCAAAAACCAGAAAGGCAGAGAGTATTAACTCACCCGTATTTATATACAGACTGGCAAAGATTGAAACGATTAACAACTTATCCCACAATTCAAGCGATGGATGCAGATTTTCAGATCTTGACACTCTCCTTCTCTTCCTCTTGTGAAGTCTAACATTGTCGTCTTCTCCAGAGCAAGAACCAGCAACGGACCAGTAGGTTGGACTCAACTGTGAGTTGGACTGCAAACTCCCAGCCAATCCAACATGAACCGCTACCCCTGCCCCTGTCTCCTTCACGACCATTTCACAAAATGCAGAATCAACACTCTCGGGGCAGCACAAGGTGTGGAATCAACACAACCAAGCCTTATATAACCCAGAAATGCTTACTTTTGATTGGCGTGACCACATTTGGCACATGGGAGAAAATGCTCGAACGTTCCCGCGGCGACCATTCGTGAACTTGAGCATCACGAGCCCTAGCTCCGCAACCTATCGTTCCCGTTCCTCGGGTCGCCAACCTTCCCGTCATCCGTCTGAATCTCTCGATCGCTCACTCTCCCTCTTGGTCTCAGTCTCTCTTATCTCGCTGATTGTCGTGGGCCAGACCCTAGTTCTTCCCTCATTTGATCCCTAAACCATCCGAACCGATTATAAACTAACAAAATCGGCCTTCCCTGAACCACACCGATTCAACCCCCATATTACTTAAATTTTCCCTTTATTTTAACTTCATTTTATTTTAACTTTCATTATTTTAATTCTTCACTTAATATTCATTTAATCTCCATTTAATTATAACGCATTACTTTAACTCTAATTATCATCCAATATATTTCGTTAAATTATAATCCAACGATTACGTACTTGGTAATACCCCCATAATTATCCAATTAATCCGAATACTCCCAATTAATTTTCAATTACCCATATTAAATTCTATTATGAAAAGTTAGGGTATTACAATCCTTCTCCAAAACCTATTCACAATAAGATAAATATTTATTTATCAATATAATTCTCCAAAACTATTATTTATCGATAGGTTACATATCTCCAACACCTTAAGGAATATTATCATAAAATCACTACTTAAACAGGGCATAAATCTCACCATAGCATTATCTTCAACAAATCAAATTACATTCTACCCACTCCTTACAGTTATGCAACTGAGAGTGATAACAATACCAACAACCACAGTTTCATACAAGCAGCACATATCCTTACAGAGAGCATGAAAATCAAAACATTCTTCAACGTCCAATAAAATAACACCTTAACCAATATAATATAATTTCCAACCTAACAGTGTATTCCAATTCACTAGTGACCAACAAACAGAACCAACTCCAACATAGCATAATAATGGCAGGATTATTAAACTAAACATCATAATTCCATTGATAACAAATCTTATTATTTTGCCGAGAGCAATTCAACTAATAAAATACTGATATCAGAGTAGTCATGGCTATCATATCCATTAAATCAGTGCATAAACTAAAATCACTATCCCTAACACAAATATCCATAACAGAACAATAGTTACCAGAAAATCCAAAAGAAGTGAAGCTCCTAAACTTCATTTCTCCTTTCCAGAACTCTTCTTCTGTCTTCCACCACTCAACCTCACCCAGAACCTCTTTTCTTGTCATGAAATTCCACCAGGATGACACTCTCCTTCTTCTCCAAAACCTCACAGCAGCACTCTTCTATTTCTCATAGCACCCTCTCGGCCTCTCCCTTACAGTTTCTCCCTCACGGTCTTTTTCTCACTTTCTGTAAAAACTCTCAAACCTTTCTCTCTTTAACCTCCACCCAAGTTTCACATAGAAAATCACCAGAATCTCTCTTAAAACTCCATAGCCATCTTCTCTCTCACTATCTGCTTCTCACGCTTGCGTCCTTTTTCCAAAATAATGTAATGTCTCCTTCTGTCTCTATTTATAGAACATGACCATCATCCCTTCATTTTCCAAATGAAAGTGGAAGGCCTAAGAATAGACGCTTCATGCATCCATAAAGCGTCAAGCATCGAGTTCCTCCATTTCTAGGCGATGGTTTTCAATTTCCAAGCGACTTTCCATTTCGTCGGTCGATCAACCTCCTTCAAGTGATCGACCGCCAAACTTTCGAAATAACAACTTTCTTCGATGCCAGTCGATCACTCTGTATTTCACAAAACTGCATGGTACCGGTCGATTAGTGATCAACTGCCAATCAGTAATATTTACTATTTAGGGAGTTACCAGTCAATCATTGATCGACATTTACAACTAATCAATGTTTTACAACATTGACGATCAACTGCCAGTTTCCAAAAGCATTTTTTCATAATTTTTTTTTCGTAAATTTCGGTCCATAATTCCTTCTCCTTAGAATTGACCAAAGTGCTATTTCTTCTTCTCCAAACCAATATATTCCAATTATATATATATATTTCTATAGTAAAACGTACTATTCCAAATCATCCAAACTATCTTTAAATTTATCCTCCTATACTTAAGGTCTATAATCTACAATTCCTCCTTCACTTTATTCTTTACTAAACCCAATATACCCTTAAATATTAACAACTTTATTATTCTCAACAACTCGGGTACTGTAATTCACTATTTTCCAAATACATTTCTGTTGACTAATATTTAAATTATCCAATTCAATTCCAATAAATCCTTAATTATCTTCCAAAGATTAATATGGACATAATTCGGGGTATAAAATTCACTTCATCCAAATACGTTTCTCTTGACTACATCTTAATTGTCCATTTAAGCTCCGAATACCCCTAGAATTATTACTTAAGTTGTATGCTTAGCATCACGAATATCCGAGATATTAAATAATCTTTACCTTGATCTTGACCATGTTGTATGAGAGAGTCTGAGTTGGATTTGGGGATCTAAGATCCTAGTTTTAAGAGTTATTTTGTACAAGGGTCATTTGTGAGAATACATCCTCATGGATCTGTTCTTGGACGAGAACTTTTTCGTTCGATGCTCCTGTGTTGTGGTGAGGGTAGTGTTACCTCTTGATGCTCTATTTGTTCTCTCTACAGAGCTAATCATGTGTCGAGTTGAAGAAGAAGGTCAATCTAACGTTGAATTCGTATTCATGAGGGTTTGATCTTCGATTATTGTAAAGAGATTTCAAGGGTAAGTCATTTCTTTCTCTCAGTTTTCATGTTTAAGGCTTGGGTTATATGTTCGTTTCAGATTTGAGCTTGAAAACTTGAATCTATAGCTTTATCTCTGTAACATAAGGTAGATTTAGAGTCTATGCAAAGGTGATGTGCCACAAGAACCTACTACTCATAACCAAGAAATAAGATTTTCTAAATTTAATTCTAGTGTTATTTCGGAGGTGATAATAGGTGATAATTAAGATATCAAATTCTTGCATTTATCTTCCATACATAATATGGAGTTTTTAAAGATGAAACTTAGGTGGAAAATCAAGCAAAATTTAGAAGGCTTAGATATTCCAAAGCTATCTACAATCTGACTCCAGAGGAGTATTTAACATATTTGGCACTCTTTAAGACCTTATTTGACAAAGTGCTCTTAATAAAGAATGTAAGAGACATCTTAGGATTTCAAGAATGGGGTCTTGAGTATCAATTAGAGATGATTTGCTATGTCAATGGAGTCTAGAACATAGAGTTTTGTTAATGCCAATGGACTTTAGACCCAAATTCACTTGAAGAAGAGATTTTAAGATTCATTCATTTGGTTCTTTACTACATCTAGGATCTAGCTAATGTTCTAATAATTATGTTCATTTTATTATGAAATTCTTAATTTTGGTTGTAAGTTTATTTTTATTGCATAGTGTTACTCAATTAGAGCATGTTCTAGCCGAGTATGTGCTAGTTTGACTTTAAGGGTATTTTTGTACTTTGTTTTCCTTAGAACATTTACCTTAATTTTGGGAGGGTATTCAAGCCTTCCTTAGGGTTGTTTTTCATTTTGAATGATAATTTTCCCTCATAGCTATGGCTAATTGAAGTCCTTGCAAGAATGACACTTCCACTCGGATTCTTGACAATTTGATTGAGTGTGTCTAAGGTTGCTTGAGCCTTTTGTGAAAGTTGATCAAGGTTCCTTTCCTTATTGCATCCTTCTCATCTCCTTCTTGTGAGGTGAATCTCTAGCAAGGTTGCACAAACTCTTGAACAATTAAGTTGGAGTGCTTCCTTTTACAAATGTAGCCGTTAAAGTTAGAGGTGGTATTTAGGCGACCTTCTAAACAAGCTTGTACATTTTTACGTATATCTCTTTTGTCTGTGCATATTTTTTAACCAAAATAGGAGGAATGTTTCTTGGCATCCTACCCTTGGTGCTACCCAAAAAGTGAGAGAAAATTCATTCATTTGATTGAGTTTGTACAACGCCAAAGTTAAGCAAGAATTTGCCAAGATAGTTTGGCAATGCGCATTGCAAACCTTCAAGTTTGGGGTATGACTTCATCAAATAGGCCTATAAAATTTTAAGATTTTGTTTGACTTGCATACCTAGTATCATATCCAAATTCTTTCATTTGACCTCTTTTTTTGCTGTTAAAAATCACCTTCAAAATATGCTTTTTAGCTATATCCGATTCCAGAGCACCTTGCACCTATTCGACCATATCATTCTTTCCATAAAGAATTTACCCCTCATATTTGGCAGGCATTCTTTCCACGCATTAGCATTTATTGAGTTCAAAAATCACATTTAAATGCTTTCGCTTGACCTATTTTTTGCATAGGTAAAAATCGCTCAGAATTTGTGAAATTGATTTAAGTTGATTAATCATACCCCTTCACCTTGTGTTTTGGTTTTAATATCAAAAGGTTTAGGCTAATTGGAGGCAAAAATTGGCAAAAAGGGGCATATTTTTGCTCATGGTATTGCGTTGGAAATCCATCCATGGAAGAACAAGCACATGTGTAGAAACGCACGTGTTCGCGGAAGGGCAGGCTTCTGCAGAAACGCACGTATTGTGGAAGGGCAAACTTTAACTGCAAGGCACATGTCTTTGGAAGGCAGGCTTTTGCGAAATGCACGTATTCAAGGAAGCATTGATTTCCTTGGAAACACAAACATTCATGGATTCTATTTCCGCATCCTAGAATGCACAGCTTCAGGTGTCCGCTGAAGCAAGGTTTTGGATTGGTGTCCATGCCGGTCGTTTGCACTCTGTGTCATTCCTTTTGAGTTGGGTTCCTAGTCTCGGTATAGGATTTCATCCATGATTTTTTTCCCTTGAGTTTTGAATGGGGATTCCTAATGTTGAGTCAATTATAGGTTTTGACGATCTTGCTGATACAAAGCCAGCACTAGAGGTCATTACTCCAGCTGGTAAAATGAGCAACCATTGTCAAATTAGAGATTTTATACTTTATCACACTACATTGCATCATGGTTTCCCAAACCCTTATTTTGTGAATTGCCACGTATAAAAACCCAAAGGGAACTGTTCAACAACAAGTATGTTTTTTTAATATTATACGTACGTGAGTTTTATAAGTTTATTTTCCGTGCATTGTGATAACTTCTGAAAAAGAGTTATTTTTTTAGTATATTTTTATATGAATATTGTTTGAAATTGATGATATAATAAATAAAAATCATGTTTTTGCCATTGAATGCTACAACATACTGCAACATTACGTTTATATATAAAATAATATGTTTTTATTTATTTTCATGTTAAAACTTATGTAAAACTGCATTTAATGCATATTCATGATGAGAATAATATTTAAATGTAGAAAATAAAGTAAAGAATTATCAAGAAAAAAAGGGGATTTAAATTCTTCATCAAATAGAAGATTCTGGAGATGAGAGAGAATGGAAATCTTGAAGAAAATAAGGAAGAATATGCGGCCAATATTATGTAGGAAAATAAGGATCTGATTCAAATATAAATTAGTGGTTGAAGGAGAGAGAAAATATTCAAATTGTTCAACTTGGATAAGAAGGGAATTAATTGACTAAATTAGTGGAAGAAATAATGAAGGAAAGGAGGCAACTTTAGGCATAAAGGGAGAATTTTTAGAAAATAAAGGGAGATAGAGACTAAAAGAGAGGGAGATTGAGCACGGTAAGGAGAGAGTTTTTTGGTGACGAAAGTTAAGGAAAAATGAAGAAGGAATCGCAGAGCCCTCTAGTTGCACCTACTGTTCGTTGCCACAATTATTCTGGACACAATTGTTGTTTCAACATCGGACAACATCAGGATAATAGAGAATATTCTGCATATTTTTCTGTTCTTTTTTTTGTGTTAAATTTTAGATTTAATATGATGAATTTTACTCTAGCTATGGGCTAAACCTTTCTATTGGTTAGGAGGAGAAAATACTAAATTATATGAATTTATTTCGTTGCTAAAGTTTGTTGCATAATCGAAGTTGAATAATTCAATGTGCTTTCAATGGTTAATTTATTTAGTGTCGACGGGCATAAATAATTACTTGTATTCCTATTGTACTTACCAGTAATTAGAAATTAAAGATCAATATTGAATTGTGTGAGGATAGCATTTACATATTATTTTCTTTTGAATCACATGACACATTAGAATGATACTAAATTGAATTTTCTAAAATATTTATCTTTCATAAGTCTGGAAGAATTTATTTAAGGAAATTATCAAGTAATTCGACAAAGTCTTGAACTAGAAAGAAGTTCTATTTCATTCAATTGATTGTCACAATACTCTTCAACAATTGTAGTAAAACTCACATTGGAAGGGAAATCAATTCTGAATCATTACTTCATAATTTGAACTTTTCAATCATCCAATTGCTTTCTATTTTAATTGTTCAAACACCTAATTCATCCTTCCAAAACTATTCTATATTTTGAATTCATTGTTTTGCGTAGATTAATTTGTTGTAAATTGTCCTTGTAGGATCGATACTCTACTTACTCTTTATTACTTGGTTTGTGACACATGCACTTGCATAAAGTGTATTTAACTTTCTGCAAACACATAGTATCTTATTTTGATATGTTATATAAACTAGGGGATGAACTCGTTTGATGCTTTGGATGGTCACAGTGTCAAAGTATCATGAAACTATCCCATTACATCTTCTACTGCATGAAGATGGTTGTTGGTGCACTGTGTGAAAATGGGTAATAAGGCGGTGATGGCATGCACCATGGATTTCGAGTCCCTAAACTTGATCAAGGTGTGATTGTTGTTTATTTTACAGGTGTTGTCGTTGCCTGGTTTTGGATCTCGGCCACCTATGTGATATCGCTGTGTTTTCAGATCGCTGTCACTTTTATTCCTTTTGTCTCATGAGGTGTTGTTTGGTCTTTGGATCGCCATCTTTATATGGTATAGCGTTGAAGGGTTCTTTGAATGACTCTCATTTTTCACTATGATGGTTTTTCTCTAAAGTAAAAGCTATACAACCTTATTTTACAATAGTTGTCTGTGTATGCAGCAAGATTTGACATTGCCTCATCGATGGCTCGTGGAGCTTATTTTAACTAAACTAGAAAATAGGTTTGAATGATTTAAAATTCATGCATGACAAGTTAATGACATTTGATTCAATCATGTTTTATAAAGAAAGTTAAAATCAGTTTTCTCATGCATTACATTTAGTATAACTTGCTTATTGAGTTAGTCACTCACCCCAAATGACCCCTCCCTAGTCTCTTTTAGGAAAGGACTGAAATGGGTGAGAGTAGCAAGAGTTGGAGTGCAACTTCATTTCTCTTATTTAGAGAATTTATTTTCCTTGGTGAGGATTTGTTTAATTACATAATGTATTATGCATTTGGATAATGATGGTTGTGAACTAAGGACAACTTTTCTCTATAATTTTATTTCTCGCACTATCATACTTGTCATCGCTATATGGACCTTGTCTCATTTTATGTGGGCTATTGCTTTGTGTTTCAACTAAGTCTTCCTCTATAAACCTAGCCTTGGGTTGGGCGATCGGGTTCTCTATGAGGATCAGGTCATCTGACTTGACATCTTGGTTAGGACTACTTCTGGGTCATGATAGTGAGGGCATGTCATCCTCAGATTGTTAAACAATCAGAGCACACTATCTAGATCTTAGGAGGATATGTCGTGAGCATGTATTTTAGATTTGGGTAAAAGTTGGATATCACATTTGTCATTGGTTGGATTGTGTGGTGCAATAACAACCAGGCTAGCATTTGCATCTTCCCATACAAGACGTTGTGTGGGATTCCACCGCTTCATTGGGCTAGGGTAGAGGAAGAGGTTTCCCTTGAGTCTGGAATGATTCCAGAGACCTCTTGATGGAATCTAACTAATCCGTGTGTTGGGAAGATAAGCGAGTCCTAGACGTAGATACTTGAGTTCTTCCTTGGGAGATTCTCTTGGTACGTGTGTTGTGGGAATCACATTGAATAGGGAGTTTCCTGAAAATTCTACTCGAAAGTACTCCAATTCGTTCAAGAGTCCCCTTGGGTTGTGTTGGATTTCAAAGATGAAATTCTTTAAGAGGGGAAGGATGTAAAATCTGCAATTTTTGTTTTTTATATTTTTCTAAATAATTTTTTTTCATTAATTGAAGTCAATTTGTTTTCATTGACTAGATTTTTTCGCATATTGTGGGCCTTGGGCACGCATGGAGGTTCAATAAATTGGTAAATTGGTGGAAATTCTGAGTTACCGTACAGTTAAGTCTGAGAAGTGGTGTTTAGTAAGTCTAAGTGTGACACCCAGAAAAATTGCATGAATAATTTTATATGTAATGAGACATTTGAGATTTAAATAGAATAATTATCTCTCAAATTTTGAGAATCATATATATATATATGAAGGGTTTTATTTTATAAGAATTATTAAATAAATTAAGAAATTAGAAGAGTTGGGGTTGATAGAAGAAGGAAATAATAAGGTGAGAATTTCCATGGATGAAGTTTTGATAAGATAAGGAATGTTTGGCGTGAACGATTTAGGAAAAGAATAGTGGGTAATGCATCGGAGTTTGTATGCATGCCGAGGTCTTAGGATCTGTGGGAGCATACATGTCCACGAAAGGGAGATGTTCGTAAAGAAATGGTGTATGTGGCAAACAACTTTTGGCGGACATTGCAGAAGGATTATGTCCACGGAAGCATTCGTGTTCGCAGAAAGGAATGTATCCCCTGAAGTGTTTGCATCTACAAAATGGACGGTGTCATTTTAGGATAAGTATAAGAAGAGAAATGTCATCGTTTGGGTTGAGTAATCTGCGGATGACGAGGATCTTATAAAGAAACGCGTCTGCAGCGGATAAGTAAGGTATAAAATGACATTGTTTGGATCAAGGACACATAAGGAACAATGAATATCACATAAATGATTGTATCCATGGAAGCGTTAGCATCCGTAGAAGAGATATTCGTGATAGGATATGCATATGTGGCAGATAGCGATTGGCGGATAGCTTGAGAAAGATTCGCGAAATGAGGTATCCACGAAAACATTGGTATTCGTGGAAGCATTGGCATCCGTGAATGTAACTGAAATTGTTAACTTGGGAGATTGTCATTTGATGAAATGGATGAAGCAGACATCCATAGTGGCAACTCACAAGTTCGTTGTTGCTACAGACAGATTCAAACGAGTTTGTTCAAAGAATCTACAAGCTACGATTTGATTTTTGGACTGTTTAGGAAACGATAATGCTTGGATATGATGAGCGTTAGACATATAGGTGAACTTTGTGTTGTAGGTGATGATGAACTTATAGATGAACCTAAGGATGTGATTGAATGAGGATAGCGGTTGATGGAGAATTCTCATGGATGAAGCTAAAGCGTTTCTGAAACGAAATTGACCCGTGAGTGAAAATTTGAGGAAAATAAATTGAAAAAAAAACCTTTTTATTTTAATTGTGTTTGTTTTTATGTTTGGATTTAAGTTAAAATATTTTAAGAATATTTATGTTTATTTTTATGTTAGGTTTTATCATATTGAATTTTAAATGAGATTTATTTTCAAGACTTTTGGTGTGTATAGTTTCAAAGACATGATTTTTATTAATGAATTTTAAAACAAAAATGGCATGAAAAAGAGTTTTACGTTATGGGGCATTACAAATGGTATCAGAGCAACCCTGGTTAAAGTCGTTTTTGTAGACTGTTTGACAATGCAAGCCTCAACATGAGAATGCTTCCTCAACTATAAATATGTCTAATTTAGATTATAGTTCTAATTATTGAATTTAAATTTTTTTATTTGTTAGTATTTGGGTTTTCTAAGAAAAGTATGGTAAGAAGAGATAGAGAAGATATGAATGTTAGGGATGAAGCAATCAATCGACTGTCTGAGTTGGAGGAACATCAGTTCCAATATCTAGAGTGAATGATGGAAAGGGAAGAGTAAGGAAGGATGCGACATGTTCACGTCGAAGCTAGATGGGAGAAGTTCTGTCATCTAAATCCACCAAAATTTGATGGGAGTTTCTCTGACTCATATAAAGCTGAAAAAATGGATCTGAGCTCTAGAGGACATGTTTGGCTATGCGAAGATAGATGAGGGAGAAAGAGTCTCATGTGCTGCATACCTACTGGTACAGGATGCAAGGTTCTTGTAATGACCCAATTATTCCAGCATTTTCTTTCATCATTTTTGAACCGTATAATTTGAAAGTCATTTAACTTTTACAAAACACAGCGGAAGACTTTTATCATTCAAGATATGGTAGATAAAATTCTTTTCATTGAAATGTTTACAACTTAGAAAAATATGTCTTAACTTAAAACCACTAACATTTTACATATTTAAAACCAATTTCCTTTAACCGTTAGCCTAGCCAGTCACAAGGTCTGCGAAGTGCAAATCTTCCATCCACTGCTCCTTTTCTCGTTTTCATGCGTACCTACATCACAAAATTTAAACTATAAGCATAATGCTTAGTAAGAAATGAAATACAATATGAGACATGTCTTGCTCTTTTCATAAAACATTTTTCCATTTGTTTTTTTTTTCTTTCTTTTCTTTCTTATCGTTTTTATCATTGGAACTTAACTTAACCCTCAATCATTGGGGGAAAACCCACCCAAAAACTTTAACCATCGAGACCAAAGTCTGTCAAGCCTCTATTCATGAGTTAAGTATCCAAAGCCTCATTCATTGGATTTCAATTGTCATTATCGTTTTATCATTGGAACTTGACTCAAGCCTCAATCATTGGGGGAAAGCCCACCCACAGCCTCTAACCATGGGTACCAAAGTCCACCAAACTTCTATTCATGAGTTAAGTATCCAAAGCCTCATTCATTCGGTTTCAATTGTCATTATCATTGGAACTTAACTCAAGCCTCATTAATTGGGGGAAAACCCACCCAAAGCCTCTAACCATGGGGACCAAAATCCGCCAAACCTCTATTCATGAGTTAAGTATCAAAAGCCTCATTCATTTGGTTTCAACTTCCTTTATCTTCCTTTACTTTAAAACTTTATGATGAAAAATCATTTTCGTAACGTTTTGGGAAAACCATGATGCATGATGATCACATATGAATTCATACAACTTAACATGTCCTCTAACATATCATCACTAAAACATCAAGTCTCCAAAGCTAAACATGATTTAGAATTTATCATTCAAACACTAGTAACAAAGCAACATCAAAGAGTACCTCATGAACTTTACCTTCTTTCCAGAAACATTGAACTCCTATGCATAATTATCATTAACATGTTCTTAATAACATTAAAAATCCATAACTTAAATTGATCAAGAACCTAGCATTTATCCAACTAAAGTATCCAAGCAATAGGTTCTTTCTTAATATCAACAATTTATCAAAACAATATCTCCAGAATAACGTATCAATATTTGAATTCTAACAATCATCAATCAAGAACAATAAGTCTCCACAACATGTACATAATCCCTTTCTTAAAGTCTATTACTCATGAACATCAATTATTAAACACAAGCATCTCCCAAAATCACATCCTATTTTCTTGTGATGTAGCCCTCAAAGAGGGAAAGGACACACACATTTCACACCTCTTTTCTCTTATAAACTCCCCTTCCCTTGAAGCTTCTTCTCCTTAAACTTTCTCTCCACTCTAGCAAGAATTCTCCTCCTTGAAGAAGAGTTTTTGCACCTCTATTTATAGAGCACCAAAAGTCATTTCCACTTCCTCCCATTCAATTGTTCTTATTCTCCACTTTCAAATATTCTTATTCTCCACTTTAAGAGGTGTATTCTTCTATTTCCATCTGATTCCACTCTTAGCATTTTAATTCTCCACTAAAGGGGTGTATTCTTCCACTTCCATTTAATCCCATAATTCTCCACTTAAGAGGTGTATTCTTTCACCTTCCATATAATCTCACTCTTAATATTTAATTCTCCACTTAAGAGGTGTATTCTTCTAACTTCCATTTAATCCCATAATTCTCCACTTAAGAGGTGTATTCTTCCACCTTCCATTTAATCACATAATTCTCTAATGAAGAGGTGCATTCTTCCACCTTCCATTTAATCCCATCATTCTCCACTTATTCCTCTATCATATGGCCAAATTAAACTCTTAAATAAACTAACACCATTATTAATTCTAATATATATCAACAACATTATATCCTCAATGATATATATAACTCGGGAAAATTCTAATTTACTAAATCCAAATATCGTACTACAGATAATTGGGGTTTTACATATAAATGGATATCCCGGATATTACATTCTCCCCTCCTTAATTAAATTTTTCCCTCAAAATTTAGCTATTGAAATAACTTTGGATACTTCGCATAACATACTACATACACTACCTATTTCATCTATTCTTAGCCCACCCTAATAGATTCAATCCTCACTCGTATCCTTTAGGATAGAAAAGACCCTTGGTGCGACCAATGTTTGTTCCTTAAGTAAAACTAGACAAACTTTGACAAAATGGCCACTCTCATTACATTTAAAACATTGCTCCAAACCAACAAGACATTTTTCAAAATGATTTCTTTTACACTTTGGGCATTGCCTAATTCCCGAAGACTCATCATTCTTTTTGAAACAAAACTTCTCCTTGATTACGTTTCTCATTCCTTTGCAATTCATTCCTGATATAAGGTCTCTTTAATCCTCTTATTTCTGGTTGTTATTCCTTCAGTTGTTAGGATTGAACTTCCTTCACTACTTTCCTATTATTCTCTCTGAATTTTATGACCTGAAGCTCGACTTCTTCCACCTCGAGGGCTTTTGCTACAATGTCCATATAAGATATTCCTTGTGCACTAGAAATCTTCACACCTCCATAAATTTCCAATTTAAGTCCTTGCACAAATTGATGTACCTTATACTCACTAGTGCTTACTAGATGGGGAGGAAAATGAGACAATGACTCAAATTGGCAAATATATTCTGATACAGTTTCAGATTGATGAAGTTGAGCAAATGCTTTCATCTTTCTTGTCCTTGTGGTATGATCAAAATACTTTTCATAGAAAATTTTCTTAAACTTTTCCCACTGCATGGTCTTTACATCATGCACTATTTTTATGGTATCCCACCAAAATCTAGCATCCTTTGCTAACATAAATATGGTGCAAGTAACCTTCTCTTGTTTCTCAATCCTAGCATACTCGAACATACTCTCCACCATCCGGATCCATTCTTCCACCTTTGCTGGATCAGAAATATCTCCTTCAAAATATGGAGGCTTTAATCGTCAAAATCTTTCACATCCTACCTGTGAACCATAAGTTGTGGGTTCCTCTGTCCTTTCCATTCTCTATTCCGTTCCATAAACTGAATCTGATGCTCCAATACTTCTTCCAATCTACTAATTATTTCATCTCTAGGCTCCCCATTATGTCTTGTTTCCCTCACCATTTTTCTCCTATGCAACCCAGTTACAATGAACATAAACATCAATTGAAAACAAAACAAAACACACTTATAGTGAATGGAGTATTTTCACGTCGAGACTTGTGCTGGTAGGACAGAACCGATTTAAAACTTAGGTGCTCTGATACCATTCTGTAATGATCCAATTATTCCTTGCATTTTCTTTCATCATTTTTGAACCATATAATTTGAAAGTCATTTAACTTTTATAAAACACAGCGGAAGACTTTTATCATTCAAAATAGTCATTGGATGAGGAAAATGAATTACTAAGATCAAGTATGGAGAAAGGAGTGGAGGATGGAAGGTTAAAGACTTGTTCAAATAGTAATGCAGGAGAAAAGAGAGCCAATTGGATCGAAAGGGCACACGAGGCGAGAACTGTTGGATCAAGAAAAAAGATACACTCGCGACACAAAAAGATTCCGTTGTGGGAGGAAGTCTGACAGTCAAATGGAAGCGTGATTAAACGCAGACCGTAGGATTCTGAAGATGCCTCGTGGAAGTGTTTTAGTAAGTTAAACGTTGTCGTTCGATTAAATGAAAAAATGCATAGATGAAGTTGGACGTCATCGTTTAGAGATAAGTGCGCGGAGATTAATTGAGATTAGAGATAAGTGAGTGGATGGGAACATAGCCACAAAATCTATGGAACATGGTCATTTAGGCCAAGAATTTACAAAGGAAAACTGCCCTTCTTGGTAACATGAGCATTTGCGGCAAGAGACACTTCCGCAAGACCATTTTATGGCTTTTTCTAAAACTCAAATGCCCAGCTACCTACCCTAAACCATAGGTGTAAAAGGGGGCCATTAGCTATTGATTCACACTATTTAATTGCAGGAGTCAGCGAAGGCATGCTGCCCAAAACTCCAGTTTGGAGATGGAGCTTGTGATGAAGAGCGAGCTACGAGAAGGATGTTTTATCGTGGGCAGATCATTTCTACAGTTGGAAAGTTCACTGTAAGTAATGTTTGCTTGTGGGTGCCCTCACGACCTACAATGCAAGGCATTAGGGAGTTTGGTTCATCTCTACTATTTTTGGTTTTGTTTTGGTGCTTTTGATGATAACTCTTGAGGATTTGTTCTCTATTGATTGTGTATTTTATGTTCAAGGTTTCTTTACTGATGACTTGAGGAAAACATTGCATTACTTTCTCTATATTTTCTGCTTACCGAACTGAGGACTTGTGCTTTATTGATCATGTTCGTTCTATGTTCACTGTTGTGTTATTAATCTAGAGGATATGTTGTTTGACTTACTTTGCTATTTTACGTTCAATGTTTCGAGGATATGGTGTTGGTGTGCTGAGAATAGTTTATATTGATGAACTGTGAAGTAAATGTTTAGTTGTAAGTTGTGTAGTAGCATGAAGATGGAGCTCGGTTCATTGTTAGAAATTGATGGTAGGTCTGTTATTGTGATGATGGCTGAGTTGAGGTCCTGTTATAATTATTTTATGAGAGCGTTGATTGTGTTTAACTTTGAGAAATGCTCTTGAGGATCTGTGACAATTATAGCTGTTTATATGATGCTCACTGTTTTAAGGACCGATTCCTAGGGTATATTATTGTTGCTTGCTTTGTCTTGCTCTCTATTATAAGGATAAATGCATCTGAGGATCTGTTGTTGTTGTGTTTAATTATTGCATATGTTGAGAATATATTTATACTGCATTGTGATGGCATATTGAGGATCTGTACATTTTATTGATGAGGACATATTTATGTTGCATTTTATGGCATGTCCATGCATGGGTCAACATTTAAGAAAGATAAAAGCTAATTAAACGTATGTAAATGGGTAAGGAGGACAGGTTGTCCCGCAGAAGAGGACCGATAAGGCATTATGATGCACCCTAGATATGAATCAATATCATTTTTATTTTATTTTTATTAGAATGAAGGATGTCCAATACAAAAAGATCTTAAAGGCGGAATTAAAAGGAGGAAAGATACCAAAGATATCATCTGCCTTGAAGATAAAGCAAGCTAAAGATTTTAGAAGATTTTTGAAGATTTCTTAGATGATTTTTAGAAGATTTCTTAGAAGATTTTAGAAGATTTCTTAGAAGATTTTAGAAGATCTCTTAGAAGATTTTTAGAAGATTTCTTAGAAAATTTTAGAAGATCTCTTAGAAGATTTTTAGAAGATTTGTTTTGTTTTAGTTTCCTAATATATGTTTTCAATCGGCTATATAAAGCCATCACTGCTTATGTTTTTTGAGAGTTGAGAATTGAATATAAATTAAAGCTTTACTTTGATTCGGAAATTGGAATTATCCTTTTTCTTTCTTTGGTGAGTTATATCCAAAAGCTTTTGGTGAGTCATATCCAAAGATCCTCTTGTGTGAGTTATATCATGAGAGAACTTTGCCTCTGCATCCTTATCCAAGGAGGTGAGAAGTGGTGCATTCATCCACAGTTCATCCATCGGCAGCTTAAAGTTGCCAACTTTCATATTCTAAGATTCCATTCCGGGATTGGAGATGATAAAGGACATTCGTTGCTTCACAAACAAAGGTGCTGCCTTTATTCTGAGGACGACCGCGCCTATATTTCTCTCCCACTTTACAGGTTAGATCTAAACCTCTCCCGTGCACGCATCATTTGGTATCAAAGCTAAAACGTCCTACTAATTCATGTTATTTTAAATCAATAATGTGGGGACAAAACTATGCATGGAACGTTGTTTCGGATGAGGATAAACTACAAGAAAACCTTCCTACTTCTAGTGGATCAACATATGAAGAAGATTATTTGAACTGTGAAGCACAAGTAGAAGAAATCATTCAAAGTTCATCACTTTCAGAAACGACCTTGGTTAGGCTTATTTCTTCACGATTTATATGGAAAGTTGCTAGTTGGTGGAACAATTTGTTATATCGCCGAAGGATGGAATAGAAAGAAGATATCACCACGTGGCACTTAATGAGGTAACTGTTGAGACAAGAATTTGGTCCATCCTCACCGCCAATCCCAAGATTTTCCTAGTGTCAACAATCCGAGCCCACATAAGCCATTTTGGAGGATATATATGTAACACTCGGCAAGCTGTATGATTATTTGGCGAGGAAACAAGAACTAAAATACTCCGCTACCTTACAAGCACAAGACTGCGATGAGGTATGAGAAGATAATCTAGAGCAAATTGAGGAAGAGTGTCAAGTAGAGCAAATACTCGAAACGATAGACGACCAAGTTGACTCCTTGACAACAAAAACACAAAAGGAGCAACCTTTTCATACTTCATGTTCCCACGTGAGCAAGGTTTGCTCTTTGGATATTAAGGATGAAATATATACTAACGTAGTTCCTTTGATCGTATTTAAAGAAAATTGCTTGGAATTATTAATGCATGGCATCCCGTACAAATTTTGGTGGCACATTGACGAAGAATAAAATATTCATGGCTGAATTTTACACAAGAAAAAGTCAAAGATGGAAGTCATTATGCTTGGTGTCAATCTGGATTTTCTATTTGATCCGGGTGGAAGATATGCAGAAGATAGAGGTACAAGACTCCCTGGATTTGAGGGCAAATCCTTTTCAACCCTAGGAGTTTGATGCACCCTGGATCTGCATCAATATTATTTTTATTAGGATGAAGGATATCCATTACAAGAAGATCTTAAAGGCGGAATTAAAGGGAGGAAAGATACCAAAGATATCATCTTCCTTGAAGATAAAGCAAGCTGAAGATTTTAGAAGATTTCTTAGAAGATATTTCAAGATTTCTTAGAAGAGTTTTAGAAGATTTCTTAGAAGATTTTAAAAGATCTCTTAGAAGATTTTTAGAGGGTTTTTTTTTTAGTTTCCTAATATATGTTTTCAATTGGCTATATAAAGCCATCACTACTTATGTTTTTGGAGAGTTGAGAATTGAATACAAATTAAAGCTTTACTTTGATTTGGAAATTAGAGTCATCATTTTTCTTTCTTTGGTGAGTTATATCCAAAGGCCTTTGGTGAGTTATATCCAAATATCCTCTTGTGTGAGTTATATCATAAAAGAACCTTGCATCTGCATCCTTATCCAATGAGGTAAGAAGTGGTGCATTCATCCACAGTTCATCCATCGGCAGCTTAAAGTTGCCAACTTTCATATTTCAATATTCCATTCCAGAATTTGAGACGATAAAGGACATCCGTTGCTTTACAAATAAAGGTGTTGCCTGTATTCTGAGGACGACCGCGCCTATATTTCTCGCCCACTTTATAGGTTAGATCTAAACCCCTCCAGTGCGCGTATCACATTAACCCCTTAGCTTGCCTCCGAATCAACTCAGGGCTGATGGGCACAAGTGTCGCCTAGGTCGCTGTACATTAAATTGCACAGTAGCCAACGGAGGACTCCCAAAAAGGGTGGAGTCTATCTTCACAAGGGCCGGAGACTCTCTCAAAAGGGTGGATAAAAGTAGTGTGTACCCCATTGCTGAGCTCACTCATCCAAAAAGAGTACGAAAAAGAAAAGAAGAAAAAAAGATGATAAAATATATGTAAATGGTGATTGAGATCAGGTTGTCCCAAAAGGGTGGATCAGTGAGACATTAGCCTGTTAGCTTGCTTCTAGAGCAAGTCGGGGCTGACATGCGCAACGGCCACCTAGGTCCTTGTGCATTAAATTGCACAGTAGCTAATGTATGACTCCCAAAAAGGGTGGAGTCTGTCTTCACAGGCCAAAGCCTCTCATAAAAAGGGTGGAGAAAAGTAGTGTGTGCCCTACTACCGAGCCTACTCATATCCGAAAAGTGAAATAAAAGAAAAGAAAAAAAAAGAAAATTCAATGTTACGACATGTTCTGTTCATGGTCATATGCATCACTTGCTAAGTCTTAGACTTAAAGATGAACCTTGCATTGTAGGTAAGGAAGAAATGGAAGAAAGTGATATGGAGGAGATACAAGTTGAGGAAGCCCACCATGATGAAGACTTGGAGGTTGTTGAGTCTATTTGACTATGAGTTAAGGGGTTTTAAATGAAAAGAATTTTAAGAGATTTTATATGATAGATAAAGTTCTAGCGACTCGTTTTTCATTTTCCTTTACAAACCTTTAAAACCAAAACGTGCAGCAGAAAACCTTCCTTTTTAAAACCAATTAGAACTAAAAGGAAATGTGCTATAACAAAATTCTTTTCTTTAATTATTAAAAGTATACACATATAGCAAAACTTCATTTCCTTGAACCGTTCCTGTTTAGTTTAGCCAACACAATATCTCGCCTTGAAAATCCTACATCAACTGCTCCTCTTCGTTTTCCACTAGTGTCGTTACCTACATCACAAGTCATAAGCTATGAGCTTAGTGCTTAGTAAGAATGAATATCTAAAATAGTAACTATGAATATGATATGCATATGCTGTACAATACATATATCATGCATTTTCATCCAATCTTTCCTTTTTACGTTTATTTCTTTTTAGTCAATATCTAGACGATTGGAGAACATCAGCCCAAGGGAAAAGATACATCATCGGGTACTCTTAAGTAAAACCTTCACCCAATTCCCCCATTGAGCAAAGGATGCATCATCATTTAGGTCTTCTAAGTAGACCCTGCACTAGACCCCCCGTATCACAATCGCCTATTTACATTTATTTAATTAACTCTTTTTAGTCATATAACAATCCAAACAATTAGAGATTATTGGGCCAAGGGAAAAGATATATCCTAGGGATTCATCTTTGGGCAGAATCGTCACTCAATCCCGACGAGGGATGAGATACATCATCATATAGTTCTCCCAAGTAGAATAGATGTTGATCCCACAACCTCCAATGTCTATTTACATTTATTCAGTGTATTTTTAATTTCATTGTCAATATTCTTGCTTGTAAACATTTTCCTGATTCAATGCAAGAATTGTGAATGAAATGTGTATGATCAATATAATACACATTATTGTTTACACAATTCATCAGAACAACATTACATTTCTTCCATTTATCGTGTCGTTAATAATCAACATTTTATTCTTTAATCACATCAATACTAACCTCATATATTTCCTATAATTAATTACATGTGAGCATATAAGTAATCACACAATATCATAATAATATCCTCATAAATACACAACTTATCAAACAATTTTCTAAATTCTTGTGATGTAGGCCATAAGGGCAACTTAAATCCATTGCTTACCTTATTACCTTGGTGCTTCGCCATTGATCTTCGATTCCTAAACAAAACACATCAATTCTCATATTATCATTCATTTTCAAAATAGAAGGCATTAGTCTAAAGCATTGTAAATCCTTAACTTAGATATCACAAAACAAACTGCTCATTTCCAAGTATGAATACTCTTTTTTATCATAAGTATGCATGCTTCAATAATTCATTAAACTCATCAATTCTAAAATCCATGGTTTCCTCAAAATATGCATCACCACTTAACATTTCTTCTTTGACTTACAAAGTTATTAAAGTCACTATAATTCTTCAAACATCGCAACCGTGAGATTTCTACAATCTTCATGCTTTTCATTGATTTTTAAGTCCAAGAAATTTAAGGCCTCTCATACCATAAAGAGAGTGTATTAATCATACCTTTAACTTGAATAAGGCAATGAGCACCTAAGGAATTCTTCCTCTTCTTCCCAAGCTTTCTCTCTTCCTCTACTCTTCTTCTTGTCCACGGTTCTCGCTTTCTCTGCCTCTTCACGATTCTTCCTCTTTCTAGAGGAAAATCTTCCTCAAATACCAGCCAACACAAGCTGGAGGTGAAGTGTCAAGTATTCTCACTTTCACCATGATGACTAACCACTTAAAATCCAATGAAAACTTGACACAATTCATAATTTTAGACAAAACCTTGCCCTTTTGGTCGACATCCAATCCCTTTATCTATCGCAAGTTTACCTAGGCATAAATATTGCTTAATTTGTCTTGAAGCCATTCGACTGCCATTTCTCCATGATCGACCACCCTTCAGCCCGAGAATAGCCCTTTATCAAAAACTGATCGTTCACTGAGCAATCGCACAATTTGGGCTTTACAATCTGTATAGACATTGATCGATGACCCCTTGTTCAGCTGATCGACTACACTTTGCTAACTTTGTAATCTATTTAAAATCGGTTGATTACCTTCTTCACTTGATCGACCACATCTCATGATTTTTACAATCTATTTGAAACCGGTCGATCACCTCCTTTAGCTGATCGACTGTTTCTCACAATGTTTGCAATCTGTCTTTAAGATTGAATGACCACAATGACTTTTGATCGACTGGTATCACGCTTGAGAGTTGCTCATAGCCAAAATCGGTCGTTCATTGATCGACCACCCTCAAAATTTGTAAACTGATTGACCACTCCAATTTTTGCTTTATTAGTACTCCGCACAAGTTTTACTTCGTCATAGTTTTGGTAACTTCTTCCATTTCATGTGTTATACTTTCACTCTATACTCTTTAATTTTCATCTATTTTATTTCTCACTCTTTTACTCTTAAAATAAATCCTTACTTTTAATTATCATTTATTTTCCTTTCCTAATTACTTATTGCTTAAGCTTAATCCTATAATGTTTTGAATGGAATTTTTTGGGATATTACAAAAGTAGTTTCAATTTTTTTAGTACTCTAGTTCTTTGTTGAAGTAGTGAACTTTTTCTAATTATTTTAAAGGACTTTTAAACTTGGTTTTTGGTGAGAATTATGTTTTAATTTGAAGTTTTTCGCTGCAAAGATTTATAAGTATGATTTTATTCCAAACAGTAATTAAGTTAAGTTTTAACTATGTGTTGCAAATTTCAAAAAATATATTACAAGAGTTTACTACGAAAATAAGATTTATAAAAATGAGTGTTACAAGGCTCATTTGCATCCCTCACCCTTTGTTTTTGAGACCTCCTTGGGCGTCTCTTAATTGATGCCTGCATAATTGGATCTTAGTCTCTTTCAGGCCACATTTGTTGGCCACTGATGAGTTGGACAAAGTGGGAGTACATCGTCATGAATGTTTCTCGATGATATTATACATGAACATAATCTTTTACTAACATCCTCACAAAAATGCATACATGAGATAACATGCATGCACATGATTTTAGTCAGCTCCCACTGGTAACAATTACAGGTACGTCTGTCCAAATCAACTACGTACTATTCATTATCATCACTAACCACAAACCGACTAGCTCTTGCAAATGTTAGACACCAATTTCAAGTCGTATGTTGTAGCTTGGCAAACTTTTTTTTTATATGAGGACACAATAGGTCTATCGACTCGACCATCTTTTGATGTTGCTTAACGATCCTACACATGATGCAATTTCTAATAATCTCAAACATAGTCAAGATCTATTTATTTCTGGCTGGTAGGATGCAAGCGTTGTAGAACTCACTCAAACTTTTGAGGCTTATATTGCACTTTGGGATCAAACAGAAAGCATGTTTCACCCAAAATCTAGGGTTGATGTTTCGTAGATATGTGTGTGCTATTTGTTCAACCACAAATAGTTTCTTTATCTCTTTCTCAAAGTGTGAAGATGTTGTTGCCCTAGCTACATTCCACATCACCTCCTTGTACAACTTAACTCAAAATTGTTTTTTGAAATTGGCATACAAGTGTCTGAGGCAGAAACAATGTTCAGCTAATGGTGTAAACTATTCGATATTAGGCACCAACCCCTTATGTTGGTCAGAAACAAATGTTCGTCCCCTGCCCAAATCATTTTCTACATCCATAAGCAAGTAGTTCAAAAACCAAGGCCAAGAGTCTCTGCATACTGATTCAATAACTACTACAACAATTGGATAAATTCCATCTTGCTATCAATGTTGATGGCTGTGAGCAACTGGCCTAAGTACGACCCCTTCAAGTGACAGCTATCCAGGCAAAAGACATGTCTACCACACTCCAACAGACCTCTCTTGTATGCAGACAAACACATGCACATCCTTTGAAATATTGGATGGAGAGTAAGATCATTCCTATCGACGCTAACCACCCATGTGCTACTAGAATTGGATCTCCAAATCTCTTCTCTGTACGCTCATAGTTGCTTATATTGTTCGTCACCATTGCTTTCATTCAGTTTCTAGGCTACATTCCTTGCCTTTAAAATCCTTCCTAACTGTCTCAATGATAGAAGGAGCGTCCCATGTAGCTTGCCTTTTGAACCTATCCAAATATTTGTTTGCCACTCATTTGGAAGAAGCGTATTGACTTTCCATTTGTCGTGCACATGTGTGAACGTTGTTACAACTCTTTATTTAAAATGTAAGTGCACCTTCATTTTTGAAGTGTGAATCCACCAATTGCATATGTCCTTGTACACAGCAGTCAATCGATGAGATTCACTTTTGACAAATTTTACTCCATGTTCAATCTTCAATGCATAATTAATGACTTCTTCTCAAAATTGTGATCAACAAATTATTCTTCTTCCTCAGACAAAGATTCAAAGAAGAACATTCCAGTTGAGGAGGCCTACTATTTGCCCAATCATTATCTTTTGAGTTGCATATTGAACAAAGTTCATCGTTTAGAGATGCCGAGATTGAATGCACCTCTATAACAGCTTCGGGATCAAATGCACTTTGTTCATCGACCTAGACTGATGAAATAGGATCCACCTCCATTTTACAGTTAATGAATTCTTCCTCGCTGGATGTTCCAACCCTTCTCAATGCCATTTGATGTGCAATACTCAAACACTTTGATTTCGTATGCTCTTTCGCTCTTGGATGGTGTTTGAAGATTTAGGGTTCATTCTTGCTCTCACAGAGGATGTCTTTTTTGCTTATATAGATGAAGTTGAACGTCACTCAACATCATCATTTAAGGAAATCCCTCAACTTGCAATAGACGTTCCTCTATGCCATGGACATTGAGTAGTTGAGGGAAGGTCGTCGTTTAGTATTGAGGGATGTCTATTATAAGTTGAGGGATGTGTGTTGTAAGTTAAAGAACATCTGTCAATACTGAACGAAATTGTCTCTCGACATCAATGAACATCACCTAGCATCCACAGACGTCTCTTAATGCTAAATGACATTGTCTTTCCATATTCTCATCCTGAATGTCCATATCTAGCAACGTAATTCCTCCAGCTCTGACGGACGTTCGACTCCTTCATCCAACGGCTAACAACCTTCATCCGCAACTCTGCTCCTATTTAAAATAATATGTGCCTTGCACATGACCCCCTTTAACATAACGTCTGCCAACGCCTTTAGAGGATGCTCATCCTCCATCTTGGCCATCCATCCTCATTGAAGGTCATATCCTTACTGTAAGGCCCCGTAATTTCTTATTGTAAAATGTGTAATTTAAAATACCTTTTTCTTTGGACATTCAAAACTTCTTAAAAACACTTTTTTTTTTTCATAAAATGTTTTCTCTTTAAAATGCGTAGTGGAAAAATTTATTTTCTTTTCAAGTTCATAAAATAAAATAAATACAAGTTCTTTAAATTCTCATTCATAAATTTGAAATTCATGTTTACATACAGTTTTCTTTACAAATTCTAACCTCACATGGTTGGTCTTGCGATAACAACACAAGTCATCTTCTCGGAGACACTTCCTCAATTTCATCGTCCCTTTCTGATCTTTCAACATGAGTCTCATGGTCAATTTCCGTACCTACATCACAAGATTCACCTATAGGTTTATTGCTTAGTAAGTAATCTATGAATGTCATTACAAGAAATGTCTTTTTATAAAACATCCATTTTCATTTATTCTTTCATTTTGTTTCTTTTCATGTTACATTTTAACATTGAAGATCTCGTCCACTGAAGTCTCAATCATTAGGGAAACACCCACCAAAGCCTTAATTATTGGGGGAAACGCAACACCCACCCAAAGTCTCTCTCATTGGGAACCAAGTTCACCAAAACCTCTCTCATTGGGGGAAACATCCATTCAAAACCTCTCTCATTGGGGACCACATCCACCAAAGCCTCTATCATTGGAGGAAACATCCACCCAAAGTCTCTCTCGTTGGAGGAAACATCCATCTAATCCACTGTCATTGGGGACCACATCCGCCAAAGTCTCTATCATTGCATTATTAGTTAATTTCACATAAAAACACTATAATTATCATTTAAACATGATGCATGTGGAATGTATATATGCATTTTCATAACATTTATTCCCATATCAAATCACTATCTATACTATCAATGTCACCACAAATCATCAACAACATTATCATTTAAACACGTATAAGCTATCACAACAAATCCTCAATCAACAATATTGTAAACCTCCTAGCATATCCTCAATTCACATTAAGATATACACATTACATAATTATCCTAGTACCTTGTGATGTAGGCCAAAAGGCCAAACGCACTCAACATTACTTACCTTAAGGTCTTCACACAATGTCTTACAATTTATTAAATAGAAAATCAGACAACTTATTCTATGAGCCGATTAGGGTTATTATTACTTAATTAGTTTATTATGATTTTATGCTTCGTAATGGGCTATATAAAGCCACTTAATGTTTATGTTTTAGAGGATTTGAATTTGAATACAAAAAAGCTTTTGCTTATTTTAAAATTGGAGAGATTCACTTTTCAAACACTTTGGTGAGTTACATCCAAAGTATCCTTGTGTGAGTAATATCATAAGATCAAGCTCATTTGGAGTTAAGTGAGTTCTCTTATTGGCATTCGCAGCCCTACTCATTGAGGAAAGGTGTGAGAAGTAGTGTCCAACCATCAAGAGACGTCATCATTAGCAAAGCATCCATTCGGAGGTTACAAGTTTCCATATTTTTCAAATCCGACCACCTAGAGTGTTTTTAGCATATTTTCTAATTCTTGACGAATATTTTCAAAGTTTTTGAAGGATTCTTTTCCTTTTTTATTTAAGAAAATGTGGTCCAAAATTTAGCTCCAAAGCTTCTAAAATGAAGGAGTTACAAGCTTCCAAAGTTCACTTTCCAAAAGTGAATCTCAGCAAAAATAAGGAAAGAAAAGCTCCGATCGATCAAGATCGTCTGCCCATCGACCGCTGCACAAAGATCAAATCTATATTGCGTTTTGGATGCCATTCTCGACCACGGCCTCAACTGCCCTTCGACTGCTAGTTCAGAATATAGCCACCTTTGAAAGATCAACATATTCCAATACTTCAACACTTCAACATCTTATTTTTAGGTTATATTCTGATCCCCTTCCAATGGTGCATCATTTGGTATCAGAGCTAAAAACGTCATACTAATTCATGTTATTTTTTTAACACAATGACAAGGGGATGAAACTACTAATGGAGTTATTTTTCAGACAAGGGAAATTCACAACCATCTATTCCCAAGGTTTCCATCCCGCCGTTCAACGACTCAAGTAACGGTCACGATTATAATGAGTGGGTGGAAAAAGTGGAATGAATATTTGAGTGTTACCAATTTTTGGAACTAAGGAAGGAGCAACTAATAACACTCTGGTTCATGGGGTATGCAAGCATATGGTGGAGCAACATTAGTGCAAAGAGAAGACAAGGAGACGAAGAGATTTGGACTTGGATTCTATTAAAGAGACTCATGAGTGAGAAGTTCGTTCCAAGCTATTACGAGCAATAACTCTACTATCAATTGAAACGCCTCAAGCAAAGTTCCACCACCGTCGAAGAATATGTTTCCAAGTTCAAAACCCTAAAAACAAGATGTGATTTGCAAGAGCGTAAAACGAAACAATATCAAGGTTCATCCAAGGACTTCACTATGACATTGGAGACATTATTGAACTACAACCTTACGACACCTTTGAGGATATGATCAAGTTGGCTTTAATAATTGAGAGACAAGAGTATGCTCCACCCTCACCACCACCACTCCCAAGGTATGAATATTCTTCCAACTTTACAAGCACATGACCGTGATGAGGTAATGGAAGGTACTCATGAGTAAATTGAAGAAGAAGTTATTTATGCCGAAGAAGGACCATTACTATCTTTGGAGCCTCCATTAGAAGAGGAAGATTGTCAAGAAGAGCAAGTAATCGAAACTAAAGAGGACAATATGATAAATACAACTTTGGTTCATTTTTCTTATGAAAGTTTTACAAATATATTGCTATGTCATATGGTAGGTACAAGTGATCCTTTTTGTAAAATACCATGGCATGCACATGATGAATATTCAAATTTTCATTCTTCATTCAAAGATAAGGAGAGGTTAGTCGATCTAGCTCCGATTCAATCAAAGCAAATTGTTATGGATTATGATGCTTTAAAAGAAAATTAGATGAAAACTACTATACTTATGACAAAGAGGTACGTACAGATGGATAATTTGATTGTTTGAACTTTTAGAGTTGGATGGATTAAAACTGATTATATTATTGGCATGATATTTGGTTTTAGTAATAAAGTTGATCTCTCGAATTTTGGTGGAAGCTCATTCATAGTGATACATAGTGGAAAGTTCTTAATCTTAATACATTTTGGTATTAGATTTGGTTACTATTTTTGGATTATGGAAATCTATTACATCTTGCATGAAGATATTCTTGGGCGAGACATTTATGGCAACAAGGATAGTTTCAATATTAAATGGTTTTATGATTTCTAAAACTACTTACCTATTTATGCATCATTGTCCAAGAATAAGTTTTTGGATTATTTTTCTTACTTGATCAAATGCAAAAGAGGAAAGACAAAACTATTGGTCAATACTTCAAGTTAAAGATTATGTTTCCAAATATGGCAAGATTGGTATGACAACTTATGGAATTCGAAAATCACTCTTAAGGAAAGTTCTTGGTGGAGACCTAAAAGACATATTTGCGGAAAGACAACATAGGAAACTACCAACAAATCACAAAAAAGGAAAGTTCATGGTGGAGGCCTAGCAAGTTATATTGGAGAAAGGACAACTTGGGGAGTTATAAAAAAATTGTTCTTTGGCCACATATACTCAAAGATATTCTCAAAACTATTTTTATGGAAATCATTGAATTACAAAGGGGCTTCCACTACATTCCTAAGCTATTATTCAAATATGGAAGGTGTTTTATGAATATTTTACTATTATTGACCTACCACATTATATAAGGATTATTGCCTTATTTTATTCATGGAGATTTTATAGCAGATGCAAATTTCAAGGCCCACGACACATCTCCTTATTTAATTAAAGAGTATTATGAAGAAGTTATTCTTTGGCCACACATACTTAAAGGGGTTCTCAAGATTATATTTATGGCAATTCTTATTGTGGCTTACATATTTTCCAACTCAAAGGCAAAGAATGGAAATTGTATATCCGAGGTATTGTTCAAGCATGGGAAAAGGTTTATGGAAATATCATTAGCCTACTGCAACAATCATAATTTGTTTCCTTATTACAACTATGGAGATATTGAAGATATTGCTAAGTTGATGGCCCAAGATGATTCCTCTTTTTATGGTAATAAAGAATATGGTGACACAAGATATGATTCGAGGTTAAATCCTTTTCAACCTCGAGAGAATGATGGACTACGAGTCCATTCTATTATTAATAAAGCCTCAAAGAATATCATAGAATCATTCTAGGTCAAGCATAAGTGGAAGTTCAAAGAGCAATGGAAAGAGAAATGGAAAGACTTTCCAAAACTATCTTCTCTTTGACCTCTAATGAGTATTTGACTATTTTGGGTTTCTAAACGATGTCATTTAAAAAAGAGTGCCTCCTAAATATTGTATTTGACTTCCTAAGCTTTCTAGAATGAGTTAGATCACTAATTTCGGAGTTCATTTGCTATGTCAAAGGCCCGAGATTAAAGAATAAGGAAAGTCCAAGTGTCCAATCTTGGAGACTAAGGAAATCTCTACATGGAAACCATCCAAGTGGCCGAGTACCAACATGGATTAGCTGCCAAATATATCTAGACTTAGAGAGAAAGAAAGAAAGATATTAATTTAATATTCTTTTAGTTAATTAACCTAGTTTCTATTAAGTAGAAAATTGGACAACTTATTCTATAAGCCGATTAGGGTTATTATTGCTTAATTAGTTTATTATTATTTTATGTTTTGTAATTGGCTATATAAAGCCACCTAATGCTTATGTTTTAGAGGGCTTGAATTTGAATACAAAAAGCTTTTGCTTATTTCGAAATTGGAGAGATTCATTTTTCAAACACTTTGATGAGTTACATCCAAAGTATCTTTCTATGATTAATATCAAAAGATTGAGCTCACTTGAAGTTGAGTGTGTAATATCCCGAATTATTATATTGGAATTTAAAAATAATAAATTAAAAAATAATTGAAAATATTTGAATTAGTCGAATATATTATTGGGATATTACTAATAAAGTAGTCAATATCTTATTATTTCGGAAACTTAATTGGGATTAAGTTAAATAAATAGGGATTAATTAAGTGGGGATTGAGTTGATTAAACTAATTAATTGAGATTAGGTTTAATTAACTTAAATGGCCACTGGCCATTTGAATTAGAGAGAGAGAGAGAGAGAGCTAGAATGAGAGAAAGAGAGGGAGTGAGCGATCGGAGGGGGCGATCGGAGACGACGGACGTTGCGGCCCCAAGCTCGGGTGCGCGTTGTCCGGCGAATGGCGGCAACGGAGGGCTGTAGGAGGCGAGCAAACAGCGAGCTAGGGCTCGGTGTTCCGCAGCATTCGGAGTTGCAAATCGGAGCTACGAGGTCGCCGATGGAGGTAAGTCAATGCTCTGTCTTTGATGCTCACCTTCTTGGCTTTCGATTTTGGTTGATTTGGCGTCGGTAGGAGGCATTTTGGCGTTCAACAGGTTCGAATCGGCAATGGCAGGGCTTCGGGTCGCTGGCGTCGATTTGGGCTCGGGTTTGGATCTGTGGTTTCCACTTTGAACCGACTCGTTTTTTATCTGATGACCCGACTTCTCCCTTCTCCCGAAACGATAGGAGACTTTCAGTGTGGAGTTTAGCTATTGGACCTCCTTCTTCGAATTGGGTGATTCTTCCATCAGCGTGGTCGTCACTAGTCGTCTTCTGTATATAAATCATGATAGATTAAAAACTAGAGTGAAGAGAATGAAATTGGACAGTGATGGTCGTCGGGTGTGCTCTCTGTGAAAGGGCCGAGAGCAGTCGGTGGAAGTGAGCTCCTGTTTGTGCTTCTGGTTGGTGTTGCTCTGCATTTCTACCATGAAGGAAATGGATTGTGTGCTCTACAGGTAATCCTCCTCCTTGGTATACCTTCTGTGATGACCAATTGAAATGGATAAGAATATTAGGTATTCTATTGTGTTGAGACTCTGTTTTGGATTTGATGTTCTGTTGTCTTCATTTAAGGATGATACTGTGTTGAACTTTGGATGTTTTATGGACTTTGCAATTGAGCTAGAAATTGATTATGTCTGGTTGCTATTTATTTTGTGTGTATTGGGACTAAATAAATGGAAAGACGTGTACTGCCTCAAGTTGGGGAATTTTACTTATAAACAGAAGTTATTGATCTTCTCTTTAAGCCCTGTCAAGTTGAAATTGTGACTTGAAGATTGGAGAATCTATTAATTTAATTGTGACTAATTCATTGTTGTATGGCAAATTAGGAATCTGTATATGTTGTTAAATCATTCACTGCCTCTAGGATTAGAATTTTAGGAAAATAGTTGTTGGCCTGAATCTGATTATGTTTCGGGATTGGTTGTTCAAATATTAAAATAGGTTGTTAATGAATGGAAGCTGAGCTATTAAGTGAGATTATTTATTGGCTCTTTGATTGTAGCGTATCAAATTACTGAATTCCCAATCTATAGCATTTTCAAACCCTAATTACCTTGCTTCAATTTCGATACGCAGAATGGACCATCAATTAGGAAAATCAAATCAATTCAATAACAATTTTCCCCAAATTCAGCATTAGAAAAACCCTAAATTGGATTAATTTCTCCTAAGCTCATACACGATTGTCAGACAGCAAAGGAAAACCCACCTTGAATCATCCCATTTTTCCTAATTCTCTGCGCAGAATTGATGATCAATTAGGAAAACTTTTCAAAATTCAAATTCATTTCAATAACAGTTCCCTAATCCAGCTAAACCGAAGCCCTAATCTAAGTTGGATTCCTAATCGGCTACGCGGAATGGACCGCTCCTAGGAAATTCATAAATCTTTCCTTTTCCGTCAATGAATCTGGACCCTCTGGAGGCCAGATTCGAGTTAATCCTTTGAATGGAATGAATGGTGAAACCCCTCTATAAATAGAGGGTCTCACCCAAGGAGGAAGACACACCAAATCGAAGAAGTCTTCAAAGCTCAGAGAAGCTCACCTCTTTCCGCGAAGAAATCCCTCCCGAAGCATCTCCTCTCCAGTCAAGCTTCCCTCCGCGGCGAAGTCTCTTCCTCCAGCGGCGACCGACGACAGACGAAGGACTGAGGCGAACTTCCACTGGGATCGAGAAGGAGAAACTCGGTCTGTGAAGAACGAAGACTGAAGGAGAAGAAGAAGAAGAAGAACTCAGTCAAAGGAGTCAAGTTGACCGGTTCAATTCAAGTGAACCGACCCGACCCGGACCGAACCAGCCAACCCGAACCGATCCAGTGACTCGACCCAAATCGATCCGATCCAGTTTTGACCCGACTTGATCCGATTCATTTTCAACCCGATCCGACCCGATTTCGTCTTCGACCCATTTAAGGTTTTCGACGGTAACGATATTCTGCCCAAATCTCTTTCAAGGATTAATATCGTTATTTTCAGAAAATTAATAGATATATTATTTTGGAAGGTTTTCGACGATTTTCAACGTTTGTTCAACACTCTAAATCATCCTAACGTCCTAACTCTCACGGAATCCAGGTAAGTGGTACACTTAAAATGTTTTGGCCATAGGCCCTACATCACAAGGCATATAATATTTTCGTTATAATTATTTCGTTATTAAAGTTATTAATTTGTTATTAGAGTTATATAGTTTTACTCTGTCATGCACGATTAGATATTGACACATGGTATAATCAAGATAAAAACTATAGGTCATTTTGTATACGCATGAAACTGATGGAATTGACGGAAACTGAGATGGCTAATGAAAGCCTGAACGCATGAAACCTTGTGATAGCTAATGAAAGCTTGAAACTTGGTAGTTATTTTTGAGATGGCTAATGAAAGCTTGAACGCATGAAACCTTGTAATAGCTAATGAAAGCTTGAAACTTGGTAGGGCTGGAAGATGAATTCCAACCAGTATGTAACTTTTAAACTTAAAAACTCGGTAATGCATGAGATTAAACATTATGCACGTGTTTCCACTTACTGAGTTTATCTCATGTTTTAGTCTTATGATGTAGGTGAATTTTTAACATATAGGAACTTGGACTGATCGAGGATTTTCCCGAAGTAGTAGAGCATATAGAGGGAAATATCGAATATGTCAATGATGAGTCAGCAGAATGAATTTTATTAAAATTTTAATATTTCGAGAAGAACTTTATTTAATGCTTTAGTTTTATTTGAATAAGTTTGCATTTGGTTTTTCAATGAACTACGTTTGATTTAATAAAGTTTTAATTAGATGTTTTATGGGGTTTGAATATTAGGATTAACTCTAATAAATGGTTTTAAACTATTATGTTGTTTAATTAAATGCTTTCGTCATAAATAACTATTTTATTAATTAATTTTGTAAATTAAGGATTCATAACGACCAAATTAAACCTAATTTTGTAAATCGATTTGGGAAAAATTTTAGGGTTTTCAAAATTGGGGATAATATGATTTGGGGCGTTACATTGATAGTTGTTGAGGATGTAAAGATTTAACTATTTTTGTATGGAATGCTCTTCGTTGGTTGTTATCGAAATCATGAATACGTTGAGATTGGTTTAGTTGCTTGGGGTATTATGCATATATTGTGCATATTGGTCATTATTGGCTATGGAAAGTATGGTTTTATGCTATAATATTCTCCGTCGGTTTCGTAAAGATAATTTAACATGACACATTGATGGAATGAGCAACATTATGAGGTTTGCTATTCCGTTTTCCAAGCGCAGATTGTGAAAGCGTGAATCATATAAGTACGGTTAATAATACGTGAATTTAATGGTTTAGGTATTAACGAGAAAAGAATAGAGTGTCAAACGCGCCACGGACTGCAGGTAAGTGATATGCATGTGCTTTGGTCTTCGGACCCTACATCCCAAGAAATAGGAGATGCATGTTTCATTGTTTACAGTATTTAAGAGCATGTTTCGGTGTTTACAGTTTTAAATAGCATATTTCAATGTTTACAGTTTTAAATAGCACGTTTCGTTGTTTATAGTTTTATAAGCATGAATTGTATGTTGGTTGCGCTATTAAATTCCTCTAGTAGAGAATGTATGCATTCACGAGTATCACGCATCATAGTTTTCCAAAAAGATACGAAATGGCTTTCAGACATGATTTTAGAAAGAAAGGAAATAAAGAAGAAACGAAACGTTTACGAAATGCTAAAAAGGAAACAAAGAAGAAACGAAATATTTACGAAATGTTAAAAAGGAAACAAAGCAGGAACGAGACAGTTATGAATAATAAAGAAATGAATATAAAGGCTTGGGCGTATTGTTCCCCCATGGTTAAATAATAAAGTAAAGTAAGGAAAAGGTAAAGGCTTGGGCGGATTGTTCCTCCATAGTTAAATAATGAAGTAAAGTAAAGAAAAAGATAAAAGTTTTGGCACGTAACCCATAAATAGAGGCTTGGTGGACATTGTCTCCATGGATAGAGGCTTTGGGTGGATTAATTCTCTAATGGTTGGGTTATGTTTCCAATGGCAGCCAGTTAAGGCTTTGGCTTGTAACTCATAAATAGAGGCTTGGTGGACATTGTCCCCATGGATAGAGGCTTTAGGTGGATTCGTCCCCTATTGGTTGAGTTTACATTCCAATGTTAAATTATTAAAGCTTTGATATTAAACTCAGACTCATAAATAGAGGCTTGGTGGACTTGGTCCCCATGGATAGAGACTTTGGGCGGGTTACTCCCCCATTGGTTGAGGCTTGAGTTGAATATCAAAGGCAAAACAATAAAGTAAAGATAATGATAAAGTAAAGACAAAATGAAGAAAAGTTTCAAGATAAAGTAAAGATAAAGAAAAAGATGAAACAAACGGGGTTGTCTAGGGGTGTGAGGTTCGCCTCGTCAAGTTTAGACATCTCCAACGCCTTTCAAGATAAAGTACAGTAACAATCAAATAAAGAAAGGAACAGTAAAGTAAAGTCAAGATAAAGCAAAGTTAAGATCAAGAAAACAGTAAAAGAAAATAAAAGAAAGAAAGAAGAGAAACAGAAATAGAAAACTAAAAGAGGTTTAAAAGTTGCATGACATGTACATCATACATATTATATCACTTACTGAGCCTTAGGCTCATTAGATTGGTCTTGCGATGTAGGTACACACATAGGAGAGTAGGTTAAGAAGCAGTTGATGAAGGATTTACACGCGCGGATCTTGTGGCTGGTTGGGCTAAAGAGTTTTAAAAGGAAATGATTTGTAAAATAGTTTGTAAATTACTTAATATTCCTTAACGTCTTGTTTTAAATTCCACTGTGTTTATAAAAAAAGATTTTTATTACTTCTGCTAAAATTGATAAATGTTTTAAGTAAAGAGTTTTAATGATCGGGTTTTATAAAAGGAAAATACTCGGATGTTTTTATAAAAAGAAAAATTTTAAATTTACACGATTTTCAAAGTTAATAAAATCGGGTCGTTACAGAGTGAGTTCTCTTATTGGCATCCACAGCCCTACTCATTGAGGAAAGATTGTGAGAGGTGATGTCCAACCATCATTAGCAAACCATCCATTCGGAGGTTACAAGTTTCCATATTTGTCAAATCTGACCACCTGGAGTGTTTCAGGATATTTCCTAATTCTTGAGAAATGTTTCCAAAGTTCTTGAAGTGTTCTTTTTCTTATTCATTCAAAAAATTGTGGTCCAAATTTCAGCTGCAAAGCTTCTAAAATGAAGGAGTTACAACCTTCCAAAGTTTACTTTCCAAAAGTGAATATTGGCCAAAATAAGGAAAGAAAAGCTCCAGTAGATCAAGATCATCCGCCTCATCGTTCGCCCATCGACCACTACACAAAGATCGAATCTGTGTTGTTTTTTGGATGCCATTCTTGATTGTGGCCTCAACCACCTGACACGAGACGACCTAGAAAAGGAAGCATGTGTTAGAAACCCATGGTGAGCGACAGGGGAGGAGATGTAGACCCTTGATCGGATCCGGGAACTATCTAACGTGAGGTTCACGGATTCTAGATTTTCGAAGAAAATCTACCAATCGTAGGCAATGGTTCGGTTTTCCCTCGCTCAAACTCCCAATGGAAGTTTGAAAAGGAAAAACTTACGAGTTAGCTCAAGCACCATGAGCTTGCTAACAAGGAAGTCCTCTACTTCGTCTCGGATTCGAAAATCCGGGGCTGATTCCTACAGGGTCGGGATTTCTCTCACAGAGGAGGAAGCTACTATTATATTAATCTGATCAAAAATTTTTCAATGCATCTAATCCATGGATATTTATAGGCCTAGGTGATGATGAGTAGGGGATGATGGACGGCCGAGATGAGGGATGATGGACGGCTGAGATGAGGCAGGTGGTGGCAATATGCATGACGTGCACGTGGCAGCTCCTGGTTGTTTTTTTTGGGTGGCAACATGCAGGCCCTTGGATGAATGTGGAATGAATGGCCAAGATTAAAGCTGGTGGGAGATAACATGCATGGCGTACACGTGGCAGCTCTTTCCTTGGGCTTGAAATGGATTGGACTTGGCCCATCAACCCATAACTGAATCATCACCATCTAACCTAACCAACAATCTAAATGCATGAATGAGTAAAGCTTATAACAATGTCTTACCCTCACAAAATAGGCTCAATGTTTGCCATGAAAATAAAATAAGAAATAAAAATGCAGAATTGAAAGGTTACACGTTTGGGATGCCGGGAAGACAAATTCTCGTCTGATGAAGCTCACAATACTCACGTGTGTCCCAAGTCAAGACATGCACGGGCTACTCCCTATTCGTTGGGACAACATCCCAAATGGAACCATCCTCGCAGTTAATACCTGCAAAAGAAACAAGATCATCAGTAATTTGGCTAAGTAAAAGTAAGGACCTTGTTTGCGATTGAGTAATAGGCCTCGGCCCCCGAGGCATATCACCACCCTTCGACCATAAGTTCAGAATATAGCCACCTTTGAAAGATCAACATTTTCCAATACTTCAACACTTTAACATCCTATTTTTAGGTTATATTCTAATCCCCTTTCTGCTGGTGCATCAGCTGTGGAACTTATTCTCCTTGATAATTGTTCTGGAAGTGCTCTTCGATAGATGTTTAATTCTGGATTTTATTAAGAACATGTTAATGATGATTGATGATAGAAATTAAACACTGTAAGTGTTATGTGAAAGGAGGATAGGTCCTGATGTGGTTCTGTTGAGGTTTATGATTTTACTATTTGGTTAGTTGATGTTTAATAACTATTAAGGCTACATTATGCTGCTGGGTTGTGTGATAGAAATGCTGGATGTGTAAACTGTTAATTAGATACAAGGATAAGTTACTAGTTTGAGAAGATATCAATTTGGATATGTTGTTGTTCATACTCTGTGGTTCCAAAAATGTTAGATATTGGCACTATGATCATGTTTTGGAATGTCATGCTATGTAAAGAAATATTAGATGTTGTGAACATGTTTTAGACGGTTACATTCTGCAGTGTGGATAAATAAAGTAGTGGAGTTTATTGTGGTCAAATTTCTTGAGGTGTTGTTGATGTTGTTAGTTTCTAGAGAGATACTTTGATACTGATGGTAGGTAGAAACATGTCATGCTACTGTGTTTAACTTAAAGTGAATTAATCATGTTCAATAGAAGTTAGGTTGTGATCACAATATTTCTTGGAGATGTATTGTTATTGATGATTTCTTGTTTGATGGACCATTTGTGTGTTGCGGACTTGGTGGTTAGCTAGGCTAAAGACTTAAAAGAAAAAATATAATGGTTATATAAATGTAGAATATTCTTTGCTTTAAGTTATGGAATGATTTTAAGTTTTAAATATTTTAATGAAAGGCAATTTAATTATGTATTTTCATATTTCAATAAGTTTATAAATGCAAAGTCTTCTGCTGAGTTTTATAAAGGATAAATGTCTTTTAAATTATAAGTTTTAAATTGTATAAAAAAACCATGATGTTACATCCGTAGACGTGCTGGTGTAACGACCCGAATTTTCTTAAGACAATTAAATAAATCAATTAAAATGCGTAAAAATTTAAAATTTTCTTTTTAAAACAATCAGAGTGCATAAATCCGAATCGCTACTAACTCTTTCTTAAAACTCATCATGAAACCAACTTATTAATTATGCGGAAGCGTTAAAAATCATCTATTAAATTCTTGCGGAAACGTTATAAAATATCCTTTTTAAATCATAGCGGAAACGTAAGAGTTCTTTCAAAAGAAATACTACATAATACTAAACCATTCAATCATTTCGTTAATCAAATAAATCAGAATCATTACTTCATTGATTCATAATCTTTTTCTTTATCATTTTCTTCCATTTATTTCATAGCCATTAACTTACATTTGTCTTTGCCTTGCCAGTCCGAATCCTGTGTCTGCGAAATCATCCATCTCTGCCTCATTATGCATTTCTCATATTCTTCTCATTCGTTTACTATCTGTTTATCATTGTAGCTACACCACAAGTAAGGACGTGAGCTTACGCACAGTAAGGAGTGGGGAAAAACAATTATGCATTTCTCTCTTTAGTTTTTGTTGGAATGGGGCCACCAATCCAACTTCTTTCATTACATTCTTTTTCTTTGTTCGTTCTTTAAACTTGTACATCGAGCCCGGAGATTGAGGGTTTTCCTTTGAGATGGCCTAGCTGTACGAAAACTAACCCCCTGTGGGCTACTAGTTCCTTTCCCGTCTTGGTGAGGGTGTATCCTAGTAGCTGGGCTAGATCCGGACTACCCATCTACCTCAACTCCCTAGTTCCGGCATATACCCGCCTTTTTGGGTTGTTCTTTCTATCTCGGCATATACCCGCCTTTTTGGGTTCTTTCATTCTATCCCGGCATATACCCGCATTTTTGGGTTCTTTCTTTCTATCCCGGCATATACCCGCTTTTTTGGGTTCTTTCTTTCCATAGTCTTTTTCTTCACTTATGCATGTGGGTACCTTCCCGGAGGTTACCCCCTACTTGGTTTCTATTATCATGAACTCGATCTAACTTTTTCCTAGCAAATAAATCACATATGAGAAATAACATACTTTAATGAAAAAGGAAAAGCACATTTAAGTAAACATACTATACTTGAATTTGCGCATATAAAGAATCACAGAAACAATTATACTGCTATAGACAGTAAGTCAAACAACGATAACTAACATAAAGCATGTTTCTATATGCTTCTTAATACCTTAATAGAAAATGGCAGTAAACTATAACTAATCAAGTTTGCATATACTTTTTCATAATTGAAAAGAACGAAACTCTAAGTATACTTACGGCATGAAAAGGGATAACATTTAGAAATCAGTAACTTTTTTGCCAATTTGTAAGGAAACATAGTCTTTTCTAATATCTTAACTTCTTCTTTCTCTTTAATGCCACTAGAATTCTGTCTAGGACCCGTTCTCATTGCTCATTCAGTTCAACTATCATTCCTTTGATTCATTCAAGCTTAACAAACACTTTCAGCAACTAATAGAAAACGTGAGAGTTATATCATTCAGTAAAACCAAGGATAAATATAAACATTACCGGAATCAACCCACGAAACAACTCACACACACTTTACTTGGGTGTAGGGCACAAGGCCAAGACAAACTCATTCCTTACCTCCAATATTTATTGCGTTTGGCACTTAGTCGCTATCCTTCCTCTTCCTCTTCCTCTTCCAATACCTTCATGAATCAATAACGTATTTTAATTTAATTCTTAATTGCATATAAATTCTAAGAATCCATTACCACCTAAAACGAAACATATTCCATCACAATATCCTAATCCAATTTCTAACATACGTTTAACTGATACATGACTCAATCCAAATCAATAGGGCACTAACCATATCAATTACATCTCTCATCCATTTTTCTTAGCAAGCAAGAACAACATTGTATTTGAAGAGCGCATGATATTATTCCCAGTTAATGTCGTACTAAAATGATTGCACATTGAATAACAATTTCCTTTAACAAAACTTATCAACCAACAAATCATGCTTATCATTCTTTTTATCCAAATAGAACGGCAGCAGACTTATCCAACAACAGCCATAAGAGTGCATATCCGCAACAAAACTAATCAAATATGTTCATACTATCAGAAATGGCTAATAAGGAGCAATAACCCAAAAATCAACCTTCACAGAATAATGATCTAAGCATAATATTTCCAACATTCTGGGTGCCAAACAGCTTAATATTCTATATTCGGCCACTAATTTCAGTAACCAAATCTCATAACACAAATCCAACATATTCATGTGCCATAGAAAAATCAACAGGAACCCAATAGAGAATTTATTCAACTACCAAGCATAAACAGTACAGAGGAAATCCCCAGCATATGAGTCCCAAAAATCCAAACGACAGGGCATAACTCCATCATTCAAAACTAACAATTTACGTGCAGAATCAAACTTCAATAACATTCATCAATGTCTTATCTTCCTTTGCATATGCCTATGAGATCCATAAATAGAATATACATCAAGGAGTATAGAATCTATGGAAGGATTTGTTACCTACCAGAGAGCACTTGGCTCACTCCAAAGAGCCCTGCTCTGCCAGGGAGCTCCTCCCCCTGTAATTTTCTCGACTCAACCCATCTCCAGCTCACCATCTGGAAAGGCAAACCCGAGAGCAAGAAATCCATCCTTTTCAGCTCTCGGCCATCAGCTTCCACTCTAGGACTCCATTGCAGAACGCTCTTGCACTCTGCCAATTTATTTAGCCACAATAATTCATCCGACAGAAATCTCACAAATCTCTCCCTTAATCAAGTGTGTCTCGCACTCTGCATTCTGCATAAATAAATGCAGAGTGTGATACAGGCTGGAGTTGTCTGCAATAGCAGACAACAAACCCAACCAAACCGGGTAGGCTGGTTTGGTTCGCCAACCCCACTCGGCCGAAGCCCCTTGGCCAACTCAGCGGAAACCACTGCCGAACGAAATCAACGATTCATCCTTTGAATCGCGACTCCAATCCTTAACAAATTGACAGAATAGCAAGGAAGAAGAGAAACCCAACCTCAAATTGTTGCCAGAAAACTCCGCCAGAATCGCTACCGTGGAAATCCCGATTCTGAGCCCTAACATTCGCGCCGCTCGCACACCGCCGTCGCAACAGCTCGCCGGCGTCGGAGCAGCTCGCCTCCGTCGTCGTCGTTGTCGTCCACCCGCGAGCTCCCCCTTCCCCTTCGCCATCTCCCTCTCCCTGTCACTCTCCCTCTCCCTCTCCTTTTCTGGTTTGCCCGCGAGGCCATTTCTTTTATTTCACTCAACTGGTTTACTTGAACTAGTTGACTCACCCCCAAATCTAACTTCTTCCCTTTTTTAATTCTTCCCCTAAATAATTTACCTTGACACTCAACTTTAAATTAATTAAATCATTTATTTTAAAATTTTATTTATTCCATAAATCCCTCATAATTCAATTTAAATCTTAATACCTCCTTTTTCTTATTTCGTCAAATGGCCGAAGGCCAGACGAAATGAGGAAATGCTGAATCGATTTAGTTATTTAACAACAAATCCCACTTATAAATATTAACTCAATTAATCACCTGTATGTTATAATTTGATTTAATTAATATTTATTTTATTACTATTTATCCTAATTAGCTTAATTTTCTCAATATTCTTAAATCTTAGGAATATGTGCTTGGTAATATCCCGATAATTATCCAATTAATATAAAATCCCCAGATTATACTCCAATTATATTATTAAATTCTGATAAAAAGTCGGGGTGTTACAGCTGGCGTCCACGGTAGCTTTAGCGACCTCAAATACAAGTGTTAGGGCTAACATGGCCATTGGCCTTTGGACTACAAAGTTGTAGTGGATGTCCCCAGCGGCTATTTGCGTGATTTTAATAGTTAGTTTTCTAGATTACTTGTGAGCTACGATTTGATTTTTAGACTGTTTAGAAAAAAAATAGAATTAAGATACGATTTTCATGGGATTTTCTCCCGCGAAGTTCTCAAACTTTTAGCATTAAATAGGAAACATTGGGTCAAAATCCTATTTACCCTAGGGTCACAAGGATGAGAGAACCATTTTCTCAAGCTCTCGGATTATCCTTTCTTTAGGTTTCTCAAGGTAGGTTCTGAACTGTTGGTTTCTGAAGTTGTTTTGGATTGTGAATAATGCTTAGGATTTATTCTTTTATTAACAAACTCTTTGTTTACTTAAAGGAAAACTCAACGTATTGGAAGTGTTAAGATAGCCAAACCTTCATTAAAGATTTATGGTAAGTGATGTTGATTGTGTTTGACCTATGACCTGCATCACAAAATGCTAGGGTAAGGTAGAATTATGATGTTATTATGTGATGCCTAAGACTATTGTTCGAGGATATGATGCATGATGATTGTTTACTGTTTACTGTTCACGTTGTGATATTAATTGAAGATATGATTTCTATTGATTGTTGATCAATGAGATATTTTGATGATGATATGATGTGATGCCTACAGGCTGTTGATTGAGCATATGATTATTGCTTGCTTACTGTTCATATTGAAACATTGATCGAGGATATGTTTACTGTTATGTTCATACATGTTAGATTGTCATTATGTGTTATGTGTATGTTTCATGCATTCATGAAAAATGTTTTCTTAAAGAAAGATATGAAAGAATGAAAGATGAACCAAATAAACATAAATAGTCGTTATGGGTGTGGTTCGAGTTGGCTGTCTCGTATGAGATGAACCTAATGGTGTTACTCTCTCCCCTAGATTGAATTGCCCAAAATGATTAGACTATAAAGTTAAAGAAAAAGAATGTTGACTGAAAAAGACACGATTTTTACATGCTTTATCTCATAGTTATGTTTTTCTGTTATACATCTCTTACTAAGCGTTAGGCTGATAGGTGAAGTTTGTGATGTAAGTAATAAAGAACTTACTATGGAATCAGATGAAAAGAAAAATTTATAGTGCAGTTGAAGAGTAATCATGTACGGTGTGTTACATGACCGCTCCCTCATGTTTCAAAGAAAATCCTATGCTGAGCCTTTTGCCATAGACGCCTAACCTTCCGCTAAAAGTCATTTGTACACTGTGTCGGATGACCGCAATCTCAAATCTGGTTGACCATAAATACACTCAAGGCTAAATCCTTTCAATCTATCCATGGATCAATAGATTGCACACTCAACATCAAGTGACAGCAAAGCTACCTGAGGCAGATAGATTTTACATTGTCTTTGGACCGATTGACTACACCCTTAACCCTATTGACCACAATTAACTCAAGAGCCTCCGAATGTGAAATCTAGACGTCTATGGATACTCAAATTGCCTTGTGCTGGTCAACCACACTCTTATTTCAATTGGCTACAAATCCATCAGAGATCAATTTAACTAAGTCCTTGTACACTTAACCTTTACCCTTCCTTTAACGTCAATTTGTCCATAATACTAATCATTTTCTATAACTACAATTCAACCATATTAACACCAAAATCATTAAACATTGACATTGCACAACTTATACTTAATACAATAAAATTCAGGGTGTTGCACCTTCATCCAACAGGCAGAAACCTTCATCTACCAGCTCCTTTGAGGATGCCCATCTTCCATTCAAACCATTCATCTTCATTTAAAGACATTTTTCTCTTCATCCAATGGCTACAAACCTTTGTCCATTAGTGCCTTTGGAGGATACCCATCCTCCATCTTGGTCGTCCATCATCATTGAAGGACATTTGCTCCTTCATCCAACGGGTAGAAATCTTCATCAACCAGCACCTTTGGAGGATGCCTATCCTCCATCCTGACCATCCATTCTCATTACAGAACGTTTGTCCCTTCATCCAATGAGCACAAAACTTCATCCACTAGTGCCTTAGGAGGATGCTCATCCTGCATCCTAACCGTTCATCCTCATTACAGGATGTTCTTCCCTTCATCAAATAGGCACAAACCTTCATCAACCAGTGCCTTTCCTCCCATCCTGGACGTCTATCCTCATTGCAGGACATTTGTCTCTTCATCCAGCAGCCAACATGGACATCCCTTGGCCTTACAATGGCCCCAAGGCTGATCCTTGGATGCTCTTCCACATGGATCAACCTTGGACGTCCCTCATTGTTAAAGGACGTCTATTGGATGTCTAAGGGGCGTCCATGTGACGTCTTTGGACGTTTTTAGTCAATGTGATGTCCGTGGACATTTTAAGTGGAAAACATGCTGCGACATTTGCTTCTGCATTTTTTTATTAAAAAAAAAAGTGACAACGAGGTTTGCTTTATTCATTTTCCATATTTCGAGGTTTTAGTTATTCGCAAAATTACTTTAAGGTTTGATTTGTCGCTGACCCAATAGTTTAAGTTTTTTTCTTAATTTCCATTTTTATTATCTTTGGTCTATTAACCTATTTGAATGGTATTGTTTATCTATTATTCTTGCACAATACTTTTTTTTATATTGTATTGCACTACCTTTGTTTCTCGATGATCACTATGTTGACATAGACCTATCATGTGTAGGTTATGGCTTTTGATTTTTGTTAAGTCCTCCTCAGGGGATCAAGTTGTTTGACTTAGTGTTTTTATTAGACCCGCTTCTAGGTCATGACTGAAGGAGCTCTCCTTTCTCTCCATTATGAGTTTTGAGATGTAAATGGAGTTAAAAATCTATTACAAAATAAGCGTTTGCAACAACTATCAGTGGTCAAAAAGTGAAAGAGAGGAGAGGAGCAAAACAAGGAGGCAAAATCTGCCATTGATGATAGAGATGTTAGATGGGCGAGTTGAGTCGAGCCCAAATTTTGCGCTTGAGAGCTTGCTTGGGACCAAGCCACTTTTTGTCGTCCTCTGGCCCCCTCCCCGTCACTCACCCAAAAGACCCCCCCTCTTTCCCAAGAAAGATTCAAGGAGGCCAGGAGTAGTTATCGTGTGAAGATTTCTTTGGATTCTACTCTTTTCTGAGTGTTCTGTTCTTTTTTTTCCTTGTGAGGATTTTTTATTTGTTTTGGTATGTTAATCTATTTGAATGGTGTTGGTTGTTTATTATTCGTGTACAATACTTTTATCTTGTATTGTATTGCACTATCTTCTAGTGTTTGGTTTTGTGATATTAATTTATTATTTAAAATTTATTTTAGATATTTAATTTTAATTATTATAGATTTACACAATTACAATGTTAAAGAAATTAGAGAATTAATTCTAACATTTTTAATGGGACAATCATTTGTACAAGCAACCACATCTTCACCTTAAAATAAAAAGAAATAAAACGTCTAATGTAAGGAATCATTTTGAGTTAAAAGAAATTAAAATTAGTGGAAAAATAGAAATTAGAGCTCAATGAAAATATTGTATTCAAAATTATGCATATGTTTCTGGTAATTCAACTAGCACCATTGGTAGGCATTTTAAAAAATGTCACTTAAATGAGCAAGCAATAGATCCTATATAAATATAATTAAATACTACTGGTAGTGACACAATTACATATTCACAAAATAGAATGAGAGAAGAAATAACAAAACTTGTAGCACAATCCGAGTTGCCTTTATCATTCACCAAGAGTGAAATATTTGAAAAATTTATGAAAGAGTATGTTATTCCTAATTTTAAACGTGTACATAGAAGTACAATGAGAAACAATAATATTAAAATATTTTATGATATGAAATATGAATTAATTACATTTTCTTGCAAATATCCCTCAATGTCTATTTGTATTACGTTTGATTTATGCAATACACATAATTTTATAGATTATATAGTTGTAATTTTGTTTTATTAACGAATCTTGACAATTTAATAAAAGAATTTTATGATTTCGTTACTGTGAATATCCTCACACTAATATATCTGTTTATAGATAAATTATGACAATACTGCAAGAATATTCTATTCGAAATAAAATTTTTAGTATAACTCTTAACAATACTAATGATAACGATGTTGCTAGTTTTCATTTTAGAGATTATTTTCAATTAGATATTACTCATGATTCTTTTTTTCATATGAGATATGTACGTAATATTTTGAATTTTGTTGTTAAAGATAGTATGACATATATTTCGCTTCATATTAAATTAATTATATCCATAATTTCTTACATTATAGGGTTTAATTCAAGACAACAAGAATATAAAGAATTTTGCAAAGCTGCCCAACTTAGGCCAAAAAAATTAAAAATAGAAGTAGATAATACGTGAAATTCAACTTATTTAATGTTAAAAAATAATAGGTCATATTGGCAAGTTATTTGTGCATTTATTAATAAAAAAACACAATTTAATAATCTGGATAAATCTAGTTGTGATTTTGCTAATATATTTCTTGATTTTTTAAAACCTTTTTATGATACTACAAATGAATGTTCTTAAATTTATTATCTCACTTCTTATCTTGTTTTTCATATTTTTGTATATTTAACATGTACTTTTGCACAAAATCGACAAATAGATAAATTTAGTAATATTCTTAATAAAATGAAAACAAAATTTGACATCATGGATTTTACATATAAATGAAAATGAGTGTGTCTTATGCTTAATATGTTTTATACTAATTTATGTACTACTCTTTTAATTATTACTGATCAAATAACAAATTAAATTGGTAATTTCTATTCTGCTTATAAAATAAAGTATTCTAATATTATTCATTCACGTCCTCCTCTACACACACAGAATTATTGTAGTAATGGTAGTGGTATTGTAGTTTCACATTTTATTATTCATGATATATAGATTGAATTATATATTGAAAGTTATTCTACTTCTTTACAAAATGAACTTGATATTTATTTTGAAATTGATTACCAATTTCTCGAGAAGAGAATTTTGATATTTTAGATTAGTGGAGAAAGTACTCTACTACATATCTTATTATTTCTATAATTTACTAACACCCCTAATCTCTACTATAGTATCAGAGTCTGCTTTTAGTGTAGGTGGACGTGTGTTAATAAATGAAGAGAATTACTTGCACCTGACCTCGTGGAGGCACTCATTTGCATCAAAGATTGAAAGGACGTCTAGGCGAGAGATCAAGAGTGAGAGGATAAAATATTTGAAGACTTTAAAAATTTAGATGTTTAAGACTAGATCTTGTTTTTTTTTTCTTTTATTTACTTTCTATTGTAATTTGAAGTAATTTTTTTGAACTTGTATTTTTTTTTTGACATGTTGAAAATGATTAACAATTAGATGGGTGCCAACTTAGTTAGTATGTATCTAATTTGTAGTAACGCAACTGTTAAATATTTATAATGATATTTGTGTTACATACTTTTTTATTAGATCGTCTCAAATAATATTTTTCCTAAATACATTTCATTTTATAAATTAATAAAATAATTTTGTTAGTTAAATGACTAAGTATTATATATTTTGACATTATAATAAAAAATAATTATAATTTTAATGACTAAATTTGTAAAAAGTATGCATTATATTGATATAAATTTGAAACATTTAAGGTTTGTTTAGCTGACTCTGCTCGTTAAGGCTCATTTAACTGGCTCGGCTTGGTTCGTTTAAGTCGTGGCTTGTGAGCAGACTTGAGTTGATTTTTTTAGCAGACTTATTAAGCTCGGCTCTTTTAACTCAATAGGCTCAATTAAGTAGATTTTTTCTGGCCCAACTCAGCTCGGACGGCTCGTTTGTCACATCTAATTGATGATGGGCTCTCATATCTTGCTCATAGAGAGAGAATAAATAAGAAAAAACTTAAGGGAGTGAACGATTTTAGCAGAAAACATAAGGGAGGTATAACAGGGGTTTAAATCAATAACAGTTTCAAAGTACAGGGTTTGAATTGATGAGATTTAAAGTACAAAATACTAGTTACAAATACCCCAAAAGACAAGATTGAATTGATAATTCTTTTTTATAGTTTTTGAACTCAAATTGAGCTCGAAATAAAATGTTCAAAACTAAGGGCAGATCCAGAACAGAATGGACAAAAAATGTTTGGTTCCAATCTATTCCTTCCAAACCTCGGTTGGGTTTTTCTTTGCCTAAAACTTTCCTTTTTCTACGCTAGAACGATTTAGCTATAATCATATTTTTTATCGCAATATTAACCCATACAAAAATACTACAAATTTTTCTCTTTTACAAATTTTTTTTCTAGAAAAGCAATGTTGTCACAGTTAGAGCACTTTGTTCACATGCTGCAAGAAGATTATAATATGATTTTCGCACAGCAAAGTTTTGTTAACATTAAAAAATTAATATTCATTAAAGTCTGCATCCTATTCTCATAAAAAGCAACCATTCCACTTCCAAATTGGAGAAGCTCCATCCATTATTGTGATTCCCACCAGACTTCTTTGCCTTCACCAAACTCAGCCCGTGGGATTAATCATGCCTCTTTGTTTCACCAAATCTATTTTTTTGGGGTTTAAGATTTTAAAAATTATTATGAAATAGTGATTATTCAAGGTTTTAGTGACTCACCATTTACTTAAAATCTTTTAATTTTTGTGAGGTTTTATCTCTCATAAATAATTTTCAAAGTAATTTTATCCTGCAACAATAATGGAATTAATTATTTTAGTAGTGGGGGGTCTGCATAATTTTCCTTCATTTTCTAAAAGTAACCGACCTTACGAAACGAGGAGTTTATCGAGATTATTTCGTTGAGATTGTGATGATATCATTTATCATGATCTTGAATGTGACTCGAATGTTAGTATCTGATCCTTGAGGCCTTCAGGCTGATACCCCCATGAGACTCTCTCTCTCTCTCTCTCTATGTTTTTGGCCTAGAGAACAGCTAACCCTAGTCTGATCCTACTTCCTCTTAGCTATCCTAAACCAAAGCTTTTCCAACAGAAATGAAGTCACTGTTTCTTCTATGTTGTTTGATCATCTTCCTTGCTCAAACCCAGTTGATATCAGCTGTAATCCACTCATCCCAGCCAGAGAACGAACCTTTCAATCTCTCACGACAAATAATTCACCAAGAAGAACAAGTTCATGGTGAGATTCCTATTTCATCTGACCTGATCTTAACTCTCTGGTCTTTCTGAAGCTGAGATTTTGAAATTTCGTTTTTGCACTTGATTTTTCAAAGGATTGAGAAATGTAGGTAAAGAGATGGAAAGGACATTGCAGGATAAACTTGTGCTTGATTCAAGAAAAGCGCAGCGAGGAAGAGGCGGCGGTTCAAGCATGGTTCATCAGCCTCGTACTTCTAAATCTTCAGCTGCAAGTCTGGGGAAGAAGCAGTTTCTCGTCTCCTACGCGGCAAAATGCTTTACCTTTTCCGTTGCATTGGCATTGTTTTGATCCTCCAACAGCCTTCAGTAGTTTCTTGTATTGTGGGGAGTGAATAATCTTTACATTTATTGGCTTTTTAATCTTCGTTTGATCACTTTTTACGCTGCTTAAATTTGATGTATTTTATGATAAAATTGAGTTGTATTGACTAAGAGTGTGATTGTATTTGAACTTTGTTCCTTCTTGTCAATCTACAATAATGAAAAACTGAACAAATTATTTAGTGTGAAAGGGTAATGTCCGTCAATATTTTTTTTTTTTTTGTGGAAGTAATTTCCCTCCCCGTTCCATGGGAGCGTTTCGGTTCAGGGAAGGAAACTCCTCCCTCTTTTCTTCCCATTACTTTCCTTCCCTGATAATGCAGACCCCTATTTCCCTTATTTCTCTGTCTGTCTCTATCTCTCTCTCACCCTTTCTTTTCTGTCCTGCTCTGTCTTCCCGATTTTCTTCTACAAGTGAGCTTTCTTTTGAGAATTGGCGGTGAGACATTGTTAGGCTCGGCCCATAAATTTTTGGGCTGAATATAAAAGAGAGTTTTGTAGTTAATGAAACCTTAGAGTGAGAGTGAGAGTGAGAGAGAAGATAGAAGAAAAATAGAGTTTCGAATTTTTAGATGCAGTCAGACGAGATTTGAGTTTTCTCGAGTTTCTACCGTTGGATGGTTGTCAAATTTGAACTGTAGGTTCACAACATCAAGGGATATATTCGGAACGGTGAAGATCGTCGTATAGTTTTTTTAAGGCAGTCTGTTGGGGTAAAAACAAAACTGTAGTTTGATAACCCTAGGTTTATCCTTTCTTACGTTTTGTTATCTTCCAAGATTGTTGTTTTAATCTTTATGAATATTGTATGCCTCTAGTTTGTTGAGCTAGAGAGAACTTTGGTGTACCCATTATTTCTGTTATAGTGGAAGGTTTGATTAAGTGGCTTACGGGTCCCGTAGTTTTTTATTCTCACACTTTTGAGAGTTTTCCACGCTAAAAATTTGGTGTTGTGATTTTGTTATTTTTATTGGTTTGTTCTACCTATTGGATTGCACAAATAGAGAAAAATGTATTTTATTCTACTATGTATTTTTGAGTTCTTCTTCTCAATAGGCATTTGGCTCTATTAACATGCATCTTTGAGAATGGACAATCATGCCAGGTAAGTTGACTCCCTCCCTCAGTAATTTTGATTTCATTGGGAAAAAAATTATGGATGTTTATGTCAAATTCCTTCTCGGTGATTCAAGGAAATCAAGCTCAATTTAACAACTTTTTGGTGCAGTTCCGGAGGGGGAAATGATGGCTATCTCATAGAGTCGATCGGAGGCTTTAGTGACCGGAAATCGTTGTGCGAAGGTACAAAAATCAATTTTTTCTGTTTTTCCCTAACTCACGGTAAATAGAGATTTTGAAGTTGTGATTGGATATTTTTTTATTTTTAGAGCTGAAAAGTTTGGTTTAGAGAGAGACATTAGCGTTGCTAGCTGGATTACTGAACAAAATCTACCGAGCCTGATGGAAAATTGCAGACAGCTTTGAAAAGGCAAGGTTGCCTTGCTCTGGTCTATGCAATGGCCAGTTGGGCCATGGTCCATACTCTGTTTGGATCATAGTTCAAATGTTTTTAAAAGCTGTAGCCCAATTTTGTTTGGGTCACTATCCAAGGCACATTTTGGACCTATTTTGGGCTCAATTTGAGGGATTTCTACCCAAATTAATTATGGATTATTTTTAAAGAAAAATTGGGGAGTTAATATGTAACGACCCGATTCTTTCTTACTTTGAAAATCGCGAGATAGTTAAAAAAAATTTCCTTTATAAAAACAGTAGAAGTTCTTTCGTTATTAAAACCTTTTAGAATTATAAATAGAATTCTTTTCTTAAAAACCCGAGCGTTAAAATCCTTTGCTTAAAACCATTTTTCCAAATTATAGTGGAAGACCAAAATTATAAAATCATTTTTCTCATTTTGTAGCAGAAGCATAAATAATTCATTTAAAGAACAATAAACCAACTGTTTACTTATTATTTACAAAACCATTTTTCTCTTTTACATTATTTAGCCTAACCAGCCACAAGACCCACTCATGCAAATTCTTCATCAACTGCTCCTTCACTTATTCTCGTACGTGTACCTACACCACAAACAAACTGTGAGCTTAAGGCCCAACAAGAAATGAGATGCAATATGATGTATACTTGTAACTGATTATGTTATAATGGAATCCACCCAAACTGTTATTTACTCACGGTTACATACATTAACTTGTACATTGAGCTAGGACATTGGAGGAATCCGTCGCAGGGAGAATAGCCGCTTGTCGGCATCTAACCCCCCAGTAGACAGGCTCTCGCGACTCGAGAAGGGAAGGACATAATTCTTCAGTCTATTCGTTTAGATTCAAACTACCTTTCAATCCTCCAATTCCTTTACATTCATTTATTTTATCCATTTTTCTCGCATAAAATGCATATGCATACCAATTAAAACATGATATTCCTAATTGTTTCTATTATTATGATGCATGTCCATGTGGAGCAATAATCACAAATATATATATATATACATCTATATCAATTAACGAGAAACCAAACGAGTCCAATTAGGTCACAACCAAGCTAACAACCAAGAGTAAGCCAACAACCTATACTACAAAGCAACACAATATAATACAATGAATATGAGTAATAATCCAATTAACTAAAATCGAAAAGCTAACATGAGCCAATATAGTGCGATGGCAATTAACATGGCATAATTTAAATAGAAGGATAGCAATAAATCATGGAACATGCTATAAACTAATAACGTGCTATAACATGGAGTAATGCTCTAAAACAAGATATTTCAAAGCTATCTAAATATAAGCTAACCATTCATTTTATTGACAACGAGGTAATATATCATGTATTGCAAACAGCATTTTACATTCAGCAATTAATCATTGGCGGAAACATGCTTATTAGATCAATAAATCGGCGACAAGAGACGAGCTTAGGCATAATAAACTAAGACAGCATAATATCTAGGAGATAAAGCATGGTTTAATGGCAACATTTTCAATAGAAACTAACAACTTATCTAATAACATGATTTAATGACAGGGGGCTAACAACTAAGATATCACTTCCAAAGCAACAGGGAATATTCACAAAGAACTAGCGGGAACTTCATAATAGAGGGTAACCGAAAATCAATAGTTTCTAAGTTAATAGTCAAGAGAGCAATAAAATCCAAGTTGTACAGTTTATGCATTTCATAATAGAGAGTTTTATACTGAATTATTATGGGTTAAATAGAGAATATGATCAACTAGTCTACCAAATTTAACATGGATATTCTTTACGGTAGTTTTAGTAGTCTAAACAAGCAGCAATGTGTCTAACATCAACCAAGAAGTAAGTGATAGTTTACTGGAAATCAAGAGCAAGGAAATCAAATGACAACTAATAGTTCTATTTTGATAGAGGGTAATATCACTAATTCAGGATTATACATTTGTAAACTAATAGAATACGCAAACAGAACGGTAACACAAATCATCCAGATGACCAAAGCATTATCAACATGTATAGTGAGGCATGGAGTAGTATGACCCTATACGAGCAGGAACAACACTAAGCATTTCACAGCAAGGTATATTCAGTCAATTAACAAATGAAACACTACTTGTGGTGTAGGAACTTCACTGACCATGACTCTACCCATTTTTACCTCTCAAACACAAGCAGTTGAAGGTTCTCTACACTAGACAAACATAGCAGCTAGGTTTCCCTAACTCCAAACCCGGAGCTCACCTCAACAATACACATCCAACTCACAGAGTATTTTTCTCTCACTTCTCTCACTCTCCAACTCTCGGCTCATTTCCCATTTTATCTTAGGTTCCATGCAAGTTGTGACAAAATTTTTCGTATCAAAGACAGGTTACCATCTTGAAAAGTGATATCAATAAGATATATAATGTAGTAATGTACAAGAATTTACAAATACTGTGCCAAGGATGTATTTTAACTTATCCCATAAATTTTTCAAATTTTCAAAAATGCTTCCAAGAAGAGCTTCTAGAAACCATGTTCCTGCAACACCTACTATACTAACGGTTGAGTCGCAGCCTACTGATCCCCTTGTAGCCATGAGAGATGTGCTACAGAATTTATCCCGAGATGGCGGCAATCAAAACCCTAAGACTTGTAGCATGAACTTCTTTATACAGTTGGGATGTATGAACTCGTCAGTGTTTGTGGGCGAAGCTGACCCTTGGAATGTTGAAAACTGGTTGAGGGTGACGCAAAAAAATTTGACCGCTATTGGAGTTCCAATAAAATATTGGGTTGGATTTGCGACCTTCTTTTTCAAGAAGATGATTGAAGTTTGGTTCCAATTTGAGACGATTTTTAGAGACAATTATTGCAATGTTGGTCACTATCAAAATATGATTAGCACTTATCATGACTTAGAGCATGAAAGTCTTACTGTCTTGGAGTACTAAGACAAATTTATTGAGTTGTCATAGTATATCAGAGAGATCGATCTGATAGACAAGAAGATGAAGTTCAGGAAACATCTGAGGCGTAAGATTCGACATCAGTTATCAGTCATGGAATTCAATTCTATATATGATGTGATTGCTGCTGCTCAGCGAGTTGAAGCTAATTTAGTTGAGATGTTTGTAGGATATAAAAGGAAGACGAATAAAGAACAAGAAGTGGGTGGTAAGATTGTAGATCGATATGCGCTTATAGAGGGGGGGGGGGGGGGGGGGGGGGTGATTTAGGCGTTCTAACTTTTTTGTACGATAATTAATTTCGCTAGCCCTATGTGATTTGTCAACAATAAATATAACCAATCAATGCATAAAAGTAAAGAGTAAGGGTTAGAGAGTGCAAACAATGTTGTTCACGCGGTTCGGCAAATCCCACCTATGTTTGCGCTCCAAGTTTCCTACTTTGAGATCCTTTACTCACTAACCTCCTTGGTTAGAATCGATTGGCTTCACGGTGCTAGCGAAACTGTTACAGACTATTCTCAGGGTGTCACCCTTTGGATTGTTCTTCATGGGCGTCAATCTAGCCTTTAACTGTTGCGGGTGTCACTCTTGCTTAACTAATTCATAGGGCCTCCCTTTACGTTTGAGTACAAGTGCAAAAATAGAAATTACAATGATTCCTAACTCTCTCAAATATAAAACTCAAGTTTGAGAGTATAGAGAGTTAGGTAAGACACTCAATATATGATTTGGAATTGAGTCTCAAATTTGGCAAGGTTTCGCCTCAATTATCGATTCCTTACCATGAGCTTTAGAGAGTCCTATATTTATAGGCTTTGTAAAATCGATAGACCAAATCCGTTTTGGTAGACCACAACTGACCGTTAAAAACTAGCCGTTGTGTATTCTACACATTTTTGGTCAACCACTTTCTCCTTGCTTGACCGCTTTGTTGACCGAAAGTCCAAGGTGCTCTCTATGATGTATTTTGGTCGTGTGCGTCGACCGCTTCCTCGTCTGCTTACCTGACCAAAAATCATCGGGGTAATTTGTATACAATCTTGGTCGTGTGCGTTGACCGCTTACTCAATCGATTACTCATCTGCATCCTTCGTAGATAGTTTTGGTCGACCATTTCTTCGGTTTGCTCGACCTCATCTCCTCCCACTGCCATCCTTGATATGTCTAAATCCCAATATGATACCTACTCACTACATGAACTTAGATAAATATATTAGCACAACTTTAATACCCTAATCAAGGGTATTTCCAATGAATATAAATATAAATATAATAATTAAACAATTAAGAATAAAATCAATAAATACCTTATAATTTCAATCAAAACATTCATCATCAAAAGAATTAAGTCTAACAACATTTAAACTAACAATCTCCCATTTTTTTTATGATGACAAAATACTATAAGTTGTTTATTCCTAATTCTGACCATGTGTATACATTTATTGCATAATATGATTTTTTCATCTTAGTTTATGCAATATATCTACCCTTCTAACTACATGCAAACATGCTTCACAACTTCTACATTTCTCTCTCTCTTATTGTCATAATAAAAAAGAAATCATGGAGAGAAACACCAACAAGAAATTTCCTCCTTTGTTCAAATTCAAAACATAGGAAATATTGGAGGAAAATCGCAATTTAAGCAATCAATACAATTTATATTTTTCTCCCCCTATTGAATTATCATCAAGAATACTTGGAGGAAAACAAAACACCAAACATATTATTTCAACCAACTGTAATAATCTATCTTTAAAATATTTCAAGTTAAAACAATTCTCTCCCCCTGTATCAATGCACAAAATCAAATAATTGGGGATTGCAATTTACGAATGATACCTATTGTTATATTATCAATTGAAAGAACTTTATTGATACCAATTGTTGTAAAAATAAATTTCTTCCCCTTTCCCAATATACAACACCAAATCATTTAGGGAAGTCAAAACATTAAAACAAAAACAATTATCTCTCCCCCTATGATAATGACCAATTTAAATCAATGGGGAATCTTACATGAAAATCAACATCCAACAATTCAACAAATCAATAAATGCAATTAGAATACCAATTGTTGGAATATCAAAAATAAACTAATTGAAGAATTATAAACAAAATAAACTTACGATATCAAAAGAATATTCAAGAAATAAAATCAACTCAACTAAGAGAATATGATTTTAACCTATATATACAAATCAAGATAAATCTATTTAAATTAAGAGTATAAGCATTAAATAATTTCATCAAATTATATGCAAACTCTTGATTCAAAGGACAAACAAAAGATTTATGTCTAATACAATTACAAGAGTTACAAATAGATGAGCCAACAAAGAAATTATTATAATTATTTTTCTTCTTGTCTAATTAATAAATTTAATAAGTTGTATTTTACGTTATTCGGATATTATTTTTAATGTTTTTATAATATATCTGTGTTTATTGGAAATACCCTCAAAATGTGTATTATTAATGTTCTAATATGTTTATCTAAATCTATATAGTGTTGCATATCATTTTGGGAATTAGAATAATCCAAGGTTTGATTCAGAGTCGCTTGAGGATGAGCTGCGGATGAGGAGAGTCGACTAAAACTTTTCTGGAGTCTTTCGATTGAGTAGCAGTTGAGCCCGATCGAGTGCAGTCAAGGACAATTTGAATCTGTAAGTTTTTAGCGTGTTTTCGGAAGACTAGAGGTAGAGGAGAGGCCGAGGCTCTATGACCAAAAAAATAGAACAGAGAGCTCCAAGTTTTTTTGGACGACTAGAGGTCGAGGCTCTGCGATCGAAAAAGCAGAACAAAGAGCTCCGAGTATTTTCAGACGACTAGAGGTCGAGGCGAGATGGAGGCTCTACGACTGAAAAGTCCAGACTTTCCCAACGGACAGATTTCCAATAGTCAAATTTTCAACGGCTAAATATGTAACGGCTATATGCGGTCGACCGAAAACATTGAGGATGATCTGAAAAGTCCACGGTCTATAAATTAAGAAGCACTCCAAGCTCAAAACAACGAATGGAGAATCGAGGCAAAGCCTTGCCAATTTCAAGACTCGATTCATACACACTGTGAGCTATTGTAAATCCAATTCTCCCCGCCCATAAACTTGCTAGTTAATATTGGGAGAATTCATATTAGTGTTTAGAGCTTAATTTTCGTATTCCATATTGTGTTAATTGTAAAGGGTGATTCCTAAGAATTCCTTACAAAAGGGTGACGCCCCGAAATAGTCATAGGCTCAATTGAACATCCGTAAGTTCAATCAATGGGTGACTCCTCGCAATAGTCAAATTAAGGGTGACGCCCCATAACAGTCAAAGGTTGACGACCTTAGAATTAGTCAAGAGTGACACCCCGTTCATAGTCCATTTGTAAACGATTTTACTGACACCCGTAAGCCAATAGTTTATTGATCACCAAGTGGAATCTTGGAGAGCGGATGTAGGTGGGTTTGCCGAACCGTGTAAACAAATATTGTGCACACGCTCTAACCCTTTCTTTACATTTATGCATTTGTTGTGATTTTTTGGTATATGAATTCAATCACTTAAGGTTTTAGAGAGAACAAGTATCGCACAAAAAGATTAGAACGCTATATTCACTCCCCCTCTATAGGCGTATATCGATCCTTCAAAGCTGTCTTTTAAAAGCTGCAACCCAACTAGCCCTTTGTGAGTCACAATCCAGGACCCATTTTAAACCTGTTTCAGGCTCAATTTGAAAGATTTCTACCCAAATTAATTATAAGAGTGGAAATCGGTTCGATTAGAACTAGGAAACCAAACCGAGCCAACTATTCGATTCAGTTTGGTTTTCAGCATTAAAAAATGGAATTTAGAACCAAACCAAAAATAACCAAAATTTTTTGTTCGAATCTCGATTCTAATGAAGGAAAATAGATTAAAATCAAACCGAACCGAATGAGGGATGTCCGTTGTGAGTGGGACATTCGTTGTTAAAAGAGACAACGTCATATCAGGCATTAGGATGAGGGACGTCTGTTGTTAGGGGTGGGACGTACGTTGTATAAAAGAGACGTTGTCGTATTAGGATGAGGAATGTCCATTGTGGAAAGGGACATCCATTATTTAAAAGGGATGATGTCATATTAGGACGAGAGACACCCGTTGTGGAGTGGGATGATAAGGGAACGTCGTCATTTAGTATTGAGGCCTGAGGGACATCCCTCAACTTACAATGGACGTCTGTCAATGTATGATGGACGTCCCTCAACCCACAATGGACGTCCATCAATTTAAAACGAGCATCCCTTAACTTACTAAAGGCGTCCCCTAGCTTACAACGGGCTTCCCTAAACCCACAACAATGAACAATCATCCATAAACCCATAACAAATATCCTTTAGCTTACAACTAATGCCTATCATCTTACAACGAATGTCCCTCAACCCACAACAGACATCCCTTAGCTTACAACGGGCGTCTCTCAGCATACAACGGACATCTCTTAACCCACAACAGACGTTCCTCAACTTAATTTCCTTCCAAATTATAATTAAATTACCCAATTTCCAACCACACAGCAAACACTCGACTTTATTAACCCTAAAATTAAGTGCGAGAATGTGAGCGATACTGTGATCAAGTGAGTGCAAATTACAACGATCGCCCAGTGGGAAGAGTGACATTGGGATGGACAGAAAATTTGAACTTTGACTCGGACTCACTGCTGAGTTAGGATGGAAAATAGTACAAGTACTAGTACGAATGAAAGCAGGACAAGAAGCAAAGCATGTGAAGTATGAAACTACTTCACTAAAATAGAACCAATAGAACCAGATAACTCTCGAGCGACTTACAATTACTGTGGAAAAGCATATATCTATCATTCAGTAAGGAATGAAACTTCAACTTTGAACAAACATGTAAGAAATTGTTTGCTAGTGTAGACAAGACATAGAAGATATTAATGTTTCGTAAAAAAGAGATTGTGAGAGAAACTTTAGTTGATTCTTTAACTGTGAAATCATTTATTGCAGAAAGATGTCGAGATAAGCTTACTAGAATGGTTGTCATTGATGAATTACCTTTTAGTGTTGTTGAAGGAAAATGTTTTGTAGATTTGTTAAATGAGTTGAAGCCAAAATTTAGTGTTTCTAGTCACAAAACTATTGCGAATGATATTTTCAAGCTTCATATAAAGGAAAGAGTAAGTTGAAAGTTCTTTTTTCCTAATTGTCTGGAAGAGTATGTTTAACCACTGATATGTGGACTTCTATCCAAAATATAAATTATATGGTGGAGATGGCTCATTTCATTGATGGAAGGTAGACTTTGCAAAAAAAAAATATTAATTTTTGTATCATTCCTAATCATAGTGTAGAAATTATTGCTATGATTATGGAAAAAATGTTGAAAAAATGTTTATTGGATTAGGGAATAGAAAGAGTTTTGACTATCATAGTTGATAACGTTTCTTCTAATGAAGCTGCTTTGAATCATTTGGTTAAGAAAATTAGAAATTGGAAATGATTGGTACTTAATGGAGAATTTATGCATATCAAATGCTTTGCTCTTATGGAAAATTTGATTGTTTGCAATGGCCTGAAATAGCATAATGATTCTATTATGAAGATACGTAAAGTTGTGAAATGTGTCAGGTCTTCTCCTTTGAGGATGTAGAAGTTTAAAGCATGTGTTGAAAGTGCGAAGATTACATGTAAAAGTAATGTGTGTCTTGAAGTTCTAACTCGATGAAACTCAACATACTTAATGTTAGACACTGCTGAAACTTTTGAAAAAGCTTTTATGAAATTAAGGGAATATGACAATCAATTCGTATACAAATTTCTTCAAGATGAGAATGTAAGTTTTCCTCCCTCTAATGAAGATTGGCGTGCCATCCGCGAATTTATAATATTGTCAAAGATATTTTATGACATGATGTTGAATTTTCATATTACCACCAATGTATTTTTCTCTGAAGTATGTAGACTTCATAGAATTATCAAGAAACTTTTTATAAATGATAATTCATCACTAAGAACCATGACATTTGCCATGCAATATAAGTATGAAAATTACTGGGGAAATTTCAGTAAAGTCAACCACTTCATATATGTCGCTATTGTGTTTGATCCACGATATAAACTGAAGTTTGTAAAGCATTGCCTAATGAAATTGTCTAGATTGGAGATGACCAATGAGTTGATAATAGAATTGGAATACACAATTAAAAAGTTGTATTCTGAGTACAAAATAGATTCAACAACCAATAACATGGAACAACCTTCTATTTCTAGGCTTGTTGTTGATGTTATTCAAGACAATTTGGATGATGACGAGTTTGAGTTGACATTTCATGCAAAATTGAACAATGAAGATGAGTTTGCCAATAGAAATGAAGTTGAACATTATTTGTCTAGAAAACTTGAGAGTTTTTCAAACAATATGGACATATTGAGTTTGTGGATAATGCATTCTTCAGAATATCCAACTTTGAATAAAATAGAAAGAAATGTGCTTGCTATTCTTATTCCTACAGTTGTCTTAGAGTCAGCATTCAGGTGTGGTGGTCGAATATCAGATTCTTTTCAAATTTCCTTAGCTCCAAAAACTGTGAAAAGTCTCATTTGCCTTCAGAGCTGGATTAACGATTCAGATAGACTGATAAATATTGGTGAAGTGTTAGAAGATGCAACGCGATTTGAAAAAGGTAAACTTATTAATCTTTTGTCCTATTTAATATGAATTGTTTTATATGTTATTGTAAATGTTTAATTTTCATAGATTTGGATGATATGATGACGGAATCAAATAAAGATGCAAATTTCATGACTATTTTCTCTCAAGTCAACTAGTCAAGTGAATGAGGTAATTATTTCATTTATAAATTATGTTGCTTTTTTAAGTTTGATAAACAAAACATATATTTCTTGGTTATAAATTCAAAAAACATGTTTTTAGATACTTTTTAAGTCATATATTTATGAGCAAATAGATAAGAAAACCGAGCCAAATTGGTTAAAAAATGAACCAAAACCAGTTCAAACCGAAATTACCCTAAACCCAAAACACAAAAATAAGCCAACATGTAAACCAAAAATCAAACCCAAACTGAACCAAGAAAAGCCAAAAACCAAGGTTAAATTTTTCATCAGTTTTTCTCCTTATTTGGTTTGGTTTCAGTTTTAGTTTTTCAAAACTAAACCGGTTTGGGTTTAGTTCGGTCCAAAACTGAACCAAACTGATTACACCCTAATTAATTATGGATTATTTTTTTAAAAAAAATTGAAAATTTCATATATCAATTTTTAACTAAAAAATTTGATGATTATATTTTTCGATAAGTACCAAAATTTAATAGGTTAAATCATGGACTCTTAAATTTGGGCTTTTTGGATAATTGAATTTGGGCGGTGGAAAGCCCACTTCGAACATAAAATGACGTGTTCATTCTATAGCTCATCGGATTTTATATTATATGAGTTTTTCACCATACATATGTAACTAAGCATGCACATAAAAGTTAATGGATCGATTTGGTCGTATGAATTGAGTTTGATTGACCCAATTTAGGGTCTTGTTTTATTTTACACACATTCGACCGTTGAATGATGTTTTCGTTTGTTGTTAAGTAGAGTAAAGTAATAATACATCTTGATGTGATCCATAAAACACGCAAAGACAAGTTTCATTAGGAGGTATTGGAGGCCCAAGGACTAAAACAAGAATAAAGAGGGTGAAAGAAAAACTTCAACTTTTAAAGGAGAAAATTCAAGAAAGGGGGCCCAAAATCCATGATCTACAAAGCATTGAACGTGGTAAGCATTGGAGATGAGTTATTAGAGGAGATCCAAGTCAAAGATGTAGGACTGTGTGCGCATATAGAGGGCCGGGGGGGGGGGGGGGTGAATTTAGGCGTTCTAATATTTCGTGCGATAATTATTTCTCTAAAGCCTTGTGATTTAATGCATATAATTAAACAAACAATACATAAATATAAAGAGATTAGGGAAAAGAAAATGCAGACAATTTGTTAATACGGTTCGTCAAATCCTGCCTACGTCCGCGCTCCAAGATTCCACTTGAAGATCCTTTCCCGATTGGCTTACGGGTGCCAACCAAACATTTTACAATGACTGTTCCAGGGCGTCACCCTTTGACTATTACGGGGCATCACTCTTTGATTGACTATTGTGGGGCGTCACCCTTTTCTTGACTATTACGATGCGTCACCCTATTCTTGATTGTTGCGGAGCGTCACCCTAGTTTGACGAATTTGCAAAGAGTCACCCTTCACATCTGAGTACAAGGATTTTAGAATTGGAAATACAAACTAAATCCTAACTCTCCCAATAATAACTCTCAAGGTTAGAGATGGGGAGATTAGGTTACAAGCTCACTTAAAAAGCTAAAGAAGTTGAGAGTAAAATTTGGCAGAGCGTCGCTACTTCTCTCATTGGTTGCAAAGAGCTTCGGAGTGTCTTACATTTATAGTCACTACCCGAGCGGTCAACCCTTTTCCTTCCGATCAACCCATTTACTAGCCGTTGGAATTCTGCCCGTTGGGTTTTGACCGTTATGGCAATCTGCCATTTTCATGATCGACCACCTTTCCTTCGTTGCTAATCATCTCGAGCAATTTGTAGCTTTACTTGGTCGACCATTTGCCTGTATTGTCGACCTTCTGCCTTCACTTTGTCACCTTTGATATTTCTAAGTCCTAATATGATACTTATACACTACATGGACTTAGATAAACATGTTAGCACACTTTAATACTCGTATTGAGGGTATTTCCAATTAATATACATATAAATATAAAGATTATACAATTAAGCATAAAATCAATAAACACACAATAAACAACTTATTATTTCACTTAATACATTCATCATCAAAATAAATGAGTCTAACATATTTAGGCTAACAATCTCCCTCTTTTTGATGATGACAAAATCTAATAAGTTGTTTATTCTTAAAACTAAGCATGTGCATATGTTATTGCATATTTGATTTCTCCCCTTTAATTTATGCAATATATCTACATTTAAATTCATGCAAACATGCTATTCCAATTCATAACTTCATAATAAGTTTCACTCCCCCATTAACAACTTATACAAATCTCTCCCTCTTTTTGTCATAATAAAAAAGAATTCCACGGGGAGGGGAGTTAAACACAATCAAAGTTATGCAACTAAAAATCATTTACCCTTTTTTAAAAGCTATACCAAAGCAAACAATGGAGGGAATTTAAGCATTCAAATCCAATTCAAATTGCCAAGAATGATATACCAATTTATGCATCCATAATCAAAACCAAAACAAATTTTTAAGAGAGATACCAAGTTCACAAAATTCAAACATCAATTCAAATTGTGTCTCCCCCAATGTTAATACACATAAACAAATAATAGGGATATTGTACAATTTAAATATTTTCTCTCCCTTTTAGAGCAATTAAAAACAGCTAATAGTTTTCTCCCTCTATAAGATTATCAAACATGCATATATGAGGGAAACTCAAATAATTAAGAACCATCAATTTTCAAGAATAAATAGGATGCCAATTGAAAGTATTCATTGATGAATTCAAGTTTAAAAACAATTTTCTCCCCCTATCTATACACAAACTCAAATAGTTAGGGATAAAATGATACCACATTAGAATATAAAAAATCAATCCAAACATATCGATTGAAGAATTAAAGTCAATTCAAACCAATAATACCAACAGAATATTCAACCAATCAAATCAATATCAATCACAAGAAGAAAAATTTAAACCTATATGCGAAAATCCCAAATAATTTGAATCAAATAAAAATGAATTAAACTCCATGCAAGTATAAAAAAATTATTGTGTACCTCCACTAACAAGTTTTCATCTTTAGTGTATTGGAGGCACATTTTTTAGGTCTCTCTCTTTAGTGTTGGATACTCACTTATCCATCTCCTTCAAGCTCCTTAGGAGAACCTCCAACCTACAACAAAATCAATTTAGTTCATTTGGTACCCAATTCTTTTTTAGTCCATTTGTTATAGGTGTGGTTCCTTTAGGAACCCACACAAATTTAGGACTATGAATTTTACCATTCGAAATCAAAGGACAACAAAATGATTTATGTCCTTTACTATTGTATGCATGACAATTTGAAGGATCAATAAAAAAATTATTATAATTTTTTTTCTTTGCAAAGGGTTAATAACCAATTCCGGCTTTATCAAATATAACCATTTTCGAACCTAAAAGCGTATTAAAATTTTTGCTACAATTAGTAAATTTCAATACAATAGCATTCAAATCACTATTTTTAGCATTCAATACACAAATATTATCCTCTAGTGATTTGTTAGTAGCAAGTGAATTCTCATTCATACTCTTCCATTCAACAATTTGATTTTCTAAAGATTTAGTCAAAATAGCATGTTTTTCAATCAAATTGTTGTTTTCATTTTTCAATGATTGTATTCACATTTAAGCACTTTGTGTTTATCAAACAATTCATTGAACACATCCAACAATTTATCATTATCATCACAATTATCATCAGAGTCGCTGGATGAATTGGTACCTCATTTTCTTCCTTGGCCATGAAGCATGAGTTGGCCAATTCCTCATCTTCGGAGGATGTGTTTTCATCACTTTTTTATATGAGTTGTAGCTACATGTGCAAGCTCAAGAATTCTCCAAATATCATCAACGCTAACACATGCATGGACTTTATCGAATTCATCTCTACTTAAAGTACAATACAAAATATTCATTGCTTTGGCATTTAAACTTAAATTTCTTTCATCAATATCATTGAAATTACAAGATGATCTAAGAATATTTATTCCATTTTCAATGGTTTTTCACAAAGCATAATCTATGGATTAAACAAATATTCTCATCCTAACCCTCCAATAAAAATAATCACTATCATCAAATAATGGAGGTATAGAGATGGATTTTCCTTCACAATGCATATTGAAATCCATATCAATTTATGCAAATAAAAAATTCAATCAAATTTATCCAAAATAAATTTCCCAAGAAAATTTAAAAATTTAGGCAAAACACTAAATTTACACAATATGCACAATAATTGCAATATCACCCAAAAAAATTAATCCACCTGCTTTGATACCACTTGTAGGATTGTGTGCACCTATGGATAGGGGTGGGTGAATTTAGGCATTCTAATATTTTCATGCGATAATTATTTTTCTACAGCCCTATATGATTTAATGCATACAATTAAACAAACAATGCATAAATATAAAGAGATTAAGGAAAAGAAAGCGCAGACACATCTGTTAATGAAGTTCGTCAAATCCCGTCTACGTCCACGCTCCAAGATTCCACTTGGAGATCCTTTCCCGATTGGCTTATGAGTGGTTGCGGGTGCCAACCAAACCTTTTACAATGACTGTTTTGAGGCGTCACCCTTTGACTATTACAGGGCATCACCCTTTGATTGATTATTGCGGTGTGTCACCCTTTTCTTGACTGTTACGAGACGTCACCCTATTCTTGACTATTACGGGGCATCACCCTAGTTTGACAAATTCGTAGGGAGTCACCTTTCACGTTTGAGTACAAGGATTTAGAAATTGGAAATACAAACTAAATCCTAAATCTCTTAATAATAACTCTCAAGTTTAGGAACGGGGAGAGTAGGTTACAAGCTCACTTAAAAAGCTAGAGAAGTTGAGAGTAAAATTTAGCAGAGCTTTGCTACTTCTCTCGTTGGTTGCAAAGGGCTTCGAAGTGTCTTACATTTATAGACACTGTCCGAGCAGTCGACCTTTTTCCTTCTGGTCGACCCTTTTACTAGTCGTTGGAATTCTGCCAGTAGGATTTTGACCATTATGACTGTGACGACTCAATTTTTCATAACCTTTTTAAAATACGCAAAATTTAAAACTTTTGTAAGATAACTAAAATCCTTCATAATCAGAGTGCTAAAATCGAATTATCAAAATCCATTCATTACATTCGTTATAAAAATCGTGTATCAAAACATAGCGGAAGCAATAATAATTTATTTAAAACATATCAGAAATGAAAACATTCAAATTAAAACATGTTAAGTAAATTGTTATGTTTTACAAATTACTTTACTCGTCTTTACTTTACCAGCCACAAGCTCTGCCCGTGTAACCTTTCATTAACTGCTTTGTATTTTGTTCATCGTTCTTATCGTCATACACGTATACCTACACCACAAGTAAACTGTAAGCCCAAAGGCTTAATAAGGAAAGGGAATATGCAATATGATCATGCCTCTCTTTAGTTCACTTGGAATGGGTCCGCTCCAACCAATCTCTCATTACGTTCATTCATTCATTCATAACTCGTATTTCAAGCCAAAAGTTGAAGGAACACATATTAGATGGTATAGTTTGATTGGCTTCTAACCCTATGTGGACTAGATCTGAACTACCCATCTGCCCTTCAACTTCCCATCATTCATCATCGTTCATTTCATTCATTCATTTCATTCATTCATTTCATTTTCCTAACTCATGCATGTGAGTACCACCCCGAGGGGGACTCCCTACTTGTTTCTATTATTATGATGCATGAGACATAATATAGAAAGAACAATAATTAAGCAATGAATAGCAAGAATAACACAAATAGTAAACAACGAATGGGAAGAATAACATTAATTGAAAACAAACACAGAAACGAATCGAAGGTGACATATAACATGTTTGATTCTACCGAACATAACACTCAAGATATATCAAGACAAGTAAACTATTAAGTACGAGGTATCTAAGCGAATTAACATGCTTAACAATGTTACAAAAGCTTAGATGTAGCATTAATAAATAAAAGAAAACATACTCGATAATTAACTAATAGAAACATGCTCAACAACGATAGAAAACAATGGCATGCTTAATACTTGAATACAATTGAAATGTGCTAATAAATTGAAACGAACTAATAATGAAAACATGCTCACTAAACAATTTATTGAAAACATACTTAGCAATTAATTCATGGAAACATACTTTTCTAAACAAAACAGAATATAAACATGCTTCTCAAACAAATACTAGAAACGTGCTTGATAAACTAACTAATTATACATGCTTGTCTAACTAACAATTATATAGAAACATACTCAATCAATAGAAAACAGGACATACTTATCACAAAATTAATGAAAATGTGCATGATATTGTGATACTAATAGAAACATGCTCAATGAATTGATATCAACCAAAGTCATAATCAATTATAAATGAAATGACTAACTAATTTTATGCATTCAAAAGTAACATGTTAATTTATTAAATTAACTAAACATGCTTGGATTACTTAAAAGACTCACATGATAGATTTCATCATAATTAATTGATCGTGCTTTTATTCCAATTAATTAAACGTGCTGGTTAATTTAACATGCAAAGAGTTCTATTTAATTTGACGTGCTCGGTTTAGTTAATTATGCTAAACATGCTCATACAGTTATTATCCTACTAATTTTATTTCATAATTGATTTAAGAAAATCAAGCAAGTATTAACAATTAATAAGCTATAGCGAATAATATCATGAATTGCACAGAAACTACAGCAAGAAATATAACTAATTGTACAAAACATAATTTAAAGTCTCTATTCATAATTAATCATACGTGCATATCATTTCATCCTTCATTTTGTCATTCTATCCTGCAACTTAACATCATTATTCATCATTCATTCATCACATTTCTCTACGATAAATATTAGCAATAAGAGATACCAATTCTATTTCCTAACTAGAACCAAAAAGCAACAATATTAAAACTAGATTTCAAAATACGAAACTAAACTATCTATGCATGCTTTTCCGATTAAAGCAGAACATAACATACTAAATAAATCATAAGCTGGGAATCTAATTAACGAATCACAATTAGAACAAGTTCAATGAATTCTATATGGACATCTACTTAACAAATTACGATTAGAAACATGCTAGACAATTTGATATAATAAGAAACATGTTGCATGAAACGATATCAATTAAATCTAAAGCATTTATATCTCCTAACAAGAACCAAGGAAAACAATAAGCATCACAAGGAATTTATAGCAACTAAAAACAGTTCACAAAAATAGAATTTCTAACTTATGCAGTTCATAACTCACTCATGCACATCTTATCATCCTATCACTTTCCATTCATCATTTGTTCCATTCATCATTCGTTCCATTCCTAAGCATTTCAATTCAACATTTGTAGTAAGAAATATACAGGAAATTAAACAACTCAACAAGAATCACAACCAAGAAAATACACTGCACAAAATAGTTAAGAATGCACATCAAGGAAAAGCAATACAATTCATACAATACTTGTGGGTAGGGCCTTCAAATGGCCAATGACTCTACCAAATCCTTACCTCAATTCTTTATCGTGTTTAGCACCTAATCGTTATCCTTCTTCGTCTTTTCGATACTAGAACACTCGAGAAACTTCTCCTCTCCAGTAGTACACTCGGCCACAGCCCATCAACAAGCATCCCATGTCCATAAGACAATGCCAACTGATTCACCACAGTTAACCATCGACAGGAATGGCAGAAAGGAACCATAAAACCAAACAAAACTCAGCATCCGAACTGAACCAGGAAATGCAACCATGTACAATAGGGAATTTGAGAATCAAAGTGCAGAACCTCACCTTGCAGAGAAGACCCGAACCAACCTTCACTCGGTTTCCCCCGAAATCACCCGCACACACCTCTCTTTCACTCATCATCTGTCCAACTCGCAGCTCACCGAAGGGAGAAATCAATAGAACATACACACACACACACACACACAATATCTCACTTTATACATAGACGGCAATTTGAAATGCATAACAACTTATCCCATGATTCCAGCCGATATCTTCATCATTCAAATCCTTGCAATTTAACCACACTCTGTTGTCCTTCACCAGGCAAGAACCAAAGGAAGGATCGGTTTGAGCCGAACCAAAATCCAGACCCGACCTCCTTTGCAAACAGCTAGCCTAGCCCTGCCTTCGACCCAAGGCTAACAATCGCCACCTCACCATCAGTGACCCGCAGTCGCCATCCATCGCCCGAAAAATGACAGATTGTCACAAAGTAACACGACCCGTCGCACAGCGAAAGCTCCTATTTCGAGCCCTAGATAGCCCGCGACCCGACGCCCACAACCGCTCGCAGTTCACTTGACCGGACATCGCCGTCGCCCGAGCCGTTCATCACCGCAATAGTGAACCCCCACCGGAAGGAACCCGAGACGCCCGAGCTTTCTGTCGCCCAAATGTTCGTCCATCTGCTCGGTCTCTCCTTCTGGTTCTCCTCTCTCTCGTTGGGTTCATCATGAAATGGCCAAAGGCCAAGTGAGATTTCTCCCTTTTTGTTCCAGCCAAGAACAATTAGCCTAAACTGGTTCAGTTGAACCGGTTCAGCTCTCCTCCCTCTTCATTTTAATTTAATTCAACTTAATTATTTGTAATTTAATTTATTAAATTAATATTTATTCTAATTACTATAATTTTTATTTAATCTTAAAAAATTCTTTAAATTAAAAACTCACGAATATGTCATTGGTAATACCCCGATAATTTTTCAATTAATCCAATTATTCCTAATTACTTTTCAATTATTCTTATTAAACTCTGATAAAATTCGGGGTGTTACAATGGCAATCTTCCATTTTCGCGGTCAATCGTGTGGTTGAACCTTTCCTTCGTTGCTGATCATCCCGAGCAATCTGTACATTTCACGGTCGACCGCACTGAGCAGCTTTACTTGGTCGACCCTTTGCCTATTTTGTCGACCTTCTGCCTTCACTTTGTCATCTTTGATATTTCTAAGTCCCAATATGATACCTATACATTACATGGACTTAGATAAACATGTTAACACACTTTAATACCAGTATTGAAGGTATTTCCAATGAATATACATATAAATATAAAATTATACAATTAGGCATAAAATCAATAAACACACAATAAACAACTTATTATTTCACTCAATACATTCATCATCAAAACAAATGAGTCTAACACATTTAGGCTAACAAAAGAAGGCAAAGAGGCTACTTTTTCAAAAAAGCCTGAAGGCCCACTTGCAGCGCACGCATTCAGATAGCTCATACAACCCGTAGGCCCACTCAGCAACAGTCTAGTGTTTCTTCCTGCGCGCGGCCCAGCGCTCATCCAGCAACCTGCGTCCACTCGTGTTCAACTCGTAGGCCAGCCCGACCACGCCCGTTCACACCCAACGTCAGCTCACCCCAGCACATCTCTTCATTCACCCAGCTCCAGCACGCCTGTTTGTCACCACTCCCAGTCAGTGTGCGCATGCCTCAAATCTCGCGCACCTGTCCGAACACTAAGTGCGCCTCACTGTGGCCCATTGGCCTACAGCCCATTCCCAGCGTGCCTCATCCTTCCGTACGGCCCAAACACACTTTTCAACAGTGCGTGCGATCTCCGTGGCTTCCAACAATCCCGACAGCGCGCCCATCTCTAGCATGCTTCCTACGTAGCCCAATATTTTTTGAAGCCCAAGTCCGTGGGCGCCCGACACATCCCAAAGCCCGCGGGCGCCCACCTACCATCTCCAGCATCCAGCTTCACCTACGTGCACAACGCAAACTTCGAGGGCCAACCCTTCTGCACACCTAAGCGTGCCCACTGTGCGCCTACTTCAAACAGCACAAACCCATCACTTCCAGCGCAGCCCATTCACACCCCATCTGTCCAAAGCCCATTGCCATCCATCCGTGCAGCGCCATCCTAGCTGCCTTCCTCCTAGTGCACAACCCAACCAGGTTTGTAGCCCGCGCTCACCATCCGCCATTTCGCCTAATGCCTAGTGCCCAGCAAGCCATTTCTGCGCGACTCATTCTGCCCAGCGCCCAGCAGTTGCTGCCATACAACCCCTGTGCGCCCAGCAATTGCTGCCATGCAGTCTATCTTGGGCACCCAACACCCAGCAGCCCATTAGCTGCCATCCACCGATTTGCGCACCTAGCCAGCCCTTCATGTGCAGTCCATCCCGCCCAGCAGCCTACATCTGCAACCCGTGAAGCCCACCCATGCGAGCCCATCACCCATGAAGCCTTATCCGCACGTGCACCAAGTAACTTAGTTATTTTAAATTTTATTTAAATTACTTTATCTTAAGTTAGATCTTATGTTTTGTTAGAATTAGTTTTAGGCTATAAAAGCACCTTAGTACTACCATATGGTTTTTTGGTTGTTACCCATTTATGAAATTAAGCTTTTAGCATATGAGAGAGTTTTTCTCTTTGGTTTTTTGCGAAGAACTTGATCTTCTTCAAGTATGACTTGAAAGATCAAAACTTTGATAGCTTTGGTTCAACCAACAAGTTTGGTTAGGGTCAAACTCCTCATCTGATAACTCTGGTTCTAGTCGACAGGTTTGGCTAGGGTCAAATTCCTCTCTTTGACCTTGATTCGTGAGATGATTTGTTACATTCCGCGTACATTATTGGGTCTAGGGTTCGTTAATACCTTAGGTTCGCAGCACATTTGTATGTGTCGTATCTTTATATGCAAAACCCTAAACCTAATCAGAGTCTATATGTGACTCTCGCAATCGCCGAACATCACTATTGTTATGTGATATGCCTATGACATGGTGTGCCCGAAGTCCGTGAGTGACACCATTTGCGCTGAAATTTTATATAATACAACAATGATCTATTTTAATTATGTACCACATTATAGTGGACTATTTTAAACGCATGCTTTTTGTACAATTTTCTAAAAATGTTTTAAAATCATGCATGTTTAATCATTATTGTTAATTAAATTGTTGGATATAAAAATTATCCTTATTGAGTTTAGTCAACTCATCTTAGATGACTCTCCCCTTTTAAGACTTTATCAGTAAGACTTTCAGTTGCTGGCTCAGAAGTAAATTTCGGCTAATAATTTATTTCTAACGTTTTAATAATATTTCTTGAAAGTTATTTGTAGTGAGGTTAGACTTGTTATAGATTTTGTAATCCCTTAATTTATTATTTTTATTCTACATAGTTATCTTTGGATTTTGTATTGTTGGCTGATTTGGTTCTTTCAAGCTAGATCGTTTCTCATTCTATCTCGATTCCCTTGTGTGTCATGATCAAAAGTCTCTACTACGCTAGCACAATACTTGGATCATTGCTCTTGTTCATTTTTTGTAATATAAGATGAGAGTGTTAGAGTACAGTACTTTTTAGCCAGGGTAATAGGCCTGCATTACATATATTTATGAAGTGTTTTGTTTTTTTCATAAATTTTTGTAAGTTAGAAGCTTAAAACTCATGGTTATATTTTAATGTTCATAATATAATATTATATTCTCCTTTGACAGTAGTTTTTTTTCAAAAAAAAAAAATTTTCAGTTTTAATATTCTACTTTAATATTATTTTTTTAGTTATTGTTTGATTTTCTTACAGAGGGTTCATGGGCACTTTAGATGTGTTTTAACATTGATTTTTTAAAACAAAATCACTTGTGTTTATGCCAAACCCAATACAATCTCTATGAAACGGAGCAAATCGAACCAAACCTAGTTTGTATTTCTACGAGAAAATCAACTCAATATCAAATCGATTGAGTTGGCTAATAAACAACTGTTGGGGTTTGGTTGGTTTGGAGAATTTGTTTTTTCAGATAGGAATGAGATATGATGCGTTGGACAGAGTGGAGTGCTCTTGTCCAGTGCTTTCCACTTTTTCCAAAGAAGGCAGCCTCAGCACTAATTAAAAGTGTTAGATGCTGTCAATTAGCTTTTTAAATGTCGAGTGGGAGAAAACAAAACGTCCTCGTTTCATCAACAATCCGTTGTATAATAATTCTATACTTATTTTGGTAAATATGGCCCCGCCAAGCCAATTTATGACTTTTCACAATAAAAAAGTACTAAGTTTCTAATAAATTGTTTGCTGTTTGTCTTTAATTTTGTTAAAACTAGTGCTGGTTTTTCAAAAAAGCGCTAAAATCATCTTCTTGATGCTCCCATTTTTCTTCACTCACTATTCATTTCTTCTGGCCAGACCAGCTGGGTGGGGCTCACCTCTTTGAAGGAGGGACCCACGGGTGAAAGCTGAAGGCGTAGTTGATTGCAATCCAACGTGTCACTACCAAGATCAATTCCATTCCCAGACAGATCGTAAAGCGAAACCAGGCAAAAGAAAGAGAAACTGACTCAAAAAGACAAAAAAAAAATTAAGAGCATTCAGTCTCTTCAGCTATGGAAAATGTAGAAATCCAACAGGAAGAACAGAGGTTCACCTGCGTAGAACGTGTATATCGAAAGCAGAACAGATAGATAGGAAAAAACAGGACAATGTTCTTGGAAAGAAACAACTTCTCAAATTGGGGTTTAATTTCTTCAAATTTCATACAACAACTTCTCGAAGACTTTCATGTGTCGAGATTGCAATGCGATCGCCACCGATAAGCTTCCGTCGCCATTGGGACTCGGTATTACAAACGCCAAACCTTCGTACGCAATTCCCCCTGGCCCCATGAAAATCGGCCGCCCCCACCCAAAATCAGCATCATGGATTGGCAGCCTGACCCAACTAGTGATCCCGAGATTCGGACACCTAAACGTGTGGGCCCCGCGCACAAGAGCCGACAAATCAGGCTGTAGCTCTAGATAATCAAGGGCTGATCTTAAATAATCATTGTCCATCCTCACCAAGGCATCATGGATCCTACTTGCAGCATACCACGTGGGTTTTGATTGAAGATCGCCAACCATTGCTAAAGGTGTGGCAGTGAAGATCACATTGCCAAAGTAACCGGGAGGTAGATGAGGAAGCAATCGGAACCGTCCATCTGTCGCGATGTACAGCTTTGTTTCCTGATCATCGGGGAGTCCACGGGCTATGCAAGAACATCTCCACACATGGCCCGATAACATCTCGTACGAGCTATAGTTGACTGTGTTGCCGTTTTCTCTCGATTTGGCCTTCAGTTTGTCGAGTTGATCACGGGAAATTTTCAAAATTGAAACGGAAGTGGCATCGGAGCCTGGTTCGCTGGGAGGCAGGGGAGTTTTCATCGAAGGAGGAGGCTGGTATTCGATGTGGTGGAATGCCGGTTTTGGAGGGTCCCGTGCCTCGAGTAAACTCCGGTCAATAAATGGCGGAACCGAAAGGTCCAGACCACGAGCCATATCGGACCATGTGTTCACAAAATGGAGGCCGGAAAATCCATCAGCTGCGTGATGTTGCATGCCCACACCAAGTGAAACTCCCCCACATTTAAAATAGGTGACCTGCATAGAACAGACCACCAAAGTTGCTACTTTTTTTCCATTTTCTAAGAAAATCATCTGAAATTAAGCAAAATTCAAGGTAGGGCCAAGCCCTACAAGTAGTTTTACACAAACTAGAGCAATTTTTCTTCCTAGATCTGACTTCAAAATTTGCAAACAATCATTAAGGAGAGGTCATGGTTAGCTCACCATCCACCAGAAAAGTTCTGCTATTGAAAGAATGGGTCCATGCTATGCTAGTTGGACCAACACTGTTCCTTACATTTGAATTCACATCAGACAAATTTAAATTCAAGACCACAACTCTCAATTACAGCAGATATCAGCATAGTTTTTATTTTATTTTCTTCTTGGGAAAGTGGTAGCCCAAAACAGTCTCTTGTTTATTAGGAGGTTGGGTGGTGAACCAATAACGGAGACTTCTCTCAATAGCAAATCATAAAAACCCACCTCCAAATCCATCAATGTTGTTCTTTTCTCTCTCTCTCTCTCTCTCTCTCTCTCCCTCTTTGTGGCTATAAAAATTAGTTCAACCATTTCAATTAGAAAGCAACTATACCTTCACATTAATTCCCGGCAGAAATCTAAGCTTAAGTCAAGAGAAAATGAAATGTTATTCAATCCCCATCATACCTGTAAGACCAGCAAGGGATAAGACTCGATTCCACCCGAATAATCAACAGTTGGAATGAGCTGACGGAGCTTCAAAGTGGGAGCAAAGTCACCAAAATCATCCACAACTGAACTGGTATCAGCCTCCACAAAGAGCACGCCTTGTCCTCTACAGTCGATCTCGATTCTACCGTCTTCGTCCCTCCTCAACCGGCCAGCCATGGGGTAGAAGGGGACCAAGGCCATGCTAAGGGCCTCCTTCAGGACCTGAGCATCGAAGAAATTGGAGGCGCCTGTAGGCCTGTAGAAATAGACGCTTGGGGTGTGCATGCTTGGTACCACAAGGTCTACATTCGAGTTCCACAGGCTTTTCTGGGGTGTTTCTCCGGACGGGCACACCATAGTTGATTTCTTCACGTTGATGATCATTTTTCTCCCCGAAAACAATCCTGATTGTTCTTCTTATGACTTCCCACCTGAATTTTGAATCAGACTACGGTTCAGATTGCTAAATAACTCGACCAAAGGGGGGTTCTGAACGATTTTGCGATGATTTTAATCCAAACGATAAACCATGTAATCTAATAGACTTTAACGTGGACTCTTCAAATCAGAAAAATAGCTCAACAGCTTAACGAAGTAATATTCTCTGGTTTCTCTTCAGAAGAACCATGGAATTGGTCATCCATTTAAAAGGCCAGAGAGAAAATACAGAAACTCTACAAGGATAAGGAAAGACCAACGAATCATTTAAGCAAAAACTACATACCCATTTCAGCGAAGATGCATTTTCTCTACCAAATACATGAAACAGAGGAACATAAACAGACATAAATCAAACAGAAGAATATAACAAAAAAAACGCCATTACCAGATGAGTATGTAGAAACAGGCCTGTTCTGGACGGGAACCAGGGGGGGTAGATCCTTTAGAGAGAGAGAGAGAGAGAGACAGTTGGAGTTTTGTAGTTTAATATTTGGTAGGAAGCGCTGTTTTGTTTGTGGGAATGAAGAATCAGGAAATATAAAGGTAATAAAAATGGGAAAACGTTGTTGTGATTCACCAACCCCCGCCAACCCAATTGATTTTGACCGCCATGGACACAAGACATTGCGGCCAGGTGCTGCAAACGACGCCGTGGCAAGGAGGTTCAAAATGAAGTCAGAAATCAGGAAAGTGGAAGTTGGTGAGACAGTGACCTCCTCCCACCTCGCCAACTCTTATCCCAAACCCCCTTCTCCCACAACTCCACTCATTTGATCCACTTACCCACTTCTTCTGCAATCTCTTCTCTCCATTTGTGGGAAGGGCCCATCATACACTGTAGTGTCTGATTCTCGGACATAATTAATCTTATAATTTGAAGTTTCATATATTTGTTTGTATAGCAATCAGCAATGTCATAGATTATAAATCAAAATAATATGTTGCTTATAGCAATAAATAAATTGCCCCCCTACGAGAATGTAGGTTATATTTAAAATTAAATGTTTTTTTTTATATTTCTCTAGAGAAATAGGAGTATTATTGTTAGCCCATCCTTCATGTGTGACATTTCTTTATGTGTGCCCAATAATAGGATAAAATGAATCTAAGGAAATTGAGAAAACTTGATATAATTAATTAATGTTATGTTTAGGACTATTTATATACATAAGAGATATATAATAATTGTCAAAATTAAACAAATTCAGATGTGACAACGTCACATATAACTCCCACGCGGTTGAAAATAAATAATAATATTGATTATTTACGTTTTAGAATTTAAAGCTTGCATTGAAAAAAGATTTTATTAAATGCTTTGAACAGTTCAGCACTTTGATAAAGAATTACTTATTGCCTCTATAAGTTCATATCTGTATATTTAATTAATTATTCACAATTGTTGTAGCTATCTTAATTCCTTCATTTCCATGCGAATTACACACTTCTTTGTCCTTAAGCATCTTGATGAATCCATTAAATTTGCTAAATTCTTTCAGACGTAGAATTAAAAAAAAAAGATGGTAATTCGATGCAATATCAAACAAAAGTAAAGTAAATACTTTAATTTGGAGAAAATGGAAGTAAGACTTTGAAAAGGTCTCGGGAAGACCGTCATATCCAAATATTAAGTTGACTGACTACCCATAATTTAAATTAAAGATTATATTAGAAGACATTAAATTAAAGCTCTTCATTGACTTTATAACCAATGTTTTTTTTACCAACAAGGATGAGAACCAAATATCGATTCTCTAAGTTAAATTCGTCGAGATACTTTTGCTAAGAGGATTTTAAATTCAAAAAAGAAGAATAATTTGGAGTTTATACTATAACAATTAACTTTATTATTCACCTCTCTTAGAAAGATGACCGGTATATTAACAAATAATATTTTTAGTTGCTATTTTGATTTATTTAAAATTATTAACACAAGTCACAGCTACGTACTTATTTTATACGTATAATTCCTACAAGATAGTAAATGATACAACTTATCCAAATTAGTGATAATTATGAACTTTTAAGAAAACTTAAGTCCAATAAGTGTTTGCGATTAAATGTAAATATACGTTCATCGTGATTTCCCAATTACAAACGGTCATAACTAATGTTAAATAAATATTAAAAGGAAAAATGACAAATTAACCATTATCGTTTGCGATCAATGACAAGTTAACCACTATCTTTTTTTTTCTAACAAAATAACCACTGATGTATGGAAAAATGACAAAGTCAACATCGTTGTCACGTTTGCCGTTAACGTGATGATATGGAGCCGCGGCAGTTCGTATATAAACCGCTGCGGCTCTGTGGTTTTCCAAAAAAGAAGGGCAATTTTGGCTTGAACCGTTGCAGTTCACCCACCGCTGCGGTGTCTCAAGCGACCACCACGGTCTCTTGAGACACCGCAGTCTCTTGAGACACCGCGGTCGCTTGAGACACCGCGGAGGTTAATACAAGAACTACTGAGCAGTTTGGTATCACACCGTGGCGGTCTCTTGAGACACCGTGACGGCGTCCTCATTAATCGGCAGCGATTTCTGGCCTCGTCTTTGAATTGTATAAGTACCTAGTGAACTCCTTGCGATATTCTCAGACATTTTGTTAGCGATTAGCGAACTCTAGAGATTTCTGACAGCTGATATAAACGGCATTTTGGCAAAGTTGAAGAATTTGTTGAAAAGAAATGGCGTCTTTGAGTGTTGAAAAATCTGTTATTAACCGTCAAGTTGAAGTGGGGTCCACAGCCACATTTTTGCCAATGAGAATGAGATACGTGGAATTGGAAATGAAGTTGCAATTGTGTTGCATTCTGTCTCAACAATTCTATACTAGGAGGACGAGAAGGACCTCTGTTCATTATGTCAATCCAGTAGTGACGAAGACATTGACATAGCCAAGAGTAGGCCTAGGCGCCCATCACAAGCACAATGCACCTTCGCTGGTATGGGCCTTGGCAAAAAGTATAGTTCATTGAATAAAATTATAGAAGAAATTATCGATCATGAGTTGAAGAATGGGTACGGGATAAAATTCACCCATAGTGACGTTCATTGGTTGAGGGTTGTCTGCCAGGAAGGATGCACGTGGAGGCCGCACACCTAAAAAATGCAAGGTGAAATAAATTCAAATAAAGTTCTACAACGATGTTCACACTTGCTCCAGAAAGATGGAGAGATGGAAAGCCGTCATACCACTGCCAAATGGGTGGCAACGCATTACTTAGACAGATTTAAAAGTCAAACCGACTGGGACCTTTCTTCCATAATTGAGACAGTCAAGAAGGACTTTAACGTCAACATCACACTCAGCCTTGCTAGAAGAGCAAGAAATGCAGCAAAAAAAATTAATGAAGGGGATGGCAATGAGCAATACAAGCTCATATGGTCCTATGCCGAGAAGATTCAGAGGTCTAATCCTGGAAGCTTGGTGCGCGTTGACCTGGACATAAGTGCATTTAAAATGATGTACATGTGTTTGGCTACATGCAAGATAGTCATACTGAACTATGATAGACCGGTTATTTTTTTGGACGGTTGCCACTTGAAGGGAGCGACTCTGTGCCAGCTGCTCACTGCTATCACCATCGACTGGAACGATGGTATGTATCCAATTGTTGTAGCCGTGATTGAAGCAGAAAATAGGGCTTCATGGAGCTGATTTCTGGAATTGTTGCTCGATGATCTAAACACCCCATCTGGCAATGGATGGACAATCATTTCTGACTGACAAAAGGTGTGGTTGATTGCTTTTGCCTTTTGTGTTTATGTTATGCATTTTGTACCAATGTTTCATCATACTATGAATCTTTGTAGGGGCTAATGCTAGCTGTTAGAGAAGTGGCAGGGAAAGCGGACCATTGGTTTTGCATTCGACACCTATATAGCAATTTTAAAAAATAATTTAAAGGCAGGTTGTTCAAGGATGCAATGTGGCCCGCATTTAGAGCCACAACAGTAAGGTGGTTTGATAGAGAGATGGCCAAGTTATTTTTGCTTGACCTGGTGGCTCACAACTATCTACGAGGAATAGATGTAACATGTTGGGCCAAATATGCATTCTGCTTCATCCCCAAATGCAACTTAAGCCTCAACAACCTCAGCGAGTCCTTAAACGCCTGCATCCAATTAGCCCGGGACAAACCGATTCTAAGTATGTTAGAGATCATACAAAAAGGCATTATGGGTAGGATCGTGAAAAAAAATGAAAAGATCGCTCGCTCGATGGACCTTTTGTGTTCGCAGATCAACAACCGGCTTGCCAAACTACAAGTTGTCGGTCAAAATTGGAGCCCCCAGTTTTCAAGACTTGCCCAGTTTGAGGTCAGCAACGGTAACGAACAGTACTCTATCGATTTGAACAGGCGTACTTGTACCTGTTACTGGTGGGAGTTGACCGGCATCCCGTGTGTCCATGTTCTCCTGTGCATTCACTTCACAAGGAGATCTCCTGACGAATTTGTGCATGTGTGCTACCACCGGGAAACATACATGGCAATGTACTCCCACTTTGTCCTCCCCATCAATGGACAAATCGAGTGGCCTCTATGACGCATCTTGATCCAATTATCCCACTGCCATTTAAAAGGCTTCTAGGAAGACCGAGAAACATAGAATACGGGATGTGAACGAGGCCCCAAGATGGACAATGCTGCCCATAAGACATATGAACATGACCTGTGGGAGGTGTGGGGGTGTGGGGCACAATTCCCGCACGTGCGAAGGTCAAGATGAGTCCAGTGCAGGGGCCGGCAGAGGCGACAGAGCCAGAGCCAGAGCCAGAGCCAGAGGCAGCAGAGGAAGGTAGGAGGGCACATTTATGGGTTTTAGAGTCCCTGAGATAGCCCCCGAGATAATTCCTTTCATAGTCCCGGAGATTGTCCCCGAGAGAGTACCTAAGACAGTTCCCAGCAGAGTTCCTAAAAAGCAAGTGAGCCCATTATCACGTTTACATTTTCAAGTGTTATTTGAACTATGCTAATTTCATTTGCAATGTGTTCTGCAGGAGTAAAATGCACAAGGTCCATAAACACAAACATACACAAATGTGGAGCTTAACCTTCCGTGATACATTGGTTTGATAGATTAGGTTTTATATATATGTGATTGCATTGTACGCTATATTTGTAAATTTTGAATTGATAAATATGAATTGGTTTCATAAATTTGAATTGATAAATTTGAATTTGTTTCGTTTAAGCAATTTCAATTGATATGTTGGTTTCATATATTTGGTTGTGGAGGATGCATGAAAATTGATTACAGGTACCATGACAAGCCGATGCGGTTTGTGCAGCGCCGCTGCCGTCGCGGCTTGTCATGGTACCTGTAATCAATTTTCATGCATCCTCCACAACCAAATATATAGAACCAACATATCGGCTTGCATAATAAACCGCCCCGGCGTCTCAAGACACCGCTGCGGCGTCTTATGCAAGCTGCGGCGGCTTGTGAGCAAACCGTGGCGGTTTGTGAGCAAGCTGTCGTGGCCTGTCCACAAACCGCCGTGGCTTGCTCACAAACCGCTGCGACTTGCTGAAATTGTTGCACTGAATTCATCCAAGTTTCTCCATACGCTTGTCTTTAATTACCTACTTGATTTAGGTCATGCAGGATTTACTTTTCACATATCCTCACCCCAATTTATAAAAATTTTGCCAAAGTCTCCCTTGTTTCTTTACTCCCCCAAAGCTAATCTCATACATTCTACACAAAATCCCAAGTAGTTCCAGTATCATCCAAACATATAATTCATCAAGTATCATTCAAACATATAATTCATCCTTTCTACTATTCTTCTTTCATCCAACATATAATCTTTAAGCCAAACATACAATTCAACGTACTCATATTTTACAACAAAGGCAACTAAACACAAATTACAACATAAATGTAAACAAATTACAACAAAGTGTACATAAACATAAATTCCTACGCCGCCTTCTTCTTTCTGGTCCATTTCGGCCACAAATCCTTGATTGCAAAAGACAATTGCACGTTAACGAATACGTTTGATGTTGTGTTGAACAATAGACCCTCATAAGCTTGATCGTCGTGCTCATGGAATTGTATCGGATTATTGTACTCTCGGATCACCCTCATTGTAAAAACCCGATCCTAAGTTTTTCCAGATAAACGATGTAATAAAAACTTTGGAAGTAAAATGGGTTTAATATTTATATAATACATTGTTCTATGGACGTTAAGTTGTGACGTATAACCTCGTAGGCATTTAATTCGGGTAAGACTTAGACGAAAATACGAGAAAGGATGTATTTAAGGACTTTATGACACCTGCGGACGGTGATGCGGATGCGACATGTCGTCTGCAACACGTCTGGAGTGTCTCCTAGAAGTGGGGACAATTCGGGACGCTAAACAGCGTCCTAAACTCACTGTACAGTGAGGATGCGGACGCTGGATATGGAAGGTGCGGACGCCTCGAGGCAACGTTCGAATGAATCTGTTTAAAAACTGGAGCTTTGTGGACGACTGAGGACGACAACGGATGACTAGATTCAGCGTCCGAATGAATCTGTCTAATTTTTGGGACAATTCGGACAACACATTCGGACGATGCGGACGACGGCACGACATCCGAAATGGGGTTGCGGAGGGTACTAACACAGTGGGGACGCCATTTTCTATCCGAAGCCATATATTCGCTTGGTGATTTTTAGTCTTACAGACGCATGCGGACGACAGTACGGTGTCCGCACCAGTCCGAATCGCAGCAAATCTGCGAAAAATAAGGAAATAAAAGCCAGAAAAATTGACGTAACTCGACGTTTAGCGAGTTAATACTCACATTTTTGGCGAGAAAGTTGTCTCTTCCTAGCAGTAGCTCACAAAGTTTGCACGCCTTGTCTCCCGTTTGTCTCCTTAGGTAAAGTCTTCCTCTATTTAGTCTGCAGCAAAACTCCTCCTGCATCTCTTGGTTTTTCTTCTTCGTTGTTGCGTCAAGGGTTAAGGTGATAGTGGGAGTTGGCTGTTAGAGCAACAAATCATCAGTTGAAGGTAAGGATTTGGTAGTCTTGGCCGTCAAAGCCCTACCCACAAGTTAAAGTTTATTGATTGGTGATTTGTTCTCTGTACATTCCGTTTCTACATATAATTGCTAGTTGCTTGTTAGCTCTGGAAGTTAGAATGAGTTATGGTTTGCTGGAATAATGATCTTCTAAGTTGAATGGAACGATGAATTAAAGCGTTACCAAAGCAAGAACAAATGGACAAATGATATAGGTGGTTGATTTCCTAAATTTATGCCGTCTGTTCTTTAAATGTGTGACTACTGTTATGAACATCTCTTGTTGTTCTGCTTTAAAAACATAATCTTTATGTTGGTTTGAAGTTATTGAAATTCGTCAAAGCAGAGGTAGTATATAGATTTAAATTTTGGTATGATGAAGGTTTGAAGTTAAGCTGCTCTGGTGAAATCTATTTGTTCATAACGCTGGTTATGCTAGCTCTATTTTAAGCTGTTCAAATCGTAATTTCATTTTGTTACAAGTTGATGTAATTCCCTTTTTGAAAAGCATGCAAAATGTTAGTTCTATTCTGCATAATAATTGAAAAGCATGTTGGTTACTTAGTTGGTACTTTAGCTGTTAAAAAGACGTGATCAGTCTCTTTACGTAATCGAGATTCGCGTATGTTTCGCTGTATATTCATCACTAATTTTTCTTTCATACGATAACTGAACTGTTAAGTAGCTAAACTTAATGATTCGGTTCTAAACTTAATGATTTAGTTCTCTATGCTGCATAATGTATTGTGTGAGGTTTACTTCGCTGTGAACTTAGATCAGTTGTTATTATATTCATAAGCTTAGAGTTGCTTCCTTCCAGTTATTGAGATACATATCAAAAGCATGTTTAATCGTTTGTACATAAAATGCTGCTCTAGTGATAGATCTATGCACATATAAATGTTCGTTTCGCTGTTGCCTTTTTCCTTGCTGTCGAAAACATGATTAGTGAGTTCTTTCTATTGTTATGCTCGATCTAAAGCAAGAATTGTTGAACGTATTTTTTGCCAAATAGTTGACTAGAAACTCGGTTTTAATGATCATATTCCTGCTGCATAGTAAATTAGAAGCATGTTACGATACCTTATATTGTGTGATTCACCGTTGTTCACCTTAAGTTGCGAAGCATGTTCTATTTTGTGATAATAACTAGTAATAGCACGGTTAGTTGAACGTTGTCATTACTTTCGTTATGTGAAGCATGTTATGATAGCTGTGTCATTCGTTGTTGTTGCGGATTTCCTAAAGTGTTGATATTGTTTCTTATATGTGCTTTGTTTATTAGGAAAAAGTTAGATTGAGTTCATGTTAATAGAAACCAAGTAGGGGGTAACCTTCGGAGGGTGGTACCCACATGCATGAGTGAGGAAAATGGTAAGAACAAATATGTTTGGGACGAGCGGGAAACGTTCATCACCGAAGAAACCCTAACGGCGGAATACGCAGGAAAGGAAGAAACTCTAAAGGCGGGATACGCAGGAAAGAAGAAGAACTCCAAAGGTGGGATACGCTGGAAGGAGAAAAGAACTCTAAAGGCGGGATACACCTGAAAAAGGGAACGAATAGAGAGTTTGGGTAGATGGGTAGTCCGGATCTAGCATAGCTACTAGGATACACCCTCACCAAGACGGGAAAGGGACTAGTATGCACACAGGAGGTTAGAATCCAAACAGCTAGGTCATCTCAAAGGACAACCCCCAATCTCCAGCTCGATGTACGAGTTAAGAAGGAACAAAGAAAAATGAACGTAATGAAAGAGTTTGGTTTGGGTGGCCCGCATTCCCAAAAGAACTAAAAGAGAGAAATGCATAAATTGTTTTCCCCCATCTCCTTACTAGGCGTAAGCTCACGTCCTTACTTGTGCTGTAGGTAACAAGGGGATTATGCCAGAGGTTAAGGAAGAGGTCATTCCGGTGAGCCTGCGGTAGGTCCGATGAAGACGCCAACGGAGTAGTAGTACGGCACGGAGAAAGAAAAGAAAAGGAAAATCAATAAGAGCTAATGATGAATGGTTAATTTTCATGAATGTTACATTTTCCTTTATTTGCCTTTACTTGGATAATTCAGAATAACATGTAAGTCTTATTTGGAAACTTAAAACTTTAGATTTTGAATTATGTTTTAAATGTCGTTTTCTGATAACTAGTATTCTCATTGCTTTATTATTTGGTGAAAGTAGATTTTCTCGTTTAATTATGCTTCCGTAACTTTTATGAAAAAATTTTTAAATAACAGTTTTCTAATAAAGAATGAACGAGTTTTTATTAACGATCGGATTTGAATGCACTCTGATAATCCATTTTTCTTTAGAAACGATTTTAATTTGTCGTGATAGTAAGGTTAATGAGCTTTTAAAACGGTTAAGAAATCCGAGTCATTACACTTTACACAGGGAAAAGTAATATTTTAAATCTGTGTAGTGAAAAAACAACGTTTTGCCACGGAACAATAATGTTTATAACAAAAAACTTAATTGTGATGTTTGCTCAATGAATTTTTCATAGTTTAGTGTTTAAGTTGTAAGCAAAAAAATTATAGTGGTTAACTTATCATTGATTTCATGCTAGAGTGGTTTTGTTAATTTTCCAAATCTTAATGGTAAAAAACTATATATAGAAAAGAGAAATCTTGGTGAAAATTGACTCCAACATAATATATATGGTAGAAATCAAACAATAAACTAAAAAAGAAAATTAAAAAAATAGAATACCAAAATGAAAAGTGTAAAAATATTTTGAGAAAAAAATCAAGAACAAAAGAAAATATTTACTATCAAGATCAAATTCCAATGGTAAGTTTTGCAACTGAAGATTTACATATAATTGTGGAGTAGAGAAAAATCTTAAAGAAGTTCGTAACTAAGAGTGGGAGAAAGTAAAGATGATGCTTTAGGTTTAGGGTTTAAGTTTGGTTTGGTTCAGTTGGGTTTCAATTTTAAAAGTAAAATGTTGTGTAGAACTGATGCTTTAGGTTTAGTTTTGTAACGGTTGTTCATTAATTGATAAGTCTTTTTTTTTTTAAAAAGTGAATTTAATTATTTAATTAAAATCCTTAAATAGCATTTTCTTTAAAATCTTCTCCATTATTCTGTCATTTAAGATCACCTAGTGGTGGATTTCTCCATTTATCAAACTTGGGTTTTCTTCACGGAGATAGAGTGTAACGATGAAGGGAATCTTTGCAAGGAGTCTATAGCTATGGGCAGATAGAGATCATCGATAAGTCAATTCCTCTCTCTTTTGAAGAAAATTTTGTGGGAAAAATCAAACTTTGATAACCGAGTTGATCTAGGTTTCTCATTCTATTAATCGGGTTGAAGTGTTGTGTATTGGGACTCAATTGTTTTGGAGAATCAAATGACCTTGAGACGTACAAACCCGATTTCCATTGAGTTTGTATGTATTGTCGGATTATTAATCCTGTATGAGGTTGGATTTTTAAGATCGAAAATTTGATTAAAAAGCTGTAAATTTTAGAAGAAATTGATCAAATTTGTACTCTGATTTGCATTGATTGTTTAAAGTTTGGAGTTTTGCCAAATAGTTGAAAATTTTTTTAGTTTCAAAACTGATCTGTGACACAGAGGTCGACCGAGGTTGGGGTCGACCGAAAAATTAACAGAGAAGACGATGTTCGATGAGCAAATATGTTAGAATTTGGGGTGACCCGAATTCTAGTTGGGCCGGGTTGGGCCCATATCCAATATTAGGGTTATTTAGTTTCTTTATATATTGATGCTTGAGTCGCAAAACTCATTGTACCTTGATTTCATTCATAGTGATTTCTCCTCTGCCCGTGTTTTTTTTCCAGTTAGGGTTTTCCACGTAAATCTTGGTGTCCCTGCTTCCGCAGTTTTCTTTTTCCGTTTCGCGTTCGATTCTCAACAATTGGTATCAGAGCCCAGGTTAAATTCTCTATATCAATTTTTCAACAATTGGTATCAGAGCCCAGGTCAAAGATTCTCTATATCAATTTTCAACGATTGATATCAGAGCGGAGTAAGAGTTACGTACTCGGATCGAACCAAATTAGGTTTACAATTTTTGTGAGAAAATTGTAAATTGTTGGAAAAAGAAATTAAAAAAAAAACAAAGAAAAGAAAAATTCGATTTTTCTTTTCTGGTGTGCGTCGCTCCTGTTCATCTTCAACGAAGAAGAAGACTTCCGCCGCTGCCATCCGACGTCGACGAGAGAAACCCGCCACTGTCTATCGACGATTAAAGCCGTCCAGTGGAGGAGAGAAGCAAATTTCGCTGCTGTCTGTCGCGAAGAACAGCGTACACCGACGACAGTCGATCCAGAACAGAGTTCGTTCGTCGTCGGCTGCCGTTCCGTCTCCCAGCCGAGACCTCCGTCCATGCGCCGCAACAGAAGCAGTGGGTGTCTTCGTTCATCGCCTATCAGTCAATCCCTGCGTCCTCCGACTGAGTAGTGAACGAACGTTCTCCCACGAGATCGCCGACCACAGCAGTGTAAAATCATGAGATCAGTGGTCTTTTATTTGAAAAAAAAATCTGAAATTTGAATTTTTTGCAAAGCTGTGATTTTTTTTTGGGTGCAAATATTTGTTGGGAAATTGGTTTTCCAAACTTGTGGAGGAGGATATTTTTTGGGTTCAGAATTCTTGAAGAAATTTCTGAAATTTTTGGGAGTGATGAGTTCGTTGAAATTCGATATTTCGCAGTTGGATCAGAATACGAGATTTCAGTTATGGCAGGTGAAGATGCGAGATGTGCTCGCACAGATGGAATTAGACGACGCATTATTAGGGCTCGATAAAATGCCCACGTTATGGAGTGAAGAGGAGAAAATTCGAAAGGATCGGAAAGCCCTATCTTTGATACGTTTGCATTTATCAAATCAGATTTTGCAGGATGTTTTGAACGAGAAGTCTGCCGCTGATTTATGGTCCAGATTGAAGCAATTATGTATGAAGAAAACCTTGACGAGTAAACTGCATTTGAAGCAGCGGTTATATTCTCATCAGTTATTGGAAGGAGCCTCTATTACAGAGCACTTGGCTGCATTCAAAGAGTTAGTTTCAGACTTGGAGACTATGGGATGCAAGTACGATGAGGAGGATTTGGGGTTGATTCTGTTATGCTCGTTGCCTGCCTCATATGGTTCTTTCAGAGATACGATCTTGTACAGTAGGGACAGTCTAACTCTGGAAGAGGTTTATGGTTCTTTGTTGTCAAAGGAAAAGATGAAGCAGCTTGTTAAGGAATCCGAATCTCGAGGTGAGGGATTCGTCGTTCGGGGAAGAACAAGAGATTCAAACAACAAAGGCAGTGACAATGTTCAAAGTTCGAAGGGCCGATCAAAGTCAAGGAGCCGAGATAGAACCTGTTACTTCTGTCATGGAAGGGGGCACATCAAAACCGAGTGCCGTAAATTGCAGAATGAGTTAAAGAGAGCTGAGAACAGAAAACAACCGATGACGTCCGGTGCAGTAGTTGTCGCACAAGATGAAGACTATAGTGATGGAGATCTTCTAATAGTGTCAGAGGGAAACTCAAAGCCAAACAATGAGTGGATTCTGGATTCAGCGTGTTCGTTTCATATGTGCTACAATCGGGATTGGTTTACGACATATGAGACCGTTTCAGGAGGTGCTGTGTTAATGGGCAATAACACACCTTGCAAGATAGCTGGTATTGGTACCGTCAGAATCAGGATGTTTGATGGAGTTGTGAGGACACTGGGTAGCGTGCGACATGTTCCCGAGTTAAAGAAGAACCTGATCTCGTTGAGTACTCTGGATTCGAAAGGGTACAAGTACAGCGCTGTAAGTGGAGGTATAAAGATCAGTAGGGGTGCTCTCGTCAAGTTAAAGGGACACAGAAGCTCTGCAAATTTGTATGTATTACAGGGTTCTACGGTGATGGGTAATCAGGCTATAGAGTTTGTGAATTCACCTTCAAAAGGTTTGTTGGAGAAGACTCAGAGGAAGTCAGGTTCTCAGGTGAAGTTCAAGTTGGGTTCTGAATCCACATCAGAGCCGATACGTCAGCCTATTACAGATGTTCAGCGTGATGCAGTCACCACATCGTCACCAATTTCAGTTACAGTTTCACGTCAGAGAGGTATCGTCAAAAGCAGAACCAAGGAAAAGGGTAAAGCTCCACGGCGATATAGTGAGACATCTACGGTGGGTTACGCATTGAGTGTGTTCGAGAGTATAGATTCAACATATTCACATGCAGTTCGTTGCGACATCTCTGATAATTCGGTGGTACAATGGAGCAGATGTGATTTCTCTCCGAGTGTGTCTCTCAAGTTTAAGCGGGGCTTAAACTTGATCCGTACCAGATATTGAGTTGGCCCAGCAGGGGCCTTTGTGGAAGAGGAGGTTATTTTTCGTTGGAGTTTTGCAGTTCGCCTTACATTGGAATTTCTTTGAAAGTGGAGATTGTCAGAGTTCAGTGTTCTGGATTCGTTTTGGGGTGGGCCGTGAAGCCTGCATTGGATCTCTCAGGTGGAATTCGTGTCAAGGTGGAGATTGTTAGAGTTTGGGGTGACCCGAATTCTAGTTGGGCCGGGTTGGGCCCATATCCAATATTAGGGTTATTTAGTTTCTCTATATATTGATGCTTGAGTCGCAAAACTCATTGTACCTTGATTTCATTCATAGTGATTTCTCCTCTGCCCGTGGTTTTTTTCCCGTTAGGGTTTTCCACGTAAATCTTGGTGTCCCTGCTTCCGCAGTTTTCTTTTTCCGTTTCGCGTTCGATTCTCAACAAAATATTCAAACTAGAATCGGTCAACCGGAGGCTCGAAGAGTAGTTGACCAGGCCTAGTCCGCGGTTGAGCAGAATTATGGCAGAGTGGACAACTCTCGAAGAGCGAATGTTCAAACTAGAAACGGTTGGCCGGACGCTGGAAGAGCGGTCAACGGGACCTAGCCCGTAGTCTACCGCACTGGATTTTAAGAATTAAAATTCTTTGGGGAGTGTTATGTAAGTTCCTTGAGTTGGTTTTTATTCTTGTTATGGGTTCTAACGAACTTTTAAAGGTTTAGAAAAATGAATTAATTTGAATATGTATATTTTGATGTGTTCAAAGGATTAACAAGAGATTTGGATTCCTTGGATTTATATTTGTTTAAGCTTTGGCTTTGGCTTTGGTAGGCCCGATTTGAGGTAGGAGTTTATTTTATACCCATCATCACATCGTTTTTATAAAACCTTAGTTTTTAGATAAAATGATGTGTTTGTTTTATGATCGTCGGTTTTTGGTTTTATTATGTATTTTTTACTAGACATGTTTTATTTGAGCATGCATATTATTCCATTGATCATCTTGGTCAAGTGAACCAAGTTTGATCGACTTGTGATGGAGTCTTGTTTTTTGTTCACACATTCGACCATTGGAGAAAGTACTTGTTTGTCTTAACTAAAGTAATGAGACAATTGACTATATCGTGTTCTTAGATGCAAAACCTTAAACCTGATCAGAGTTTTATTGGTTTTATGGATCGCCAACTATCACTGTTATTATTTATGTTTATGGCATAGTGTGTTTGTAGTTCGTGAGTAACTCTATTTTAATTGGGTTTTTCATAATGTATAGTAGGGTCTAATTTATGTATGTATCACACTAAAGTAGAGTGTTTTATTGTTTACCCTACTACTTGTTTTATAAACCTGATTTATCTCAGATGTTTTATATGACATGCTCCTTATTTTATTTTATTTTTATTTTATCATGGTACATAAAACTTTACCCCAATTGAATTTATTCAATTTACTTCAACAACATTTCCCTTCAGAATTTAGCTCGGAGTATATTTTAATGTGGGTTTTCGTGTAAGATTTGACTTTGTTAATTCTTGATTAGTTTAAGTTGTACTTTCTCATTTAACTATGACACATTTACTTTGGACTTATATTACTATTTTATCTAATGTTACTATTGGACTTATGTGTTATCCCAATTTAGTTGAACCCTGACTATTTATTTTCTTATTTAAATCTTCTACTTCTAATTAAGTAAATAAGTTAAAGAGTCAGGTGACTCAGTTCGTTTTCGGGTGGTGTCGTTCTCCATTTTATCTCGAGTCTTCTTTTGGGTGTGACAAGTTCGGTTTGATTTTAATTTTTGAAAAACCAATTTTTAAATTGAGCTGAGTATAGAGGTTTTTAGTTCTTTTTTTCAAAACTGGTCATAACCAAATCGATATTATAAAGTTTTTAATTTTCATATTAAAAAAACACATAACAAAACTGAACAAAATCGAGACTAATTGAGTCTAAACAAATCAAAAGGTGAGTCAAAATCAACTTAAACTGAGTCCAAAGCGAAAAATTTTAAAACCAAAACCAAACGAAGCAAAACCTAAAAAAAAAGTCAATTCTGTTTGAATTTGGTTTCAAAAATAGATCGGTTCAATTTTTGTTTAAAAAAACATTTGAAATTGGGTGGAACCAAATCAATATGAACTAAACTGATTTCACCCCAGTTCATGATACAGCCCATCAGCCTAGGCAAAAAATAATTCGGAAACCGTACTATGCACTCTTAACATATTCAAGCACCTTTTTGCTACAACCATCCACTTCTGGGAAAAAGGACATAATTTTGTGTATCATTATTGTCACAATACGAACGGTTTGACTTCACCTAAGTTGATTCAAGTTACCATACTCTAAAGGTAAAGGTAAGAATATCCAATATTTGAGTTATTTATGCTTGGCAGAGCACTTACCCCATCAATCTTATTTTCTAAAACATCAAACACAACTAATTTGTATGCCAAAATCAAATGAATTAAAATTTAAACATACTTAAGTACTTTCCAAAAAGTATTAGAAACTGTGTTTTATAAAATTTCAAAAGGGTAAATGACAAATCAACCATCGTGGTTTTTTATCAATGACAAATCAACCACTATGGTATTTTTTTTAACAAGTTAACCACTGACGTATGGAAAAATGACAAATCCAATATCACAGTCACGTTCTTCGTTAACAAGTTGACGTGAGACACGGGGTGTCTCAAGACACCGTCTCAAGACACGCGGTGTGTTGAGACTGCAAAGACACCGCGACTCGGTGTCTTCGTCTGCAAACAATTCAATTATCATTTGCAATGTATTAAGCCAAGACAGAAAATGCAGGCACATAAGAGAGAATATTGTCGCGACGTTCATTGGCATCTGAGAAGAAAGACACTGCGGGTTCTGGGGAAAAAAATGCCCAAAATCTCAAGACACCACAATTTCTTGCGGTGTCTTTGTTCAAGACACCGCAGTTTTTGTGGTGTCTTGATTCACACAGCGCAGTTTTACGGTGTCTTGATCAAACACCACAGTTTTGCGGTGTCTTGAGTCAAGTCACCGCAGTTTTGCGGTGTCTTGGTGCAAGACACCGCATGTTTGCGGTGTCTGACTCAAGACACCACAAAACTGCGGTGTCTTAGTGCAAGACACCTCAAATGACACCTCATTTGAGGTGTCTTGCACCAAGACACCTCAAATCTGCGGTGTCTTGCACTAAGACACTGCAAAAATTGCGGTGTCTTGATTCAGACACCGCAGTTTTGCGGTGTCTTGAGTCAAGTCACCGTAGTTTTGCGGTGTCTGACTCAAGACACCTCAAATGAGGTGTCTTGAATAAAGACACCGCAAGAAATTGCGGCGTCTTGAGATTTTGAGTATTTTTCTTCCCAGACGCCCCCGTGTCTTTCTTCTCAGATGCCGATGAACGCCGCGACAATATTCTCTCTTACGTGCCTGCATTTTCTGTCTTGGCTTAATACACTGCAAATGATAATTGAATTGTTTGCAGACGAAGACACCGAGTCGCAGTGTCTTGAGACGGTGTCTTGAGCCACCGCGTGTCTCACGTCAACTTGTTAACAGAGAACGTGACTGTGATGTTTGATTTGTCATTTCCTCATACGTCAGTGGTTAACTTGTTAAAAAAAATATTATAGTGGTTGACTTGTCATTGACCAGAAACCACAATGATTGATTTTTCATTTACCCAATTTCAAAATGTATGATTACTATTAAAATTGAGAAACTACAATTTAAAATTTTGAAAAATGTGTTTTATACTGACTTAAAAAATTTAATTGTGAAATTTTTTTTTTGCAAAATATAAAAAAAAAGGTTCGTTGAAGATAATTAAAAATTATCTAAAATTTTAGGGTGTTCAAAACATATATCTATAGGTCTGAAGTCCTAAAGTAGATTTTAAAAATATATATATAAGATCATGACGCATAAACAACAACCATGATCAAGTTTAAAAATTTTAACTCAAGGATATGCATAGCAAGTTGTCCAATATCATGCTCAAGTTAGGTGTAACCACATAAGCTTATAGTATTGATGCTCAGGTTCGTGAGTGCAATCTTGTACTTCGTTAAGCATTAGCTATGGAAAATATAATAATTTTGATTAAAAAATCAATTAAATTAATTATAATAATCAAGTTTAGAATTGAAAAAAGTGATTGAATTACTTTAAAATTTTATTGTAGGGAAATTAACAAAACAACTGTTGTATTATAAAAAGTCAACAACTAAATAATTTTGCTAATAAATAAAACACTCAATTATGGAAAATGAATGACGCAAATATCACCGTTAACTTGAGGAAAATAACTCGACCATATCATTTTAAAGAACTCGCAATAGAAAAGAATTAATACCCATGGAAAAAAAATGCAAGAACTCGTGATTTCAGAGACTTTAGTGAAAAAGAACTAATAACGTTCAGTGAAGTAGAGTTACCATAGATTGAGTTTCATAACGCTTGAATTTTCATCGAATTAGAATTTAAAGTATTTATTTATTATATATTAAATAAATAAAACATTTTTTTTTTAAACGGAAGGAAATCCTTCCTTCTCGAATGCACACAGAGAGCAAGAGAGTGGTGAGAGAACCGAGAGGGAGGTTTCTGTAGGACCATGTGCACAACTATAGAGGGTGGGTGGTAAATTAGACGTGCTAAAATTTTTCCTACAATAATTAATTCTCTAAACCCTAAGTGATTTATCACATATAAAACATACAAATAATAATAATAATAATAAATAGCCAAAGGGATAGAGAGTGCAAACAATGTTATTCACGCGGTTTGGCAACCTCAGCCTACGTCCGCACTCCAAGCTTCCCACTTGGAGATCCTTAATCACCCAACCTCCCTAGTTGGTGATGATTGACTTTCACGGTGTCAATCAAACCTTTGCAATGACTAATTTTCAGGGTGTCACCCTTCTGTTGACTATTCACAGTGGGTCACCTTCAGTTTAAGAACAATGAAGAGTAAATAGAAAATTACAAACAAGAACCTAACTCTCCCAAATATAAAACTCTAGTTTGGAAGTATGGAGAGTTAGGTTTGACACTCTATTTGTTGAGAGAACTCAAGTATGGATTTTGACAGAGCTTCATTATGGTTCTCTCTCGATTACTTTGAGATTTGGAGTGTTTTCTATGTATAGAAACTGTGAAGCTGGTCGACCATTTCCGTTTTGGTCGATCGCATCTCAGTCGTTGGAATATTACCATTGTGAATTCTAGTCAGGTGGTCGACCATTTTAGCATTCTGGTCGACCACTTCTTCACAATTTCTATTTCTTGCTCGACTGCCTGATCGATCGATTCCTCGACCACAGAAATAAGATGCAATCTATTAAATATTGCGGTGGACCATTTCTTCACCGGTCAACCGATTCTTCAGCATGTGAAATTCTCGTACAATCTGCCATTTTTCCTGTCGATCAACCGATTGACCGTTTCCTTCGTTACAGAGCATTTTGGTCGACCTCTTCCACTGTTTTAACCTCTTCGTCGTGTTTTGCCCATTTTCATTCTTCTAAGTCCCAAAGATCATCAATCTATATGCTACATGGACTTAAGTAAATACATTAGATAACAATATTACTTGTATTAAGGGCATTTTCAATGAATATAAATAACGAATTCACTAATATTAACACATACACATTAAATAACTTAATTGTAAAAATAATATGTTATCATAAAAAAAAATCACCTAATATCAATTAGGCCAACAATCTCCCCCTTTTTTATGATGACAAAACATATTAATTTGTTTAATTATTTATCCTAAGCATGCGCATAAAAAATTGCATAATGTAATTTCTCCCCTTTAATTTATGCAATATATTTAACTTTTAGTTTCATGCAAACATGATATTCTATGAAACAACTTACCTAACTTCTACCATTTTTGTCATAATAAAAAAAAATTCAATGAGAATAAAGAGCTTAACAATGAGAATCAAATATTCAATTTAAATCATCAAAATAATAAGTCTTATTCCCCCTTTTTGTCATAAACCATTCCAAAAGAAATCATTGGGGAGCACAACAAAGTCAATAATAAATGAAAAATCTCCCCCTTAGCAATTATTCATAACATAAGCTCATTGAAGGAAAATTAATCAAACAATCAACATAATCTATTTTCTTCTCCCCTATAGAGTTGACAACAAGAATATATGGAGGGAAAACAACAAAAATATCTATCAAATCAATTCAACAATTTAAAGCAAATATTATTCCCCCTTTAGATATTATCCACTACATATAAAAATTGGGGAATCTACTCTATACAAATCATTCAATTAAACTTAACTCTCTCCCTTTTTGTCTTTATTTAAAGACAAATAAATCATTGGAGGGTGAACAATGAAGAAAAGATACCATTGTAAAAATACCAATTGAAACATAATTTTTCTTCCCCTTTATCAATAAGCAAAATCAAAGCAATGGGGAAGTATCAAATAAATAAATAAATTCCCCCCTTTGTCATCAAGCATACATAATAAATGGGGGTGTCTATGCATCAAACACAAACAATTCTATTTTCTCCCCCTATATTAAACATTTTTTGGGAGAAACTAAAACAAGAGTAAACCAAGAATAATAATTTAATTTATCACTTGTTGAGAAATGAAAACCTGTAATCATTAAAAAAATTCAAGATAAAACTATTCTCTCCCTATCTCAATGAACAAATTCAACTTAATGGGGAACTATAAAACATCAAAATAAAATACCAACAATCTTTCCATATATGCAATTTATGATAACAATTGTTGGATTAATAAAAATTAAAACCAAAATAATTTAATTGAAGAATTAAAAAAAATAATAAACCAATGATACAAAAAATATGCACATAATAGAATCAAATCAAGAAAACAAGTATAAGATTTTAACATATATACAAATGAACAATTCAAATCAAATTAAGAGTTTATGCAATTCATATAAACATTTTCATCAACCAAATATGCATACTCTTGATCCAAAAGTGAAAAACACCTAAGTGTTTTTTTTGGGCACTCAAACCTTTTTGGGTCATTTATCCTTTGGAATGGTTCCTTTTGGAACACAAACCATTATAGAGTTAATCATTTTGTCATTTGATTTCAAATAACAATAAAATGATTTATGTCCAACACAATTACAAGTATTACAAGTAGATGAGTCAACAAAGAAATTATTATATTTTTTTTTAACAAAGGACTGATAGCCAATTCTAGCTGTATCAAATGTAACCCTTTGTTTACCTAAAAGCATGTTCAAATTGTTGCTACCATTAGTGAATTTCAAAACAATAGAATTCAAATCATCATTTTTCACTTTCAATTCACTAATATCAAAGAGATTTAATGGTAGCATTCAAATTTTCATTCATGCTTTTAAACTCAACAATTTGATTTTCAAAAGATTTAATCATCTCAACATGTTTTTTCATCAAATTGTTATTCTCCTTTTTCAACAAATTATATGTAGACTTAAGAGCTTTAAATTAATCAAACAATTCATCAAAAGTATCCATCAAGTCATTATCATCACAATTATCTTCTAAATCACAAGAAGAATTGTTTACCACAATTTCCTTAGCCATTAAGCAAATGCTTGTCAAACCCGCATTTTATGAGGATGATTCTTCATGTGTGGCCTCAAGGAGTCTCCAAATTTGATGTGCATTCTCACATCTTTGTACCCTTTCAAATTCATCTCTTGTTAAAGCACAATATAACACATTAGTAGCTTCAACATTTAAACTCAATTTGCATTTATCATTCTCATTAAATTCAATATATAATTTTGGAACATTAATTCCATTTACACATTTCATTGGCACATATGGCTCATTTTCAATTGTATGCCACAAGTCATAATTCAAAGATTGTACAAATATCTTCATCATAAATTTCCAATATAAATAATCATTACCCTCAAACAATGAAGGTCTATAAATGGATTGATCTTCAACATGCATATTGAAATCCATAATAGATAAAATCTCAAGATATTTGTCAAAAAAATTTATAATAAGAAATTAAATCAAATCAACAAAATTATACAATATACACCATAAACACAATATCACACAAAAAGTTATTTAACGCTACTCTGATACCACTTGTAGGACCGTGTACACACCTATAGAGGGAGGGGGGAGGTGAATTAGGTGTGCTAAAATTTTTTGTGCAATAATTATTTTTCTAAACAATAAGTGATTTATCATATATAAAACATACAAATAATAATAATAATAAAGAGTTTAAGGGATAGAGAGTACAAACGATGTTGTTCACGTGGTTCGACAACCCTGGCTTATGACCGCGCTCCAAGTTTCTGACTTGAAGATCCTTAATCACCCAACCTCCCCAGTTGGTGATGATTAACTTCACGAGTGTCAATCAAACTTTTACAATGACTAATTCTCAGGTCGTCACCTTTCTCTTGACTATTCATAGGGGGTCACCCTCAGTTTAAGAATAATGAAGAGTAAATAGAAAGTTACAAACAAGAACCTAACTCTACAAAATATAAAACTCAAGTTTGGGAGTATGGAGAGTCAGGTTTGACACTTTATTTATTGAGAGAACTCAAGTATGAATTTTGGCAAAGCTTTGCTATGGTTCTCTCTCGATTACTTTGAGCTTCGGAGTGTCTTCTATACATAGAAACTGTGAAGTCGATAACCATTTCCATTTTGGTTGACTGCATCCCGACCGTTGGAATATTACCGTTATGAATTCCAGTCGGGCGATCAACCATTTTAGCATTCTGGTTGACCGCTTCTTCACAATTTCTATTGCTTGCTCGACCGCCTGATCGATCGATTCCTCGATCGCAAAAATAAGAAGCAATCTTTTAAATGTTGCGGTTGACTATTTCTTCACTGGTCTACTGATTCTTCAATAGGTGAAATTCTCGGACAATCTGTCATTTTTGCGATCGATCAACCAGTCGATCATTTCCTTCATTACAGAGCATTTTGGTTGACATCTTCAACTGTTTAGTCGACCTATTCGTCGTGTTTTACCATTTTTCATTCTTCTAAGTTCCAAAGATCAAGCTATATGCTACATAGGCTTAGGTAAACATGTTAGATAATAATAATACTCGTATTAAGGGTATTTCCAATTAATATAAATAATAAATTCACTAATATTAACAAATACACATTAAACAACTTAATTGTACAATTAATACCATCATCATCATAACAAATCACCCAATGCCAATTAGGCTAACAGTTTAACCGTTCTTTCATCTGATCTGAGTCTCTAACGTCCTGACGTACAAGTTTTGTGAAGGTTCTCTTACGGTATGTTGATATCTAACATTTTTTTTCCTTTTAAAAAATTTTTACATGTCGAATTCAAATTTGGATTCGAATTGGAAAACTCGTAATCTTTGGTTATTTCTGCATTATTGTAGTCGATCTTCAGTTTATGTAGGGTCTTAGATCTATTGGGGGTGGAAATTGTTTAAAAGGTCAAAATTTTTTGCAATATCCATTGGAGGAGAGTTGGCTCTGGGCATCCGCTAGTCTAGTCAGGCATTGGATTTCTATTGTGGAAGTCCTCGATAGTTGTTCGGACATCCGCTATGGGCAACCACAATTGAGGTTTGGATGGCCGCAGCGAGCATCTGTGGCTGGACCCTATGCATCTGCAGTTGGGTCTAGATGACAATTTCTGAGTTCCAGTCGACTGTTTTGCTATTCGGACGTCTGTGGAGGGTTCCTAGGCGTCTGCACTAGTGTGTTTAAGAGGCAAATTTTTTCGCTGAGGTGGGTCACTCCCATTTTGTTTAGGGTTTTAGTTTTAGTTTAGAACCATACTTATCCCTAATGTTTTGATTGAGATTCTGACGTCAATTTTGTTGTAGGTCCAAACTGTGTTCCATATTTCATCTGTTCCCAATTGCGCATTCTGATTAGTTGATAAGGCTTTATTTGTTATTGAGGTAGAGATTTTATACTATAATGCATTGCATCATGGTTTTTAAAATGGTATTTAGAAAAACCTGATATGGCATGTTCGACAACACGTCTGTTTTTGTATTATACATACACATGTTTTCCATGTTTACTTTATGCATGCATATCACTTTCATACTTTTGTTGTTTCTATTTACTGGTTGATGAATTCTCCTGTTGTTTTGGGTGGTTTTGGTGTCAATACAACATGACGCTATCCTAGTACACCTTGTACTATGAGAAGGTGTTTTGTTTGTACGACGTGAAATAGTCTACAATATTTCATAAGTCAGACATAATACATCCAATGAATTTTTTAGTCGAATATAACTCATAGGGGGCAATATAACTATGAGTACTAGCCATCGAACTATAATCCAAACTCGTTCGAGACATTTCTACAATCTTGAACACTCCAAAACCGGTAATCTTTGGCTCATAATCTTCGTCAAGAAGTATGTTGGATGATTTTATATCTCGATGAACGATGGACGAAGAACATTCATGGTGCAAATAAGCAATACCCTTTTGCAGCTCCTAGAGCAATTCTATACCCCTTATACCAATCCAATTTAGGCATTGTCCTTTTATTCTTCTTCCAAGAGCTTAGGAAAATTACCATTAGCCATGTACTCAAAACTAAATAATTCGATCCTCTTTTCGTTAAACAAGCGTAAAGCTTCAACAAAGACCACAAATCCATAACAAGAAAAGTAGGGTTTGATACTAGTCAACAAACATATATCAAGATTGAAGACAACCTCATCCGAATTGTTACAAGTGTCTTGCCAAAGAGTTAAATCAGTACCAATATCATGAAGTTTTTTTATTCCATCCAATTCTAAAAAGTCAAGCAATTAATATATTTGATAACATATACCTCTTTGAGATACCTTTGTTTGCTTTGCTTATCTTCGCATTTTTGCATTTTTGGATATAAATACTTGGATGCAACATACAATGATTGACAATTAGATAAATATTAACATAATTAGAATGTATCTAATTTGTTGGTATACATCCATTTAATACTTGCAATGATATTCATATTCTTGTAATATAACTTTTTATTGGTGGTCTCAAATAGTTTTGTTTTCTAAAAAGAAATTATTTTATATATTAATAAAAATAAAAATAATTAAATGATTAACTATTAAATATTTATATTATATTGATAAACAATTATTCTAATTTAAAAATTAAATAAATTTTAAAAAATTGAATAAATTTTAAAAATATACTTTATATTGATATAGACCAAAAACATTAGAAACTTGTACATGCTATACTATTTAGGCTAATTTAACTTGTTCGACTTGTGGCTTGCTAGTCAGCTAAAGTTAAAAAAAAAATAGATTGCCTTGTTAAACTCGGTTATTTAGACTCATTACGATCGTTATGCTCGAATTGTTTAATTTGTTAGGCTCATGAAGCTAGATTTTTTTTTTTTTTTGCTTTCCTGACTCGCTAGATATCTCTAAGAAAATAAAAGTATTTTTATTAAAAGATACAACAATTTTAAGAAATTAAAAATTATAGCTTTTAATTTTCTATTTTAATAATGTAAAATTTGAAATGATAATATTTAACAACTAATTTTCTTATACACTTCTTTTATTTCTCTCTTTCATCTCCTCTCTCATTTTTTATGTTCTTTTATATAATTTAATAATTTACTTTCACAATTTGTCAAACAATTAAAATTGTTAAATCACTTCTATAAAATTAATTTACTAAACAAATGCTACTTTTTTTTACGGCACATTATTTTCAAAACATAACTAATAATAATTATTAAAAAAGTTACATAAGAACAAGTTAGCCCATTTTGGTTTGGTTTTAGAAGACATAAAATTGTTTTTTAATAGCTTTTGCATAAATTAGTGTTTTAAAAGTAAAAAATAATTTTTTTTTTCAAAAGATACAACAATTTTGAGAAGATAAAAAATATAACTTCTTAAATTTTATTTTGTTTTAAAATTTGAGATTCAGTTATAAATAATATATTTTTCAGTTATTCTCTTTTAAGTTTTTAAATAATTACGTAAAATTTAAAATTTTTTAAAGTATTAAATCTCCCCTTTATTCTCTAAGGCGAGACTAATCCGATTCAATTCAATTTCATCTTTAATTGGAATATAACGGATTGTCATGGTTCTAAAATTTCAAAAAACCTTGGTTTTAGAATCAAAATCAAATTGAGGTCTTCAATTTTGTTCAGTTCAGTATAAATTTAGTTTTCGATTTGGCCTTGGTTTTTTGTCCGAGTTAGTTGGTTTGATCTCATGATCGGCTAATTTTTTTCAGTCTGATTCCACTTATTATTTGATTTTTGTAACTTTTTGTAATTAAAAAATATACAAATGTAATGTCAATTTGATTTGGTACTCATCAACTTTAGTTTTACCATTTCTTTTTAAAAATTGGACCGAACCAAACCGAACAAAGATACTCAATTAGTTTACTTTGGTTTATCCTGATCAGTCCAATGTGGTCTCCCTCCTCTGGCTTCCCCTCTGTTTGTTTTAGTTTTTATTTTAATTAATTTTGTATTACCATAATATATTTATTTATTTTACTTTATTTTTATTTATTGATAAAAAAATTTTATTCTTGATTTTTAAGTATTATTTTTAATTAAACACTTATAAAAATATTTTTAAAATATAAATTTATCAAACACTTATTTCATTTTTTATATAGTTAATTATTTTAACAGAATAAATAACAATAATTGTTTAAAGAAAAAATGACAAATCAACTATTGTACTTTGAAATCAATAATAAGTTAACCACTGAATAATTTTTACTAACAACTTAAACAATGAACTATAAAAAATCGACGCTGCAAACATCATTGTTACCTGTTAAGAAATATTACTGCAAAGATATCACCAATTCTATGTTTACTTTCTGCAAATTCTAATTTTTATGCTAAAATTGTAATAATTGAAGCAATTTAACGAGAAGATGATGTCGAGAAGTTCTTGCATGGTTCGATCTGTCGTCAAAAATAATTTTCACATTTTCAGTTTTCCGAACATCTTCTCATTGTCAAAAACAATTCTCTCTTCTCGATTTCACCGTCTAGTTCTCATCACCATATTCTCCTTCCTCTTCCTGGTCCATCGTCGTCACCCAGTTTTCATCACCAATATCTCACTTTTTGTAGAGGAAAATAATTGTGTTTGCGGCGAAAAGTGATCATTCCGTGACGGACAATAATTTTTTCGCAAGCAGACCATTGTCGTTCTGTGGCGTTCTGTTGCGGAATGACAACTTTTTTTAATGAATAGTGGAAAGACAACATTCTGTTGTGAAAAGACAACATTCTGACATTTTTTTTAATGAAAAACATAACTATGATGTTTGCTCCGTCCATTTCTGATAGTTCAGTGGTTAAGTTGTTAACAAAAATACTTTAGTGGTTGACTTGTTATTAACCACAAAGTACATTTTCCCTTGTTTAAAAAGCTACAATCATATCAAAGTAACTCTAAATAATTGTGTGGTTGAGGGACGGGTTAGTTTTCCAAGTTTGACATAGACAAGTTTTTGGTAATGGAAACGAAAAAACTCAAGAACAAGAATATATGTGATGTGAATTATAACGGATCTTCTCACGAATCAAGATCAGAAGGGTGGAACTATGACCCTAGCTAGACCTGTAGACTAGAACCGGAGTATTCCGAAGAGGAGCTTGACCCTAACCAAACTTGTCGGCTAGAACCAAAGGTATCAAAAGTTTGATCTTTCAAGAATCCACTTGAAGAGATCAAGTTCTTCGCAAAGGACTCAAAAGAAGAAAATCTCCCCAAAAAGCAAAAGCTCTCAATTTTATTTGTCAAAAGGTTCCTAAAAATTGTTCTCTAAGGTGCTTTTATAAGCTAAACATAAAGTAAATCTCATCCTAATAAAATAAGAAAACCTATCTTCAAATAAGATAAAATAAGATAAGATCTAACTAATAAATGGTATGTGTTCGACATGTGCTCGAACTAATTAATGGCATGTGTTCGGCATGTGCTCAACTCACTTCTTTAGGTGTGCCTTCATCTTGAATCTTTGAATCTCCTAAACAGAATCGTAGGTCTCTGTTCGTAGACTTTTTGGCACAACAAAAAAACTCCAAATTCAACAAACCAGCCCATTCTAGAAACCTTGGGATGTCAGCTACATTCTTCATGAAGAACACTTTCCGATATAAAATATCTAAGGTTGTCAAAACTGCCAAATAGTGCTTCGAGGTCGGATCAACGATTCTGCATTTTACCATAAGTCTCTCAATCTTGTGCTTAATTTTCCACATATGCTTCATCTTGAAGAATATCATAATATATTTGAATGATAGATGAATGTATTTCATCATTTTTCTCTTTTGACCTTTTCTTGGATTTCTTCCTCAAAAAGTTGAAGTCTTTCATTCATCTTCTTTATCTTTGCTCTAGTCTTTCAGCCTCCAATGCCTCCTAATGAATCATTGTCTTTGTAGGTTTTCTAGATCACATCAATATGAGTTCACAAAGGATCTCACAACTAGAGAATAATTGTCTAACCCTAATATAATGTCACTAATGTGTTATTGGTCGGTCCAATAATCAACTATCACTAACAACAATGGTTTAATTTAAGAAAATTAACAAAACAACCAATATAATAAGGAATCAATGACAAATCAACCACTAAATAATTTTTACTAACAAATAAAATACTTAACTATGGGAAAAGAACAAAGCAAACATTGCGGTTACATTTTTTGTTAAAAAATGTAGTCTTTCTATTGAAGAATGTTGTCTTTTTGCAACGGAACATTGTCTTTCTACTGCGGAAAGTGAATCATTGAAATAAGACTCATGAAATATTACTTTCCTCATAGAAAAGACAATTTTTCTCTATAGATAAGAAACAAATCCATTGTCTTCTTTGTGGGAAAACACAAACAAGTTGTGATTCTCCTATGGACAATAAAACAATTCTAAATCATTGGACATCTAAAACATTATATATTCTTTCACATCTTTTAAATTATAAAATTAAAAAAATTTAAAATCAACTTATACAATATTTTTTCAAATCCATTGACCATGAATATTAGCTCTTTCTACTGAAAATATCTGAAATCACAAGTTCTTGCAGTATTTTCCATGGGTATTAGCTCTTTCTGTAAAAAGTATCTAAACTCACAAATTTTTGCAATATTTTCCATGAGTATTATCTCTTTTTCATTATGAGTTCTCTAAAACGATATGATCGAGTCATTTCCCTCAAGTTAACGGTGATGTTTGCGTCGTTCATTTTTCATAATTGAGTGTTTTATTTGTTAGCAAAAATTATTTAATAGTTGGTTTGTCATTGATCTCATAGTTAAGTGGTTGTTTTGTTAATTTCCCTTTAATTTATAATATTTTTCAAACATTCCAAAATAGTGAAAAGTTCGATCTAATTTTGTGCACCTTCTCTTATTTCTCATCGTCCACCACCAACCAAACTCTCAGCATGTGTTAGCAACATAATATACAATTCCGAATAAATATTACCCAATTTTGAGTATTCAACTACAAAAAGATAGATGTAATTTGTTCATCACATACTAATCAACTAATGGAACACAAGGCTAACTCATCCTTGATTGATAATCAAGATTTTTGAAAATTAATCTCCATCCTCATGCAAATCAAGTAACTTTCAGCGTTAAATTCCTAAATAACAATAAGTATCCCTTCATGGGTGGGTGGGTGCAGATTGTTAATAAAAAGAGCATGGCGGTGGGCGACCGGATCACAATTAACAAATCAATGTACATATTCGTCTTGCAATTACATAGAATTTGCCCTCTTGAAATCACTACTTCTTCGCTAAAACTATCTAAAAACTATGATGATTAAACAAAAAAAAGGGCAAACTTCAAAAAAATTGGGTAAAAAAGTCGTACCAATGCATTCCTTTCCTTCAGCACCTACTGCAAAAACTTCAAGACTTCTGTCACCCCCGTAATCCAGCCAACGGCATAACGAGAGGGTAGCACATGATCTGAGGAGCAAAAATGGTGGTCGATAAGTAAAATTATGAACAACTGCTAAAGCAAATGTTCAAGAAAGTCCTCTTATTCTCAAGGTCTTGCAAAAACACATGCAGGAGAAAAATGATAAGTTACCATTTCTCTTTAAGGAAGGTAGGCAGAGCAATGAATATTCATAATCTACCAAATTAGAAACTAAAAAATACTTATCTAAGTGGATGAGTTCATTCCTAATTGTCTAATCATTACTACCACATAAAATTATTTCCACTCAAATGGTCTATTATGATGCAATAATATCAAATCTAAACAAACTAAAACATGATGACCAAAATCACCTATGTCCTGAAAGAAAGTTATAATGTTAGCTTCCAAAACACAAATAGTATGCCGCTTTCTCTTAAGTTATTCAAATGAGAAGATGGATGTACACATATGCTAGATTATTTTTCACTCTTTGAGGTAAAATCGATTATTTCAGATCAGTTTTTAAAGTCGCTGGTTCATAGAAAAAGGATCATTTTCTTATGATCTACTGTTTTGCTGAATCTAGGTAATTGATACTGTATGTAATGCTAAGTGAATTAATGATGAAAACAAATAAGGAGAAGACCAAGAAGATGCTCCTTTCCCCATAAGGAGAAGCCTTCCAAAATTAAAGCTATCAGCTAATATTAAAACGAAATCTATTATTCTAGGCTATTAGAGTTCAAACATAAATTAAAAGTAGGGAACGTCTATAACAAATACTCGTACAGTGCTTTACTGTATCACCACAAACAAAAACACCAGCTTCATAGGTGATACACTTTCGAAAGCAACAACAAAACTGACAAAACACTGAGCTTTGTATGCAAGTAATTGCACTTTAACTACCACAACTAGCTCCATAAATCTCATGGACAGGTAAAAGAAAAGGCTAAAATATGCAGAAGTTTTTCAAAAATCACACATCAACTTCACATTATACCTGAAAATTTTGGAATTTCCCTCTTACAAAATTCAAACTTTTCATAACCCGGTTGCCATCTTTCTAAATTACTACGAACAACAAATGAAACGACTGTATAAAAAAGTAACGAAATCAAATTAATAACCTTGTTGCTTTCAAGCAACGGCAAGAGTTTGTTGCTTGAAGCCAAAATGTCACAACTCCCACTAGCAACGCTCAAAGAACAAACTTCTTCTTTGACCCGACATTGGCCATAAAAATTATGCTCCTCTTGAAATTTCTCTTCTTGGGATTAGAGAGTCAGAGCACTTGGACATGTCACGTTGATAGACTCCTCTTGAAAAACAAATTCTGCTTGTGTTTCCTTTTCTTCACTTACTTCTTCATGAGTAAGTGCCAAGGAAGCATCTTCCCTAACTACACGTGCAACTTCGAAGATTTCTTCTTTCAAGCAAACTTCTTACTCCAACTGAGATTCTATTATAAGAAGTAGCCCTTCTTCATGAAATATGACCTCCTCTTTGATATACTCCTCTACCCTTAAGGTTCCTCCACTGCCTCAACATGGCCTTGCGCCTGCAAAGGCGAAGAGCATGTATGCTCTTGTTTCACTAACAAGTTGTCAAGTAGTTGACCTATATTTTTCAACGAGGATTTTATGTCCATGAGTTGGCTTGTCAACTTCGTGAAAGAGGTCAAATACAAGTTGATTAAAGAGTTGGATCATCGTTATAAAAATCCAAGTTTTCATAAAATGGTAACGAAATGATATAAAATCTGACTTCATGTCTAAATTCTCTGACGTAGAATCCTTATACATGTGTTGTGATTTGGTTTAATCCCGATCCAGAAGAGTTCTGCCTCTTTCTAGATGGTTATCACTTCTCTACTACCAATGGCGAAAAATTGGTTTTGGTCAAAATGATGAGTATTCACATTGTTTTGGGCAGCTTGATGAGAAGATCCATCAACTACTATTCTTGTAACTTATGCCAACAATATATGGTATGTCATATCCTAAACATGGACTAAGATAGAAGCATTGGATTGAACAACTCGATCTTTGAAGATGATCTAACTGCCCAACCCAAGGCCTTAGTCCATGGTTTATTGGTGAAGATTTTAAACCAAATTAAAAATCATAGCGCACATAAGATAGATCAAGGTCCACATAGTGATGATAAGCAATAAAGATAATGCAATAAAATTAAAACCACATGGAAGTATTATGCAAGAAAAGAACACCCAATATAAATTGTTCATACCAAAATTTAAAAGAGATAAATAAAACAAGTCCTCATCAAAAGGAAAAAAAAAACACTTCGAAAGAAAGAATACAAGAAGGAACTTCACAAACTCGATCACTCCTAATCATGACTATCATTATCCTTCCCTAAGAAAAAAGTAGTTTTTGGGGTAAATAGACTACACTCAATATGGAACCTATCATAATACCTAATGCATAAGATAACTAATTTTATTTATTAGTTGAAAGTAGAGGTCGCTAACGAGCCAAACCGAGCCGGCTGAGCCTGAAAAAGTTTGGCTCGTCGAGCCTACCAAGCTTAACGAGCCGGCCGAGCCTAACGAGCCGAGCCTAACGAGCTGAGCCTACCGAGCCGACCGAGCCTTAACGAGTCGAGCCTAACGAGCCAAATATACATAAATAATAATATCGTATATAAATATATTATAAATTATTTTCAATATTATACAATTTAAAACTTTAAAAAATATTTATTTTTATAATGTAAAAATATTATAAGTAATAAGTTAATTGAATAAATATTTTTATTACAATTTCAAAATGAAAATGAAAATTACAATTTCAAATTTAAATGAAAATTTAAATTACAATTTCAAAACACAACTTACAAGTTAAAGAAAATATATAAAAATAAAAATTACAATTTCAAATTTAAATGAAAATTTAGTCTTCGACATCCAAATTTTTGAATTCTTCAATTATGTCATCCTCTTGTTGTTGATCTCTCGTCACAGCGTCGTTCCAATCCTTCATGCAAATGAGTGCCTCAACGATTTCTGGTGCAAGTCTTCCTCGTTTATCATCGTACACACGTCCACCTGCACTAAAAGCAGACTCCGATGGTACTGTAGAGACAGGAGGTGTTAGTAGATCACGTGTCATTCTAGAAATAATAGGAAATGAAATAGAGTTGACTCTCCACCAAGCCAAAATATCAAAATGATCGTCGCAAGGAATGGGATGATAGGTGTTAAGATAAATATCAAGTTCATTTCTTTGTGAAGTATAAGAATGAACATTGCTATCTATTTCATTAAATATATCATCCATAAAATCTTGTGGATCTCCACCACAAGCACCACTACTAGAGCTAGCATGCATATGTGAAGAAGGAAAAGAACGAGTAACATTAGAATATTTAAGGTCATAAGAAGAAAATAAATTCTCAATTTTATTTTTTAATTGAGCACCATTAATTGAAGAAGTACCTAAATTAGAAGAAATTTTATCAACCATTATACACACTCCATTTAATTTAAATCTAGGATGCATTATGCATGCAAAACAAAATATATTATGTATGTTAAGCCAATATTTTTTAAATTTTCTTTCCATTTTTTCAATTAATGCACAAAATTCGTTTCTTTGTCTAAATTTTTTAAAAGTACCCGTTAATTTTATAAAAATTGGGAGAAAAAGATGAGTAGTGGGATAATAAATTCATGAACATTCATTTGTAGCTTCAAAAAATGATTTTAGAAAATCAAGAAATAAATTAGCAATATCGCAACTACTATGATCAAGAGTAATACATTTTGTTTTTTCACTAATAAAAACACAAATAACTAACCAATATGGCTTAGCATTTTCTTAAGTCGAATTCCACCTTGTATCTACATTGTTTTTTAATTTTCTTGGTTTAAATTGAGCAGCTTTACAATATTCTCTATATTCTTGCTGTCGCGTATTAGATGAAGTAATATAAGAAATTCCAGATCGAATAGATTCAATATGATGCGAAATAAATGACATGTCATTTCGAACAACTAAATTTAAAATATGACAAACACATCTCATATGAAAAAGAGTATTATGAGCCGTACCTAATTGAAATAACTTTTTAAATTCACCAATTGCAACATCGTTAGCAGAAGCATTATCTAGCGTAATACTAAAAATTCTATCTCTAATAGCATATTCTTGCAAAATTCCAACAATATATCTATAAATGGTAACGCCACTATGTGGATATTCACAACTACGAAATCCTAATATTCTTTTATTTAATTGCCAAGAGTCATCAATGAAATGAAAAGTTACGACAATATATCCTAAAGCATTAGGTGCACTTCATAAATCAGAAGTAATACAAATAGACATAGACGGAGCATTTGAAAAAAATGCAATTAATTCATTTTTCATATTATTATACATTTTAATAATATCACTTCGCGTCGTACTTCTAAGGACTCATCTAAAACTAGGATTAATATACTCTTTCATAAAATTTTCAAATAACTCGCTATCAAACATAGATAAAG
>CM039474.1:21889570-21910764 GCA_022433065.1 Begonia loranthoides | reverse complement strand
CGAGGATCCAACGGACAAGGATCGACGTCCGTCTTCGCCAGGCGGATTAAATCCTGGCCGTCGATCCGAGGCACGTCCCTCGCTCGATCCAACGGCCAAGGATCTTTGTCCGTCATCGCATCTGGCAGGGACACCAGATTCAATCCTGGCCGTCGATCCAGACGAGAGACGATCCTCGTCGATCCAACGGCCAGCGAATGTCGTACTTCGGTCGGCTCTGGACGATTCGACCGTCGGCTCTGCCATCACCCTTCGACTCCGTTCGACGCCGCTAGACAGGGTACAAACGGGGGGTTAACCTCGACGGCTCTGGACGGAAATCGTGACTACGAGGTCGCCGGCGACATTTTCTCATAGTTCAGGATTTTAGTTGTTAAAAAATAATCTCCAGGATTTGACTTGTCGTTGATCGCAAACTATAGAGTCTACAGTGTTATTTACCCTTATTTTTATTTTAGTGCAACTCATGGCTGAGCAGTTAGCAAAGATGTACGTGCGTGGTTGACTGTGAATAACACTAGCCTATTGTCTTGCCCACTTATTAAAGAAACTGGCAATGTAAAAAAGCAAAGTAACGCCATCTTATCTTTTTTTCCACTGTGATTTAGTACTTGTTGTAGTTATGACTGACTTTTCTTCAATTCATCAAAGCAGCAGAATTAGAAACTATGTCCTCTTTCCAACTCATCTTTTCTCTCTCTTTCATCTTTGTCGCTGCAACTTTCTTTCCCATTCTGGTCACCAGCACCGACCACATTGTCAGAGCTGACCATGGCTGGAACCCCGGCATCAATCTGGGCTAATAACCATACCTTCTATGTCGAAAACCTTATATGTAATGTAAGACTCTGGAAATTTTAAAATATGATTTTATCTTATAAGGTGGTATTTATGCTTGAAAAGTGGTGGTTTATTGTTGTTATTGTGAATGTTTGGAATTATAATGATTAAGAGTATTAGTTATGGGAACGTAGAGTTTGCCGTGGTTGCGGTCGTTCTTAAATTATGAGCGAACAACTGAGTTAAGAGCGGATGCCCGAACACCCTCTTGGGAGTGGGCAGGGATTTTAGAAGCCTCTTTAATTTTTAGAGAGTGGGCATTCGGGGATAAGTGCAAGAGTCCAAATTTGAAAATCCCTCTCAAGAGCAAACATCCAAACATGCTTTCTGGACTAGTCGTCTGGATTTGTTGCAGATGTCCGGATGAAAAAGAAAAACTTCTCGCAATAGCGGATATCCGACACATTAGAACCACGTTCAAAAACATAATGGCGAGGCATGAGCGATCGTCCAGGAAGTCAGAAGATCTTCATATCATTGCAGAAATTTTGGTGTGCAATGATTTGTCCAAGTTGATTTGATATGTTAATGTGCACTCCTTTAGGTGGGTATGGATATTAGAATTAAAGGCTTTAATTAAATCAATTATAGAAGTCTTAAGCTATAAGTATATGCCAATGTTATTGACAAGTGACAACATCTACTCTCGTCTTTATATGGGCTTTTGGAAGGACGCTTCGTCTTCATCCCCCTACCCCATGAAATTTGTTCACTTCCAGATATTTAAGAATTCAAACTTGAAATTCACCCAATCAAATTCAGACATACCGACATTGTTAAAATCATCTCGTAGATTATAGATTGAGGCTCAATAGAACACAAATTGCTAATTTTATGGTAAATATGTTCTTTCCTACTACTCTATTCCGTGCATATTTCTAACGCTAAAGCATTTCATCACTGATGAACTTGGTTTAGTGTTCGCATGGAACTAGGAAACATAAATGGCAAAGACAAGGCATTATAGATTTTGTTGTTCCCACAATTTCCTCAGAAACCTTGTTCCAACGTTAACAGGATATCATGGTTGGATTTTCTGTGAATTTAATCTTTTCTATCGTTCATCGTATTGCACACCAAATGTTGGACAAAATGACCCTACCAAAATGATGCAACCAAGTAGCACTATTCTTAGCCATTGTGATTTCACAAAAAAAGGGGAGGAAGATTACATAAGAGGCCTCGTTGCTGACGGTGGTTCAGACTCCAGTAGATCCAAACCCCCCATCGCCTCTCTCAGTCGCATCCAAATCTTCTACCTCTGAAACTTCGGGCATCATGATCTTCTCAAGTATCAGCTGCGCAATCCGATCCCCCACTTTCACCTCAAAATCTGTATCACAGTGATTGAACAGAATAACTCCCACCGGACCTCGGTAATCACCGTCGATCACACCTGCACCAACGTCAATCGAGCGTTTCCAAGCCAATCCCGATCGCGGAGCTACCATAGCAAACACAATTTCATTTCAAAGAAGAAATAGATACATAGATTTCTTACTTGCGCATAATATTTGGAAAACCTTACCAATCCGACCATAAGTTCCTTCAGGGATGGCTATGCTTAGATCGGTGGGTATCAGAGCTTTCCCTCTGGCTGGAACTTTCGTCTCCATCGCACTACAACACGATACCTTTAAATATTAGATTTACATTCAAAAATGCAGATTTAAATTGAAAAAAAAAAAGAAGATCCAATCCACCTCGAGAGATCGTAGCCGGCGGAGAGAGCAGAGGCTCTGGAAGGGAGGGTAGCTTTTTCTGAGAGTTTCTTCACTTTCAGAAGCGGAAGAGTTTCAGCCGTCGGCATTCCAATTGCGCTTTGATAACCCATACGAGTAGAAGGAAAATTGTCAAAACTGAAGGCTGCAAGGGAGGGAGGGATGGGTGATTTAAAGAAAGGGTGATTTAAAATTTAATTTTAAATGGAGAAAGAGCGGCAAGATCTGCATTTTGGGGCGCTGTTTCCCTCCATTCAAAACATAATGTATTAAAGTGGCATAAACTTGGAGCTTAATATGTGTCCTATTATAAGAATGCCTACAGTTTAATGGATTTCTAAGTGTATAAGTGACAATAAGACTCTAAAATTAGTGCTCATGCTTTCTATTAACGCTTCTTAACTACTAGTTAATATTTCATGTTTGTTTCAATTTATTCTTGTAGCTTTAATTTATTTTTGGGTAAAATATAAATTAAATTTCTTTTTTAATAAAATTTATTTATAATTTTGGAATCCCTTCAATTCAAATTTTGAACTCTTTCTTTTAACAAAATGGATTTTCAACTTTCCTGTAAACAAATTAGACCTTATTATTTAGCAATGGAATCGATTCAGGTTGAACTAGATAAATAAAACTAAATTGATGGTTCAAGTCCGGTATGGTTCGATTTCAATTTTTGAAAAATCAATTTTCAATGCTTTTTTTTTTTTAATAAGTTGAAACTTAACTAAATCATTATAATAATCTTTTAATTTTAAATATTATAAAATACTGCACCAAATTTATTAAAATTGGCGAAAACCAAGCAGAAACAGACTAAGAAAACCAAAAATTGAGTCCAAACATTAACAAATTGAGTTCAAATGGAAAAAAAAAAAAAAATCTTAAACCAAACAAATATGAAAATATCAGTTTGGTTTGGGTAGAGTTTCAAATTCAAAATCTAGTTTATTTAAGGCGTGTTAGACGAGGAAGTCGAACTCAAAAAAGCCAAGCCAAATCTAACTCACCCAAGTAAAGTATAAATCCATATTTTAAAATCATCCTCATTTTTTTTTAATTTTCATTTAAAGAGAAACATATTGATCCATTTAGGAAGTAAACAACTTGAAATAAGCTTAATGCTTACATATACAACTTCTATTTATTAGAAAGAATATTACTCCTTATTTCTATTCATCATGAAATGATCACACTTAGTTCAGTATTTAACTTCAAAACCACACTGAACCCAAAAACCAAAATTCAAAAACAAAAAAAAAAAATTTGAGAAAACTGACTTCAAAATCGACTACAGCACCAAAACACCAAAAATTGAACGCACTAAAAAAATCAAAACTGAACTAAAACCAAATCGATGAGAACAAAAACCGAGATTTGGTTTTCGGTCCAATTTGTCATTGTCCTTGGTTCGGTTTTTTGGTTTTGATTTTGAATAAAAACCGAACCGATTCCACCTCATGCCGAATAAGCTATAGATTATGAATAAAAAAAAATGAAAGAAAAGAGACGTGATTTTAATCAAATCGCAATGTTTTTGTCATTGTCCTAGTACATTCTCATTGCGAAGCAAATCCAACGGGTCACATTTCATCTCTTCCTCCTCTTTCTTCAACAAAATGTATGTACAGGTTCATCTCAATCTTCAAAAGAATCCTGTTGGTTGAGATTCAGCTTCTTTACTTCTACTCCGAATCGTTGGAATATTATCCCGAAAACATTCTTCCAGATATGGCTGCCGCCAATGCTGCAGTGAAGTTGGGATCTTTTGTCAAAGAAGAAGCCATCTGCTCTACCAGAAAATGCTGCATTTCAGGCGTAGCAGTTCTGCCTTCCATAGCTTTCGCTTCATTAGTGGCCTTCGATTTCAGGAGGTCTAGATTGATGGACAGTCCTGATGAGCTGAGAGAGCTTGAACGAGGGACTGAACCGACAGTGACTCGTCGAGTTGAGGTTGAGTTCACCTCCATTGAAGAAGAGTTTGGATGGTTGTGTTCTCCTTCATAAGTTGCTACCAAAACAGACTGATCTTCCACACTTCTTTGCACCTGATCAATAAGAATTCAAACCCAAATTTTAATTTCTTGTTTAATTAAGTTAAACAAGCTTAACTATCGGGAAAATGAAGAATTGGTTTACCTTCTTTTTGACTGGACAGCTAGGAGCGAAAGAGCATTTGAAATAAGCCCTTGGACAAGGATTATCTCTCGTCACTTTTTGCCCATATTTTCTCCATTGATATCCATCTTTCACAATCTTCACATACAAATATTCGAATTAGCCCCCCCATTTCATGAAATTCAACACATAACTCCGAATTTCTTATGATATTTACTTACCAGGCTCGTATCCGAAGGTTCAGTCTTGTAATAAGCTTTCGTGATTCTGGATTTGATTGTTTCTTCTCTTGGTTTCTTGCATGATTCCTCATCGCTGGAGCTAGCGTCGGAATTTGCGTCAATTCCGACAATATTGCTGATGTTGTTGTTGTTGCTGCTTTCTGATTTTCTTTTCTTCGACGGGGTAAGGTCCTTGTCTAAGTTTTTGCTCATAAAATCTACCAGCTGGGTTTTCAATGCTGTGTAATTCTCCCACATGACTGTTAGCAGTTCGGTCAATCTCTTGTTTTCTTCGCTCACCCTGTTCAATTCCTCCACCAAAGCGCAAGTACCGCCCTGAAAAAGTTCATTTCAGTAGATTTTTAAAACCCGTTTTTCGAAAATTGAAATCTATCGTTATTTTCAATACCCGGAAGGAAAAAAAAAAGAGCAAATTCTATGTGGAGAAACGAACTGTCCACAGTTTTTCAATACCCAGAAGGAAAAAAGGCTTTATGATTAATCTGCTGTTTTCTGACGTACTGACCTCTTCCTTGGCAGAAATCTTCATCCCAAGATCTAAAGACTTGCTCCGCACTTCCTTCTGTGACGAAAAAGAAAAAAAGAACTGTAAATGAGAAGTCAATTTTCATTCAGGCATTTATTCAAACATCTTCTGTGCAATATACATACTGCGGCGTCTCCAATAAGAGGTGGTGGTTTAGCACTCAAATTCAACGAAGTATCAATCCACGAAGAATAATCCATCTGCAACCACTTGTCGCGTTTATCCAATCAAACAAAAACCCAGAAATTTTTCCTCAACAGAAACCTCAAGTTTCAGCTCTTGGAATGGCAATCCAAAGAAAATTATTAAATTTAAGGAGGGATCAAACCATATATATATATATATATATAGAGGACAGATCCGCAGTCGTAAGGGAAAGTGGGTGGAAAGAGATGTAAAAGGGCAGCAGGCAAGAATTAGGGCTTGTCGGTTCTTGCTCGCGTTGAAGTTCTTTCTTCTCAAAATTCAAAGTCAAGATTGAAGCACTGTCAACTATTTAATTGAACGCTTTCCAGATTGGAACGGGACCTTTTCGCGCGTCGGGGGAGCGTAAAACGTTTTAATTTAGAGTCATTTAAGATAGAGCTTTTTCATCGTAATTCATTCCCTGAAATTTAATAAATCAACCTGCAATAATAAGTTAATTATTGTATCATTTTTATTAATAATTTAAACACTAAATTATAAAAAAAAAAAACGTTATTGGAGATTTATTTAGTTCACAACGCAAAGTTCAATTTTCATTTATTAGAAGAAAAGTTCAAGGTTTAAATAATTCAAATTTAAAAATTGAAGATTTAATTTGAATTTTACCTAAAGAAAATTGATAAGTAGGTAGTGAGTGATTAGAGCAGGAATGTTAAAAAGCAAAATTTGAATGTAAAGGGAAACCCATTACAAGTTTGTAGCCTCACGTCTGTTTTGCAACATTTTCCACGTTTTAAAAAGTCTTTATAATCAAATAGTGACGAAAACAGACAAAAAGCAAGCGCACATGCACGAGGGTTTGGAAGATTAAAAAGACTGTTGACTTTACCTTACCGACCATTTGTGTTTATGAGAATTGTTTTTACCAACCAATTGAGATTTATTTATTTAATTAACCTAACCCATTTGATAAGTAATAATCAAACGTTCTATGGGCGGAATATTAAACATACACACTTTATTTTTTCTTCAAATTTATTTTTAAATCAGATTTATTTTCTGTAATCAATATAGTTACATGTAATTTGATGCTACAAAAACTAAATATTCTAATTTACTATTAACTCAATTTCTTTATCACCTGAAAATTAATTAATAATAATCGTTGAAGAAATTATAACCACATCAAATTGACACTTAATAAAAAAAATGCAATATTAAAAATAAAATATAATAAGAAGAAGAAGCAGAAGATGGTCAAAGCAAGTCTGAAACGTGTGTACGCGCTTCCAATACGCCGAAACAGGCAACGTCGGTTTGCTGAAAATAAGAATTATTTTTCTATTTATTTGTCACAAATTAAATATTTATTTTTTAGTATTAGTGTACTTAACAAAACAATAATCTTAAATTATAGAGTTAGTGATTAAACAAATTTTGCTAACTAATAAAAATTTAAACTATGAAAAAAGAATAAAATAAATCTTGCAATTACGTTTTCTATTAAAAAATATTTTCTGTTAAAAAATATTTTCTGCATGTCTGCACCAACCGTTAGACGTCCAATTATACCCTTTTTACATGAAAGCGGACGACTGTACTTCTATAACAAACATCCACATATACCCATTTACACAAAAGCAAACATCCAAACGTTAAAAGCAGACGTCTGCACGCTTATATATTACACTAGGAAGAACGTCTGTTAATAAGAAGGACGTTCGCACTTTCAAATAATTTCACGCATTTGTGTATAAGTGTGGACTTCCGCACTTTAAGAACAGACGTCCTTTTAACTTTATTTATATAACTTGAAAAGACGTCTGCTGAGCGAGCATGCAATTTGATCTAGGCGATTTCTAAGCTACCTTTCAATTTTTTAAGAGCAATCTTTCAACTTCTAAAATCTTTAGAACCCTAAAATGACATCAAAGAATGCAAAAATCACCATAAAGCGTAAAGTCGCTTATGTAGGATCATTATTCACCTAAAGAGGAGAGGGGAGGGGAGGGGAGGAGGTGAATTAGGCAATCTAAACTTTTTCGTGTGATAATTATTTCTCTAAACTCTAAGTGATTTATTGCATACAAATAAACAACTAATGACAATAATAAAGGAGATAGAGTAAAAGAATACGCAAACCAATTTGTTCACACAGTTCGGTAACCCCAACTACATCCGCATTGCAAGCTGTTAGTCTTTTTGTTAGGCTAAGTTGTATTTTGATGATAACTAAAATGGTGATTAATTTAATAAATCAATAAATTGTATTTTGTATTGTTTTCTTTGTATTTTCCATATATTATTCGTATCATTTTTATAATAATATTTATATCCGTGTTTATTGGAGATACCCTCAAAATGAGTATTATAATTGTTCTAACATGTTTACTTGAGGCTATGTAGTGTAGCATATCATTTAATGACTTAGTATAGTTCAGGGGTGAAATTGGAGTGAGCTGTGGACGGCATGCGAAAGTGAAAACTCGTCCCAATCTGTTCTGTGTTTTTGCAAACATGTGCGGACTGATACGGACAAGAATCTGCATCTGAACCAGCCCAGGATTGCGGACTCCAAGACAAAACGAGGACGAGACTTTGCATCCCAATCTGAAGGTTGTTCTTGCAGACGAGGCGCAGACGTGTGCGGACGAATGCGGACACAGGACTTTTGAATCCGTCCATTTTGCACTACAATTCGGACGCAAATCTGACGACATGCAGACAAGATTCCACATCCGAAGTGTTTGTTCGGACATAGTGTGGACGACGCAGACGAAGTGCGAATGAAGTGGAAAACATTCTAGAGGAAAACGTTTTGGTCATGCGGACGAGTGCGGACGAGGACCCGCGTCCAAAAGTTCCAGATCGTGCATAACAGCTATATTTTCAACGGACGGATTTCAACGGATATTTTTCAACGGCTACATGCGGAAGTCCGAAACTCTTTGCTCCTCGTCCGAAAGTCCACTGCCTATAAATAGAAGATCACTCCAAGCTCTCAATAACGATCGAATATTCAAGGCGAAGCCTTGCCAAAATTAATACTCGAATATTACTCACTATGAGCTTTTATTATAAATCCAATTCTCCCTAATATAGGTGATATTTGACCATTTTTTATGAGTATTAGCATATATGGTTAATATTGACAATTCCTGCAATTGTATAACTGATGAAAACAAGAGCCAGTAACAAATACTTCTCGAGTGGAAGTTTCAAAAATTGTTATTAAATCTTGTGTGACTAAGAATGCTATATGGATGCTACTTCGTTTTTTTTTTTTTTACTAACAGTTGTTGGTGATGAATCTGCAAAGCTTTCAAGTGTATTGTTTATATGGCCAGAAGGGAAGTTATTAACTCTATGTTTTTCTGTTTAGTATTTTATGTTGGAATTTTTTTTTATATTCCTTTGGTCAATATATATAATGTGCAACTCATTCTGTTTTTTTGTTTTTTTTCTCAGGGACCAAATAAACCTTTTCTTTTGAACAAGGTAACTCGTTAATTTCAGTGTACACATGCATGTTTCAAGTGTGAATGGCTTTCACTATCTGAGGGATTGGTTGGAAGACTTCATTGCTATCAGTTGTTAAATTTATGATATTTTAAAAATGTAGTGTTATAACAGTTGTGCATCCTACAGATTCTTCCAGTGACTGTGAGATTAATTCAAAAAGACGTTGAGGAGAAGAAGGCATCATTTAATTCAAGGCCATACTTTAGATTGTTTATAAACTGGCTTATGGATATTGGGTCTCTGGTGTTGATGGTGCAAGTTTTCAGGAGTGATTAGTTGCTCTCTCCATCGCTGTTATTCTTTCCATTAGTTGCTATCTCTCTTTCTATCAAATTTTGTTGTGATATGCTACAATGCTCTAGTCAATAGTTGTTGGTTTCTTGTGTTTCAGATGTTGACCAGCTATGCCAATACATTATATGCTCTGCAGCCCCTAAAAGTTCCTGGGTTTAAGTTAGCAATATATATTTGTTGTTTTTATCTCTTAGATATGATACATTTAATGACTTCTGATAGTGCAATTTCAACTATTTTATTGTCTTTGAACAATTCCTGCTCATGTGTGGTAGGCTCAGTATATTATTGTCTTCTAAATTTTATGACTTCATTTCAAGAAGTTCACAAGGCTATGTTGAATTGATGATCTCTGGAAAGTGAATAAATGACATATCCCTTGAATGGTTTTGCCTTTGCGAAGTTTGATGCATTATGGATGTTACTAATATTGAGCTATGTTAATCAATCGAAATGCTAGTCGTTTTATGAGGACCTAACTTTGAGATTTGAAGTACTGAATGCCCATTTATTTCATTCATTCCATAGCTCCAAAATTCTAATGTTATTTTTTTTGTTTCTTCTTATTTCTTGTTCTTCTTTTCTTTGTTATTTATCTTTAGAATGTTTATATTTGCAAAATTTTTATTTAGATTTAGTTGAAGATAATAGAAAGATAACACCTCGAGACTATCTCGAACTTGCTTTGAGGCCAATTCAAGGTAATGGAAGAGATATTGCTACTAAAAATGAGGTATAATGTTTGTTTTTATTTTTTGGGATATTGAAGACAATTCATTTAGCGCTCGACTTCTATTGTTGCAATATTGAGCAATAAGTTGAATTGTGAAAGTTTGTTGTTTAGTGTGGTAATCTTATTACAACATTTTTTTACAGATTCATGACTCCATTAAAGCTCTATTTCCTGATAGAGAATGTTTTACCCTGATTTGTCCGTTGAACCAGGAAAACAATCTCCATTGGCTTGATCAAATTAAGGTTGGTTTTAGTATTTTTCTGAGCATTGTGTTTACATGTTTATTTCTCTAATCTGGATTCGTTATTTATTATGTGATACTTTAATTATACACATTTGGAAAAATTAAAGCTCGAATTTAGAGATGTGCTAGATGCTTTAACAAAGTTTGTTTTTTAGAGAACTAGGCCTAAGCAAGTTGGTGCAACTATGATGACGGGTCCTATTTTTGTTAGCATAATAGAATCTTATCTAGATGCTCTTAATAATGGTGTAGTGCCCACAATATCCTCTTCATGGCAAATATGAATCATGTCATGTATCTTTACTTGAATTGAGTTTGGATTTCATTTGAAGATTTTTTTTGCAAGAAATGATCTGTATAAATACTACATGTCCACCCAATAATACATATAGGCATATTGGAAAGTATTTATCTTTGTCATGTCCCATGATATTAAAGATGTTGTTTGGTCTCTGCTCGCTGGTTTTGTCAAACTAAATTCATCTCTTCAAATTGATTTGACCTACTATCAAAATGTGCCACTGTTTTCCAATCCTCAATGGTTTCCAGATGTAACTAATTACTAACTATCTAATAAAGTAAAGTGTAAATTGTGTACAAAAAATTATGTAGCTTACTCACACCTCTACCTTGGACTTTTGACTGCATAATATTTAAATTTTTATGGGACTTCCTCTTATTAGTGTTGAAGAAGCTGAGTGTTGAAGAGCATATGATTCTGCTGCAGAAGTTTACATGTCTTCTTTTGACTGATCAAAATTACCTAAGGATGTAAGTGATGTTTTGGTTATAAACTACGATGGTATATGAGCTCGTGGATGATCTTGTTCATTGCATATTGCAAGCAAATAATTGTGAAAATGTTTTCTCTCACAACAAACCAAATAGCATTCTTGGTCTCTCCCATGGATTTCTTCTTGGACATTTGCAATCAATGGGACTGGATTTTCCCAAGAATTTCCTTGTCATTGTTGTGTGTCCAAAGGGAATGAAACCCTCAGTAAGCAGACTTTATGTTCAAGGAAAAGAGATAAATGGGGCCGGAATTAACTCTAGTTTTTGCAGTCCACCAGGTCCTCCCTCTCTCTCCCTCTCTCCCTCTCTTCTCAAATGCTTAAAGCTGTTGATGGTCGAGCCACAAATCTTCCTTTGGGTTTTGGTCAATTGCCCTCGGCTCTCCTTTCACATTTTTCACTACACTAGAACAGGAGTACAAGAGTGACATCTTTGGTGAAAGAGGCAACTTTCAATCATTACATGAAATCTCTTTGCTGTTCTATGCTCTGAAATACCATGCTTTTCTTCCATGTTTATAGGCATCTTGCTTGGTGCTGTACACAGAATTGTGGAGTCCTTCTTTAGAAGGTACACTAAAAATAGAATGGATGAGAATCTGGCTTATAAGAACACAATAGAATCAATAATAAGGACAATATCCAAGACCATCTTTGCTAAGGTCACTTTATCAATCTCAAAATTTCACATCCATTTTTGTGCTCATTTTTCATTTTTTCTAGTAATTTGAACTATTTTTCTTATAGGGTATGCTATCTGTATATCATTCCTTGTCTGAAGAAGGCAACTTTCTATCCCTACATGGACATCTTGTACCATCTTGTACAAATGTTATGAAGATGTGGCCACTGGAAGTGAGATCCATAGTGTTGTCTTGGCTAGACATCGATTTTACGTCTATTGATGCTTGTTTAGTGCCGCTATTTCCTTTTTAAATAATGAACTTTGTGTTAAAAAATGATTTTTCAAATGCATTTTTGGACTTTACAGGAGAAGGATGGTCTGCCGGCTTTCGCCATGGGAAAAATTGATCCAACCCGGATGTGGAAAGTTGGAGAGCGAGTCCTTCAAACATGACTAGCCGGCGGCCTAGGACCATTATATGCTTTCACAGTTGGTGTTTTTGTGGCCTTGATGATCGGTCAGGTACATTCATTGAATGTGTGTGTGTGTATATTTGATTGAATGTACAATGATTTTTTCTAAATTGCACAAATCATTTGGATCTCTCTAACTTGTAACATAGAGACATTCATTCAATGTGTGTGTGTGTGTATATATTTGATTGAATGTACAATGATTTTTTCTAAATTGCACAAATCATTGGAATCTCTCTAACTTGTAACATAGAGATACATTTAAAGACATTGTTGGCTAAATGATGATTTTCTCATGTGAAATTCAAATTGAAGTGTTGAGGAAGAAAGGGCATTCCTACTCCGAAATCATCAACAAAAGTGTGATCGAGTCCGTGGATTCTCTAGAACCCATTCATGCATGCCTAAGGAGTTTCTTTCATGGTTGACAACTATTCGACTATGGCTTGATTGTGATCAAGAAAGTGGGCCCATCGATTCGATTACATCTTAACCTAGCAGGCATTAGTTGTAGTCAACAACGGAATGCCAGTTAACCGGGACCTGATCAACAACTTCTTGTCTGATCCCATTCATGCTGCCATGGACCTAAAGTTTATATTTTCTTTTAATCTTTTTTCTTTATGTCAAATCTCTCTTTTTGCTTTCTTTTTTTATGGCCAACGTGGAGTTCTCTCTTCTCTGGAAATTCAGGGGAAATGTAAGCTTTTTTTTCTTTCGGTCATGAGTCTTCTTCTGCTGAATACTTATTTTGGTTGCATTGGAAGATATTGATGGTCATCATCTTCTTTGAGAAAAAGATCTCTGTATCTTGAGACGTTCATTGTAATCCATTTCTGCATTCATCTCTTTTTGATTTCTTTCTTTATGGCCAACGTGGAGTTCTCTTTGTAACCTTTTTTTTCTTTCAATCATGAGTCTTCTTTTGTAGAATACTTATTTTGATTGTATTGGAAGATATTGATGGTGGGTCATCTTCCTTGAGAAAAACTCTCCATATCTTGAGATGTCTAGTAAAAGGTTCGTATGATCATTGTAATCCATTTCTGCTTTCATATTTTTTTTCCTCTTTGTTTTGTATTTTATAGATGATTTTTGCTACGTTCCACTATTGCTCATGTTGTGCCATTGTTGTTTCATGTCTTGCTCATAGTGTATTTCTATATGCTTTGTTCTATATTTAGTTAGTGAATATTTATAGATGTTTATGGCAAATTAGGTACGGTTGAGGAAGTTCTTAGTTTGTACAAGAGAAGAACATCAAGTGGATGGAAACCTGATCCTGTCACATTTTCAATTTTGGCTAAGATGTTTGGTGAAGTTGGGGATTATGATGGAATCAATTATGTCTTGCAAGAGATGAAGTCTCTTAGCATGAAGCCGAATTTGATGTTAGAGGCAATGGGAAAAGCTGGGAAGCCAGCATTTACTCGTAATCTGTTCAAAGAGATGATCGAATTAGGAATAACGCCAAACAAAAAGACATTAACTTCTCTTGTTAAGATTTATGGAAAAGCAAGGTGGGCTAGAGATGCAACCAAATTCTGGGAGCGAATGAAATCGAACGGGTGGCCGAAAGATTTCATTTTGTGCAACACCTTGTTGAACATGTGTGTCGACCTCAGATTGAAGGAAAAAGTGGAGAAGCTCTTGGAGGACATGAAAGGATCAAGGAATTCGATGCCGAACAGTTGAAGCTAAACGACAATGTTAAACATCCATGGAAGTGGAGGTAATGTGGAGAGAGCAATGGAGTTGTTTGAAGAAATGTCTGAGGTGGGTATCAAAATAAACGTAATGGGTTGCACTTGTTTGATTCAGTGCTTAGGAAAAACAAAGAAAATCAACTATTTGGTTTAGGTTTTCGACAAATCGGGGAGAAGAGGGGTTAAACTAGATGATAGGCTCTATATGTCTACTTTCTGTCATGTCCTTGTGTGAGAAAACTGAAGAACGAAACAGAGTTTCCTCTTGTCTACAACTGGCAAAGTCAAAGCTTCTTTTTTTTATCAAATCACTAGAAGAAGAAGAAATAAAGTATGAATTTGTCAAAAAACTTTTTACTTAGTGTATTTTTACCTTTTTTACTTAGTGTTTTTTTTTTCTTTTTGTTTTTTCCTGTCACAACACTTCTCCCCACTTGAAGGTACGCAGGTATAAAAAAAATATTAAAATATTTTTTATTCTGTATATTTTTCATTTGCTAAAAAAATATATTGAACTTGACGCATACATGCCTTGCAAATAAGATTAATACCAATTATTATATTATCAATATACCAAAATGACGACCATCAATATCTTAAGATTAATACCAATTGAAATAAGATTTCTCTTCCTCTTTATTAAAATACCAAATTAAGTCATTGGGGAAACTCAAGTATCAAAACAAAATAATTCAATTATTTTAATTCTCCCCTTCTTGTCATTGAACAACATATAATAGTTTGGGGATTTTATTTCCAAGGTATCAAACATAAACAATTATATTTTCTACCCCTTAAAAATCCAATTGTTAGGAGAATAAATACCAATTTTGATACCAATTGAAAAGGAAAACATTTAATCTTTGATCAAAATAATTTTGCAAGTTAAAACTATTTCTCCCCCTATCTCAATATTCAAATTTAACTTGATGGGGATACTTAACATTAAAACTATTTTCTCTTCTTTTTTTTTAAATTATCAGAAGAAAATATGAAGGGAAGGCAATTTAAAAATAATGATACCAATTGTCATATTACCAATAAAAAAAAAAGAAATTATTGATATCAGTTGTCGTAAAAAAAATTTCTTACCCTTTGACATTAAACAAATAGAGTAGTTAGGGGAATTTAAATCAAAACAAAGTAATTAAACTTCTCCCCCTTGAAAAAACATTGTTGGGAGACAACATCAAATAGACCAAGAAAAAAAAATATTTAATTTTAACCACTTGTTAAGAAATGAAAACCTTTAATTAAAAAAAGTCAAGATAAAACTATTATCTCCCCCTATTTAAATAGCCAATTTTAAATCAATGGAGACTTTATGCATCAAAAAGCAAATTCCAACAATTTTCCAATATATGCAATTTATTATACAACTTGTTGGATTAATAACAATTAAAACCAAGATAAACCAAATGAAGAAATAAAAAAAATAACCAACGATACCAAAGAAATTTTATTTTGTACCTCAACGAGAGCATTTTCATCTTTATTGAATTGAAGTCACACTTTTGTGGTTTCTCCCTTTATGTTTAGGATATTCAATTATCCATCTCCATTAAGTTCCTTGGGAAAACCTCCAGCCTACAATCCATCGAATCGGTTTCTTTAGTATCCAAATCTTTTTGGGTACATTAGTTGTAGGGGTTTGGTTCCTTTAAGAACCCATATAAATTTAGAACTAAAATTTGATTTCAAATTAATATTCAAATTCAATGAACAAACAAAAGATTTATGCCCTACGCAATTACAAGTATTACAAATAGTATAACCAACAAAAAAATTATTATAATTTTTCTTTCTTGCAATGGGTTCATAGCCAACACCGGCTTTGTCAAATGTAACCATTTGTGAACCTAAAAGCATACTTAAATTTTTGCTACATTTAGTGAATTTCAAAACAATAGAGTTTAATTCATCATTTTTCAATTTCAATTCACTAACATAGTAACATCCAATTTTTCTTTCATGCTTTTTAACTCAACAATTTGATTTTCAAAAGATTTAACCATTTAAACATATTTTTTCATCAAATTGTCATTATCCTTTTTCAACAACTTATATTTCCGTTTAAGCACATTGTATGGGTCAAACAATTCATTAAAAGCATCTAGCAATTCATCCTCATCAAAATCATCACACTTATCTGAATCGCTAGAAGGATTGTGTATCTCATTTTCCTTGGCCATGAAGCATACGTTGGTCATTTTCTCTTCTTCGGAGGATGTACTTTCTTCATTTTCAATTTGAGTTAAACCTACATTTGTTAGCTCAAGTAATCTCCATATATCAAAAGCACTAACACATGCATGAACTTTATCAAATTCACTTATACTTAAAGCACAATATAATATGTTAATGACTTTAATATTTAAACTTAATTTGTGCTCATTACAATCAAAAGGCAAATTTATTGTAACGACTCAGTTTTTATTATCTTTGAAAAATGCATAAAATTTAAAACTTTTTTTTTGTAAAATCAGAGTAAGGCTTTTCTTTTAAAACCGAGTGTTAAATCCATTACTTAAAGTCCTTTTCAATAATAATCATTTAAAACATTATTAGCAGTGGAATAACTTTCATTTATAAAAATCATCATTCTTAATATATATAGCGGAAGCATTAAATAAAAGAGACATTTAATAAAACAGTTATTTAAACTCAACTATTTATTTGCAAAATCATGTACTCATTAGCCCAACTAGCCACAAGATCCACCCGTGCAAATTCTTCATCAACTGTCTATGACTTGTTCTCCTGTTTCTCGTACATACCTACATTACAAGACTTAACTAATAAGTCTAATGCTCAGTAAGTGATAAAAAATAAAGTAAACATGTTATGCATTTTTGAAATCCTTTTTCGTTTTCCGTTTCCGTTTCTTTTCCTTTTCTTTTCGATTTCGTTTCGCATTTCATTTCCTTTCTTTTTTAGTCTTCTTGATCTTAACTTTACTTGATCTTTTCCTTTCCGTTTCTCTTTTAATTTCATTTTCTGGAAGGGAACCTATCTGTTCCATATACCGAGGGAATGGATACATTATATAGTCACGTAGCTATCTGTCATCCCTACATGGGGATACATCATATGGCCTCACTACCATGACCATCACAATTCTCTTTTTGTTGAAGACGTTGGGGATTTTCGTACAAGAGAAATGATGAACACTAGAGTCCACGTGGTTAACCGTCTCCCCGATAAGGAGATACATCAGATAGTGTCCCCACCGATGGACAGTCACCAAATCTTCCAAACCCCCCACACGCCTATTTACGTTTATTCAGTGACACGATGATATTCCTACAGCTAAGTGATGGTTGTTCACTCGGGTGATAAACCCTTGAGAACACCATTCACTTAGTATGTATGAGCATCCATTCCATCACTTTTCGTTTTCCTTTTCAAAACCATGCATGAAAACTATTGTCGCATCTTTTGAAAATCATGATGCTCATGAATGCATACAATTCTATCACATCTTTCCAATAATCTCTAAACATGCTCGTCTACGAAACATATTATCAAAAGAACCTAAATCTAATAAACATCCAGCAAAAATAGCATAATATACGGAACATGCTCAATTTGTAGTAAAGCAGTAAGCAACCTAAATATTATATGAAAGCAGAAAAGACGCAACATATAACCGTAATTCTTACAATGTAGAGTCTGAAGACCAAAGCACAGTATGTATCAACTTACCTGTTGTTTGTAGAAGGTTTGACACTTAAAACTCTTCTTCCTTTCAATACCTTCAAAATCAATAATATTTAATTATTAATAATTACCGATTATAAATCTCATTTTCATAATTCATTATCTTCAATAATTTTGCTAACATTAATCTTCATTCATTGCTTGACAACATTTCATAATCCAGTACCAAATTGCAACCATCCAGCAAAGCATCCATAAACTATCTAAACACCTATTACAATCCACAACAATATTCCTTAACAACAATTTATCATTGATATTATTCTCGAACCTATTTCTTTAAACTATTTCCAAATAGAATATAACTTCGACATAATATAACCAAAATTATCAAACCGACATATCCATTAAGCATTATGCAGTCCTAAAATCTCCATTATTTATGACCAACAATAAGGATTCCCAACAAGTAGCACAACCTCCAACTAAATCAATAACAGAGTAACAATCCATCTCCAGCACATAGATCAAACCGATATTCTCAACCTTTTATTTGACTGAGTAGATAATTCCAACCGTCAACCGTAACCATTCATAGTAAATCAATACTTACATCCCCTTACATCACCTAACAAACAAGAAGGAACACAAAACAACCCCATAGCCGTGGCCATCAATAACATCCAAACCAACAAAGCGTTATTCAAACTATGATCTTCAAGACAAGACATAACTCCTAGCAGTAACTATCATTTAGAAATCGAGACATAGAACATAGCGTAACACCCCGATATTTTTTTAAAGTGAGTAATTATAATTATCGGGGTATTATGAAGGGCGAATTCGTAAGAATTCCATTTATTGAAATTAAATAGAATTTACCGTAATTAAAATAAGTATTAATTTAACGAATTTAAATTATAATGTTTTAGATTAGTTATAATTGTTTTATATGGAGGATTAATTTAATTGTTTTACATTATGAATTAATTAAAAAATAAATCTTAAGAGGGGATTAGTTATAAAATAAAGGGAAATAAATGGAGTTGAAGGGATAGTGAACTGGTTCATTTAGGCTGGTCCACTGGCGGTTCAGGTTGAGTGTTGGTCCGGTTTGAATTATTAGAAGGGGAAAATCGGGTTTGGCCATTCGTGTTTTTCAGCCTAAAACGAGAAGGAAAGAGAAGGGAGAAAGGGGGAGACGAGAAGGGAGCCCGAGGGAGAGAACGATCGGGACCGACAAAGGGTGACCAACGAAGGGGGATGGCGAGGCGAGCTTCTTCGCGGTGAAAGGACGGCTCCAGGCGTGCTGCGGTGGTGACGATGCGGGTCACGGCTAGGGCACGGTTTCAGGCGCACGGTCACCGGGAGCTTGGGCTCGAATCGGAGCTCTCGTGGCATGGTTCTTCCGACAACGATTGAGGTATGTGGGTCAGGTTCTCTTCCATTTTCTGTTGATCAAACATCAATTGGGAGTGATCGACGTTTTGTGGAGGATGCAAGGCTTCGGTTCGCGATGGCCAGTTTTGATGGTCCAGTCCAGCTCGCGGTTCAGTTCATCTGGTCCATCCCATGGTCCTTATCAGGCGGTCTGGAAGATAGTTGATGGCATAGACGTGGCATGGAGCTGATCCGAAGAATCTGCACCATCACTGATATCGTGGGATCAGTTGTTTTACTTTTCAATTCCATTTGTGTGTATATTCTGCGTGTAATTGTGATACAGAGAGGGTGAGGGCGAGGAATCATGTAGCAGAGAAGGGGAGGCAGTAATGGAGATGAATTTTCTCTCGGGTGTGGAGCTGTCGTGGACTGCTAGAGCCGAAGGAGCTGCCGTCCGTGATCTTGAGCTGCTGCAGTGTGATGGATCTTGCTGTCCCTGTTATGATTTTCTTCAAATGGTAAGGATTGGATGTGTCGGCCGTCTAAACCCTACCCACGAGTATGTGTGCGTGTGTTGAGTATGGTTGGTCGATTTCTGTTCTCTGTTTGTGAATTCTCTGTTGGATGAGCCTGTTAGTGATTTCTCTGTTGGTGATTTCTTCGCTAGATAATTGTGTAGTTCTCTGGATTGTATGGATAGTGCTCAGTATGCTCTCTGGATTGTGTTTATATGTTCATCTGTCGAATGTTCGGTACTTAATACTCTGCATGTTTTGTGTATAGCTATTTTACATGAATTTGTTGCTGTTAGTTTAGTAGTGGACAAACTGGATTGGTTTTTATGGCATTGTGAGTGCTCTGTAGATCTAGTATGTGATTTTATTGTTGTTAGCACCCCCACTAGTTTTAGGATTAGTTGATGGTTGCTTTGCTAATAGCTCTGCTCGTTTCGTTAGTTTGGTTGTATGTAGATATTAATTGAATATGAATTGACTAAGCGATTAGATTTAGATTAACTTAACCAATCAGTACGTCCAAATCATCTAGGTTAATAATTGTATTTAAATTGTATTCTTTTTATTGTTAACCCTTTCTTTACTAAGACTTTTTAGGCTTACAGTTTACTCGTGGTGTAGGTACCCGCAGGAGAAGATAGCGTATAGATTCAACACAGTTGATAAGGGATTTTGCACGCGAGCAGGCTTGTAGTTGGTTAGACTATGGTAAAGTGAGAGACATTAAATTGTAATTAATTGTAATTAAATTCAGTTTTTTTTTTTTATAAATTGTAATTTAAATGTTTAGTTTAGTTCTTTTAAATTATTACGCTTCTGCAAATGCTTTTATTTTTGAAATGCTTTACTTATGAAATGTTTTTAAGCGTTCCTAACGGCCCGGCGTGCACTCTTATATATTTTCTTAAAATTTAACGCATTTTAAATATATGAAAAATTCGGGTCGTTACACATAGTCTAACCAGAGCATATTTCATAATAGAGATCATTATTAATATCCATAAAATCCACAGCATCACCTGATGAGTAGAGGACAACATCACCAAAAGCACACACGATAGTAGCTCACACTTCACAGGGAAGGCATCCCTCGCTAGCTCTTTGTTCCTCAATCTCTCTTCAATGCCAATTCTCTGTCTCTCTATCTGTTCTCTGTAAATCCACACCAAATGGGACACTCTCTGCCAACTCCTAGAGGGCAGAGAGTGTAATGCTCCCGACCAGCCATACCCAAGGAGTTCACCTCGAGCCCGCTACCAGTCTGTCGGCCATGTGGGTACCCAGAGCCGCGCACCTGTCATCTTCACCAGGAAGAGAAGCAGTGGACCGGTTCAATCCAATCACGAGCAGACCGGACCAGCCTGTAATACCCCAAAATTTATCGAGCTCAACTATTGAAAATATAATGGAATAAATTAAATTAGACGGTAATTATTATCGAGAATATTTTAAAATGAACCGAGCGTACAAATTAGGTCAATTAATAAATGATAAGTATAGTATATCATAAATGAATAAAAGATAAATACAATAAATAGTTAAATTTAGATTAAAAATAGAAAAAGGAAATTGAATAAATATTATAAATAAGAAAATTACTATTGTATCTAACTATTACCAAGTGGATGCATCTCAACCATCCATT
>CM039474.1:21673619-21879672 GCA_022433065.1 Begonia loranthoides | reverse complement strand
CGGGTTCGACCTGATTGGTTATGTCTCACAATATAATGAGTAATTTAAATAAATGTTTTGTAATCTTAAACTTTTATTGGAAGACATGAAATATGTTTTAATATCTATTTTCGCTTGAGTAACTCTGATTTATATTGTTATAAAAAAAAAATTAAGAGAAATAAAACGGGTCGTCACACAGCCACTCCAACGAGATCCGCTAGCCAGACCCGTTGCCCCCCGCATCGCCAAACACTGCTAATTTCTTGCCGTTGTCAATCCTTCGTCGCTGAGCGTCACCAGCCACCGGCAATCAACCGAGCATCGTAGTCCAACGCCTCACCAATCCATCCCGCGAAGCAAAGCTGGAGCCCTAGACGCCGCAACTGTTTGCCGCAGCAGCCGGACGCCAGAAGCCGGCAATGCGTCACACCCACCATTCGCTGGATTGCACCTCTCTCACCGTGCGGAGAAGATTTTCGAGCGAGGGAGCCGACTTCTCCCTCTCGGGCTCGAGCGTTCCCTTCCGTTCTCTCCCTCTTCCCTTCTCACCTTCACTCTTTAATTTAATCTATTTTCTTTATCCTATACTTAATTTCTTTAATTCAATTAACATCTCCTATTTTAATCATTCCTTTAACTTTCATTTGCCGCCATTATTCTTCTTTTCCCCCTTTTTTTTCATTTCTTATTCTAACTCCATTTACTTCATTTATTTATTCAATAATAACACATATTTAATTACATGTTACTTGTTGAATAAATTTCATTCAATCACCGGCTTATTTCGAACCTCAACAAACGACGTTTACCAGTTCAATATAATTAATCACCCTTTAATTTATTCCCAAATAAATTCTTAACCAAAATTCTCACTTAACCAATTCTGATAATGTTCATCCTATAGATCTTCAATTATTATCTCAATAATTCAATTACCCTCACTTAATTTTTCAATTATTCTTACTTAGTTCTGTTATGGGAAATCGGGGTATTACATTTATACTAGTAAATCCATTTTCGATAATTTGCCATAGGTCATAATCTATAGATTGCACAATTTTTTTAATCATAGATCGCCAATATATAATAATCAATGTCATCAAACAATGGAGGTCTAATTATAGATTGTCCTTCAACGAAAGTATTGAAATCCATAATATGCATATATATACAAAAATATCCAAGGATTCCCATCAACCATATCCAAATAAATTTCTACAGGAAAATTTAACCAATTTATGCAAATCAAACAATTTATACAATTATATGAATATCACAAAAAAAAGTTTTACTAACTCCGCTCTGATACCACTTGATCCATGCACGCCAATAGAAGGGGTGTGAATTAGGTGTGGTAACTTTTTTGTGCGATATTAATAATTTTATCCCTAAGTGATTTATCACGAATACAATTTAAAAAAATCACATACAATATGCAAGTAATAGTAAATGTAAAGAGAGTAAGGGATAGAAATGCAAACACGTTTATTCCCGCCTACGTCCACACTCCAAGTTCTTGACTTGGAGATCCTTAACCGTCCAACCTCCCTGGTTGACGATGTTTGACTTCGCAAGTGTCAAACAAACCTTTACAGACTGTTCTCAGGGCGTCATCCTCTACATTGATCTTCACAGTCGTCAATCTAACATTGTTGACTATTTCGGGGTGTCACCCTTGATGTAGCGTTTACAAATAGAGGAAATAGAAAATACAACTTAGAACTTAACTCTCGAATATAAAATCTCAAGTTTAGGATTGAGAGAGTTAAGTCTGTACACTTAGGGGTGGGAACGGTTCAGTTCAGTTCGGTTTTTTGCCAAATTAAAATTGAACCGAATCGATTTGGTTTTTAATTTTTAAAACAGAAACCGAACCGAGGACTATGAAAAATTGAACCGAAAACCGAACCTCGGTTTTGGTTTTAATCGGTTCGGTTTCAGTTTTTCCCTTTTTGATTTTTTGATTTTTTGATTCAATTTTTCGGTTTTGTTGTCGGTTTTTTCAGTTTTGTAATTGGTCTCTCTATCACTCACTCTTTCTCAAAACCAAATGGGCAAAATGCAGAGCACTCAAATGCATGGGGCATAACCAGTTGAAACTACTTTTCTACTACAACAACTATTTCTTTATGGGAATGGCAAAACTTCATTTCCTTTGCGTTTGAATGTAAAGAACATGTAGAAATAGAGAAAGGTTAGCCTGAACTATTTAGCTGATAATATAAAAGCGATGGCAATTATCACTGTGTAATCAGAGGGATTACTATAAGACTTAGGAATAAATTGAGGGCTTGATGATATTACAGATCTACTTGGAAAAGGAATTCTTTTAAAGTTTGTTAGCTAGGAAGTTAATCAAAGTAAGTTTTTTTTTTGTGAAAAAAATGGTTTCCAGTATAGATGAAGAACATAATTAGGCAAAAAAATAGTTTTTAGTATAGAAATGGTTTCATCAATGTGTGGTTAAAATATTGCAGAGATGCGTGTGAGAGAGAGAGAACTTGTAGAGATGTGTGAGAGAAAGAATGTGGTTAAACTATTGCAAAGATGTGAGAGGGAGAGGGAGAGAACTTGAGAAATGTGAGAGAGAGAGGATGTGGTTAAAATAGATAGAACTTGCAGAGATGTGAGAGAGAGAGTGTTGAGAGTTATATGCCCAACAAGCAAATGTAATAGAACAATTTTATAATATATGAATAAATTTATATTGATTAATATTATGTTAATATTTTATACTATGTTTTATAAAATTCATAGAAAATTCTTTGGTTATTTATGCTAACTTTATATTAATATATATATTGTATATATGTGGGATAAAATATAAAGAGTAATAACCAAAATATGTCCATGACTTATATTTGAAGTATGAAATCTTCAAATAGTTCATAGTCATAAACATAGTTTATCTCATTAAGAATGTATAGTCATATCCCGACTAAATATGTAGTAACATAAGATAAATATGTTTTATATAATATGATTATATAGGATTGGACCAGATAAAATTATATTGTTATGATAATTTCCGTTAAATATAGAACAATTAATTTTATCATAATGATGGTCATATATATATAATCTTAATTCGTTGTATTTAATAAACTCCTACTTTATTTTAATTTATTTTTTGATTTACTCGGTAAAGTTTTGTACGAGTTATGATTCGTCTACCTTGTATATTGGGAGTAAATTAAAATGAATAGCTGAGAATGTTAATATCGATACAACGAAATCCATTTCTATAGATTCCCTTGTTTGTTAGTTCAAGGATCGAATAATTAGCGCGCAATTCATAATCGTTATGAATTAATTATTCAATTAAGAACTAATGGTAGTCAAGGATAAATAATCAATATGAGATGTTAACAGATTATAAACCTAGCTCTATTGCAAATCTAAATGGAGGGTTAATTCATATGTAATGACTATATCAATGGACATTACTTTAAGTAAATATACTCTATAGTTTTGAGAGTGCAACTCTAAGTATTTAGTAGAATTACTTTGGAGTTAATAATTATGTTAATTAATATAAAGAGTTTATATTAATTAACGAAATATTATTAGAGCTTAAAACTATAGGTCCATCGGTCCCTTCGTCACCTTTTATCATTATTCGAATAATAAAAAAATGAACAAAGAAGATTAAATAATTAATTATAAATTAATTATTTAATAGACTCAATAATAAGTTTATTATTATTTTTTCATTAGATGAAATAATTGAATTATTGATTATTCAATTAATTAAGACAAAATAACAAAAGTTGTCAAAGTTAATATATTTGTTATATTTCATTAAATGAAATAATTGAATTATTGATTATTCAATTAATTAACAAATATAAAGTAACTTTTAAAAATAGTTTTTAAAATGGATTTTGTCAAATTTGAATTAAAGTCAAATTTGATTTAATGTCATGTCCTTTTGTTTTCCATAACATCTTTGTTATAAATGTGTTATAACTTAAATGTGCCAAGTGTTGAGCTATGGTGACAAGACTTTTAATTTCCATAACATTTTTGTGAATGTGTGAAATCAACGATAACTTTAATGAGAAATTTGTAGTGTTTTTCTCTAAATGTCATAATGGCTATTATGGAACAATATCATTATAAATAGAGGTCCAAACTTATTAGCAAAGGTTGTTGAAATCTTTGAGATTAAGGAATCCTTTTTTATAGCAAAATTTGTGTCTTCCGTGTTGGCTTTAGAGAAGTGTTTTCTAAATCCAAATAGATCGTCTCATGTGTTGAGAATACGATCTATCATAAATTGAGTGTGATCTTGTTTCGTCATCACGCCCACACGTGCTTATTCGAGGTGAGGAGGATTGACGGAGAAGATCGAAGGTTGATTTTGTACCCGTGTGAAGTAAGCTACAAAGGTAATATTCTTCATCTTTTAGCTTAGATTTAAATAGGGATTTTAAATACATATTATTATTAATATATTATAACAACGATCTGTTTTATGTTCATATTGAAATTATTTTTCATGATACATAGGTAACGCACGTTACCGTTGTTATGAACATTGGCAATTCCTCCGTGCGAAGGAACCTAAAAACCAACAGAGAGACAACAATTGCTATAGTTAAAGCATTCTCTCTCTCTCTCTCTCTCTCTCTCTCTCTCTCTCTCTCTCTCTCTCTCTGAACAAACGTCTAAAAATGAAAGAATACAGAAAATAAAACTAATATTTCACAACGAAGTGTTGTTTGGGTGTGGTGCTTTGCGTTGGCAGTGGCAGCGGCACAAACACAATATTATCTTTTTTAATATGGTCGGTTCTTTCGGTTCGGCTTCAATTAACTCGGTTTAGTCCTCACCAAAACCGACAATCGAATTAAACTTTTCGGTTCGGTTCTAATTACAAAATTTACTCTCATCAAAATTGAACCGAACCAATAAAAAATGTTCGGTTCGATTTGGTTACCCAGTTCGAACCGAACCGATTTTTACCCATATATACACTCATGTGAATATAGTGAATACAAGCATGAAGTTTGGCAGCGTTTCAGTGTGATTCTTTCTCGTTGGATTGATGTTCATTTGCAATTTGGAGTGCGTCTAAAAATGCTCTAGCGGTCAACCAACTCTCTTCTGGTCGACCGCTTTTATAGCCATTGGAATTCGACCATTGAAGGATTTTGGCAAAAATCAGAGGCAGCGGTTGACCCGTCCTCTATGTGAGGTCGACCGCTTCCTTTGTATTCTCCATTTCGAGCTTCTAGGCCAGTTTTGAGGTCGATCCTCCTGTCGACCGATCCCTTCATTGTAGGCCAGTTTGCGCAATCTGCCATTTCTGCGGTCGACTTGTTTCCTTCATGCAGTCCAATTTTGGTTGAACTTTTCCATTGTGCAGTTGACCTTTTTGCCCCTTTTTGCATTTCTTGAATATGCTAAGTCTCAATACTCAATCTATAAACTACATGGATTTAGGCAAACACGTTAAATAACATAAATACTCATTTTCAGAGTATTTCTAATGAAGAATATAACGTATTTATACGATTCAAATTAAAAAAATTAAACAACTTATTAATCAAATAAAATCGTTATCATCAAAATAAATAACCTATATATCTATTAGGCCAACACGGTTGTCCGCCTACATGTAAAGGCGTATAATTGGACATTTTTTTTAACAAAAATATAATTGTAAAATTTGTTTTATTCATTTTTTATAATTCATAGTTTTATTTGTTATCGAAATTAAATTAAAGTTTGGATTGTCCTCAAAAATTTTTATTTATTAATTAACCTTGGTATTATCATAAATTTATTCATTTATTTATTGTTAATTGTATATTATCTAATTTTTTGAGATTCAGATAATTACCTAAAATATAATTTGTATTTTCTGAAAATTTGAATTATTTGAGATTTTGCACAAAACGTAATGAATTGACATTTCAAATTTCTTGGTTCACTATTTTTCTTATAAGAATTTATAAAGGAAAATTCAAAAATTGTTTATAAAATAATTAATGAAGAAATTTCCAGATGAAGTGAAATTTGAGTTATAGACCCCGAAGCCATTTTGGACTTATTTTTATAATTCTATCTTTCAAGTCAACGATTTTGCCTTCGAGTAAAAGTGGAATTTCATATGGTTCGTTTTAATTTTAGGAAACTTAAACCTACTATTCCACTAGCTTTTCTTTTTGTATCTGGATTCTAATTTTGAATAATCTAATACATTTTGAGTGACACTCCCTAATTAGTGTAACATTTTTGTGCTGTGTCTAAATATTAAAGTCAATTTAAGGTGTTGTTCCAAATTATGTTTGAGATAATCATTTGATTTGCGTTAAATAATGGGGAGAGGATATTCAAAGTAAAATAAAGAAAAGTTGGATGGGCAGATTGTACTAGAATGATGTCAGGAGGTACGTCAATTTGGTCAGAACCAAATACAAAGACTAAGCTAAATTAAGCAACGACAATTAATGGATGATGAAGTGGACAAGTGGCAGGTGACTTCAAAGGGGTGAAAATATCAACTCTTCTTCCCCTCGGAATAGTTTTTGGATCATTTGCTTTCCTACTTAAAAAGTTAAATTGATTTTTTTTATCATATTATAATTTTCAAGTCTTAGATTCTATGTATCAGAATCATGGGTAAAGAATTGATGAATCTCTGTATTACTTTTACCCTCGAGAAACATTAATAATGCTTAAGGTGGTCTTGAGCCCATTCTGGTCTTGTTTTATCTTAAAAAATCAGATCCAATCATTAAATTTTGGTTCGGTTTCAAATTTCTGTAAACATAAAATTATAAACGATTAGATACTACTTTTATTACAAAGACAGTATCCATTTAAAGCAAGAATCGATTTATGACGTCATTTTTTTAAAATAAAATTTCTCTTATTTATTGTGGACCTACTTCATTTATAAGACGACATTTCAATTTCAAACTCAACAATCTCAAACTCAACAGAAGTCTACAAAAACTAATAACAAAACGTGATTTCATCTTGCCAATTCTAACATTATGAAAACAGTTTTAAGTTTATGAAACTTGGTTTACATAATTAGGTCTACCATCATGATCATCGGTGTTACATAAAATGAATTCGTAAAGTCAAAGTCATTACGAGAATATGATAGAAACATTAATTTTATTTTTAACATTCATCCCATACTGTGTTAAATGACTATAGTTTAACTGAAATAGTGTGACGCTAGAATTTTGGTGGATTATAAAGTATGATATAATATAGACTTACTTGTCACCTTTTTTAAAAAAAATTTATACATTTAGAGTCGTTTGGTCGAAACTATATTGATTGAAAGAAAAGGCGTTGCCTTTTCCAAAGTCATGTGATTTGACCACCGGCCACCTCCAAATTGTAAATAGTAGGTGGTAGTCCAAACAAACAATCCGCCACTCCAAATCAAACTTGCTTGCTTTTAATTACTTGGGTTTAAAACTATGTAATTAATCTGACATTTCGGATTGAACAAGTTATATGAACTACAAATATATTTTGTATTTATCCAAATTTTCACATAGAACCATAATATGTAAGTATTATTAGTTTTATTAAAATATAATTTAAATCTTATCATATAAAATAGTGTACAACAGACACATTGAACTATATTTATAACGTCCTTTAGTGCTCTTAGTATAATATTGTTCGGAAATTCATACTATTTTTTTTTTTGGGATTAGCCAAAAATACGTTGTACTAAATAGTGAGGGAAACTTTACTTATAAATCCTTCATTTTCTACTATTTCAAGCGATATAAGATTGTGTACCCCCACTGATATAGGTCAGATCCACACTTGAACCTTCACATGCTAGATTGTCACAATATTATTGAATAAATTAGCCCTAATATATTAACTGTGAACAATTTAGCTATTGTAGTTAGTTTTATCGTTGAGTCATGATAGTTAGTTTTATTGTTGAGATGGTTTCAACAAAAGGCTTCTCTTCAAAACCACCAAAGGCTTTCCCACTACGTTAATGACGTCGTATTGAGTCAATTAAGGAAAAAATATCATTTTTATTAAATTGAATGACAAAAATAGACGCAAAACATGTTGACTGGTATTAGGGAGCGAGAGAGGCACTTGATGACATACTTAACCTAATCTTTTTCGTAAACACGTGCATTTCATCGTCCATTTGCATTTCTTAATACTTTCTAACATTTTAGACATTCATACATGAGGAGCCGAAATAGGAACAGTAGTCTCCATTACTTCCTGCCCACAATTAACATTTGTTTTTCTTGGTCAAAATGCTGCACTTTTAAAGTCAAAACCTTCTAATCAATTTTTTAAATTACATGAACCATTTTCCTAACTTTTAACCATAATTATTCTCGTTAGTACATTATTTTCATGTTTTTTGTGCCTTGTTTGATGCGAAAAGGCTTCTTCTTTTTGTTTGATTTTAGTAATAACCCCATTTTAATAAATATGCTATAACATGTTGAAAAGGAGTTGCAATCATAACTAGACAAAAGGGATCAATAGGGTTTTGATTAGATTAGAGATGTTAAACGAGCCTAGTCACTAAATTCATGAGCCTGACCAAACAAGTTTAATGATTAGAGCCAACTGAAAAAGATTTATTCTATCATATCTTAAGTTAAATGAGTTGTGCATGCCACTTATAATATATTATTTATTTATCGATTTAACTACTAATATTACAATAGTTATTTTACATTCTGCCATTGGGTCAATATGTATTATTTAATTGATTAGAATATAAAATTTATTTATATAATTAACAAAAAAAAAAAGTATGTGACACGAGTTGGTAAAATATTATATTAAATAGACATCGTTACTCAATTTATTTTCATTTAAATCCATATTTATAATAAAATTTATTTGAAATTTAGTAAATAATTATTATAGGTTGGAACAATTAACATTTTATTTTTGGCATTTATGAATTCAAGGTCAACTTAATATAGCTGGGAAGTAGGTCATTATTTTTAAAGTAAAATCATTTGAATAAGTGACCTTTCATAAAATCAAAATTATGTTCTTATCTTAGTCTAGCAAAGATTATTACTATCTCAATTAACACTCGTTAAAAATTAACATTTATTTTAATATATACATTAAAATTTAAGGCGGTATTGGTGAAGCGGGGTTGACAAAATATTAAAAGTCAACTTAGAAGAACAATCTCATGGTGGGGCACACATTTACATCTGACTAGGAAGAGATTGTCGAACCAAAAATTCAAGCACCTGTTCAACTTCCTCCCGCCTCTGAACACGAAAATGGGAAAAACATTTTTCCCTTGTAAAATGCTAATCTTAATTTAAATTAAATTGAATGAGAGCATGCTCATTTGCATTAAGGTTTGTGAATACTAATAATTGTCTTCAGAAAAGATTGGCTGCCATGTTATCGAGAATTATTTTCTCTTAATGTTATCGAGAATTATTTTCTATGTATCATAATGCATTTGTAATACTTTGACTTTTTATATTAGAATTTAATAGAGATAAATGGAAAATTAATTTGGGGTATTCGAATTAGTCGAATATTTATTGGGGTATTACCAAGGGTGTAACTGATATATTATAATTTAAGAAAATTTATTAGAGGATAATTATGATTAATTTGGAAGGAGTATCATATTGAGTAATTAAATTTATAATGAAAAATATGTTCTGTAATTGTTAATTTGGGGATTGATGCAATATAAATGAGGGAAGAAATATTTTGGGAAATTATTAAACGAAGAATGGCTAAGGATTTTGTATGTTACACATTTGGTTGAGGGTAGGTCGCGGTTAAGTCACGTATCGCGACTGAAATTGTACTTCAAGATGTTCACTAGCATTTTCGATCGCCTCGAGGTAGAAGCTGGGTCGAATGTCTCGACTGAATTTCGTTCCCGGTGACTCTTCTCGTTTTGGGTCGGGTTGAGGTCGAGTGCAGACGTGAAGGATTTGAATCTGTAGAATCAATTAATTTTTTCAGTTGATTAGCGGTTGAGTTGCAGACGAGAAGGATTTGAATCTGTCGAATAAATTGGTTTTGCGGTTGCTCCGCGGTCGACTAGCGGTCAAGCGTGGATGAGAAAGATTTGAATCTATTGAATTAATTGACTTTTCAGTCGATATGCGGTCGAGGATTTCTGATGCCTTCCTCAACCGAAAAATGGAGGTTAGGTGAAAAATGAGAATTTAAGGCTTGAACCGGTCCAGTTTGAAGACAATGGGGAGTAGGGGTGGGCAAATCGGTTCTCGGTTCCGGTTTCGGACCTTTTGGAACCGACCATTCGGTTCTTGGTTCCAAGAGTGAGGAACCAGAATCGGAATCGCAAGGAACCGGAATCAGAACCAGAACCAGAACCAGAACCAGAACCGAACTCGGTTCTGGTTCGGTTCCGGTTCCAAACTTGATTCCTAAAAAATGTCTAACATAAAACAAAATTCAAAGAAAAGAACCTACTCTGGTGGTTGTCATCCGATTGAACCTCTTTAATATCTTGACTAGAGAGGAGAACCTACATAAAGGAAAGAGTTCCAGCCATTGCAGCTGTTGAAGATGAAACACAAAGCTCCAGAACAAAGCCTCTTTAAATAAAAAAAACAAAAAAGAAGATATTTTCTCAACATCGGTCTTGGCTTTGTCAATCAACAACAGACTCAAATAAATAGTGGATTGTTTTGCTCTTTTTGTGTTTCATTCAACTCTTCTTTGATGTACCAGTTCCACTATGTAATAAAGATATCATTTTCTCTCCTGTTAGCTTTTAATATTTCCTAATCAAAGCCATGGAAGTCAAGAGGTTCTCTAATAATAATATATGGTTCTCAATTGTTCAATTTCAATCTCCATCTCCTCTGCTACTTTCCTTGGCGCTCTCTCTCATGTCTTCTTGGTTTCTTTTCTTTCTTGCAACATCGGTTATCTCTGCCAATGCTATAATCTTTTCATCCCATCTTGAAAGAAAGCGCTGCTTCCTCTTCCTTATGATTCCACCACCCACAATTACACCTATCTTTTGAACGAAAAATCAGTGAACTATATGCTACCTTGTGAATTAGAAACTCTATTCCAAATAATGGATTCCATGTCTTCTGATCAACCATAGAGAATATCATAAGCCAATCCTTGCACAAGTTCATCCTGGTCTAGGGTAGAATGTAAGCCAGGACAAGATAACCACCTCCATGTATCTAGACTATATTTTGGCGACTCCTCCAATCCAACTTGCAAGAGCCATGCATAATTTCCTTCTTTAATTTTTTCTCTACCTTTTCTTCAGTCTACGATCTTCTTCAATTGTTTTTTTAATGCTAAGAACTCTGTTACTATTTCACAATCTACAGTTTTCAATTCTTCTTTGCGACAGCTCAGAACAAAGCCCCTTTAAATAAAAAAACAAAAAAGAAGATATTTAGTTTCTGTATGTAGCAAGAAAATTATACATTGAATTGATGTTTTCTTTCCAACAACACAAAAACTATAAATGAAAAATCATCAGCATCAGAACAATTATACATTCAAACAATTTTTCTCCTTACGTCAATCATCAGCTACAAGATTGGTATCTGCTACCATCAACATCAGATGCAAAACAGATGGATACATAAATATTTAACATTCAAACAAAATGCATAGCTTCTTACAACAAAATATATGAAATCATCCAACTAAGAACTGGTTTCAACAAAACATTCTCAAATCATGACCGGCAGCAAAAAAATGGAGGAAGCTTCAATTCGAAGCTCACCTTCCTCTTCCTATCAACGAGAAGCTTCAAATCAAGAAAGGCAGAACCCTAAATAAAAAAAACAGCGGTCATAATTGCAAATCCTAAATCCTAAGATTTTTAACCATACGTACCCTCAGAATCAAAAGAATCAAGAAGGGGAGCAAAGGTTCGCCTAATCGCCTTCGCTGGTTTGTCTTGGCAGGGATTGTCTTTGGGAAATCGGGAGAGGAAGGGTTTGCTTTCTCAATTCCATGTCTAGCTGCCTACCCTTTTTTTTTTTTGTTAGAACAAATCGGTTCTTGGTTCCCTAGAACCAAGAACCGAGAACCAAACCAAAAAGTGAATCCCAAGACCAGAACCGAACCAATTTTAAATGTAGGAACCAAGAACTAGAATCGAACCAGAACTGAGCTGCAGTTCTGGGTCGGTTCTCAGTTCTAGTCTGTTCTTGCCCACCCCTAATGGGGAGAAATAAATTGGGTTGGCCTTATGGAGAGAAGAAAATTTAATTAAGGGAAATAAATAAAAATAAATGGAGTTGGAATATAATTTAATGAAATGAATTAATTGATAATAGAAAGGAAGATGGATGAACTGGTTTCTTTTATTGGTTGGTCCAGTTCATGGCTGGTCGGTTCGATCTGGATTTTAAAGAAATGGTATGCAGCCATTTGAGAGGAGAGAAGGAAATGGGGACAAAGAAGAAGGGCGGAGGCAAGAGAGAGACCGAGAATGGGAGGGTGTCAACGACGAGGGAGCTCGGGCTCGGGCTCGGGCTCAGAGCGCTATCTGGCGGGCTCCGGCGGCATGCGAGTGAACGTTTGGGGAGGCATCACGGGTGTGCCGTGCGAAGCTAGGGCAGGAATTCTGATAAGTTCTGCGAGACGATTTGGAACTGCGAACTCCAGGCCATGGTAAGTCAATTGTTTTTGTTGTGCTTTTTTTCCCTCCCTGGCGTTCTGTTGCTCGGCATTTCATGGTGTGGCCGTGAATTGTTCTGGCTAAAAATCGGCAGAGACAGGGGTGGCCAGAATTTGCGTTGACAGACCACGTTGTCGGTCTGACAACGGACCAGTCGGTTCAGCAATGTGAACCGGTCCATGTGAGGTGTTCTGGCTGAGAAGGGAATTCTTCACGTTTTTCCCTTACAACTGGCATTGCACTCTGTTGATGAATTTTGAGAGACAACAACCTAACAGCTCTAGAAAAGCAGAAGAAAAATGTGGAGGGTTGTTAGGGAAATAATTAAGGCTATGGAGGGCTTATATGGGACTTCTCTGAAGGATGAAAATGGAAAGAGGGGAGGTGAGACCGAGAGTGTTCTGGAGTTCCACGGAGAAAGCTATGAAGAAGAGAGTTGAAAGAAATGAAGAAAAAGAAAAGAAGGAGAAGACAGTGGGTTGGCTAGTGGTTCCATGCTTGCTCTTGGGCCTTCTGTGAGGTGTAGCTCCTCTTTAGCGTTATGTGTTTCAGTGCTAATTATGGTTTCTATCTCATGCATTTTCTGTGGATAGATGCTATGAGATTTTTGTTTTGTGGAATGGACTTGTGTTCTGTTATTTGGTTCTTGAATGATAACTGCTGTTGAAATGGTGTTTTGTGGTTTGTGTGTACATCCTTATGTAAAGTTCTGCTAATAGACATTTAGAGAGAATAATGCTCTGTAAAAAGTGATTTTATTCCTTGGGTTTGTTTTCTACCGTGTAAGATTCTATTACTTGACCTGTCTATTGTCCGATAAATTTTGATGAGGAGTACACTTATTGGATATTGTTGTCTACTTTGGAATTTGGAACTCGCTGTTGAGTTAAATTATTAGATCAGGATGGAAACTATATTATGTTCTTAAATGCATTATGGATATATGCTCTCTGTTGTGTTCTTGCTCACGGGATGTTAAGAGAGTTATTGGTTATTGTATGGATGAAAACTTTTAATTGTTTACATTGGATATTGAAGGATTATTATTGGGAAGCTATTAAGTGTTATAATTTATGGCACTCCTGAATGGTTATTGGAAAATGGTATTGATTATAGATGTTAATTGTTTGAAAGATATTGTGAAGGCTGAGTCGAAGTGCTAGGCACTTTATGGATGCGAGGTAAGTTGATATGCATGTGCTTTGATCTTCGGACCCTATATCGCAAGAATTAGGGTTGTATGTTGACTGTTTACTAGATTTAGGTTCTTTATAGTTTTGATACGAATAATGCTTCGAGGATCTTAGGACTTTGATAGTGATATGCTTTGAGGATTATATTGTTGTTTGCTGTGTGTTTACTAGAACTAGGTTCTTTTAATGATATGTTTATTAGATATTGAAATGATCATGTTTGAGGATATAGAACTGTATGTATTCACGAGCATTCATGCATCATACTTAGGACTTATGAAATTGTCAGCATATTGCATGTCATGCATAATATATGTAAATAAGCGTGTGGGTGTTCGGGAGAAGAGGTAACGGTCCATCGGTGGGGACACCATAGGATGTATCTCCCCATCAGAGTGACCGTTAACCATGTGGACCATAGGATGTATTCTCTTCTCTTGTACGGAAATCCCCAACGTCTTTAACAAAAGAGTGTGGTGACGATTATGATGGTGATGCCATAGGATGTGTCTTCTCGCCAGAGTAATGGATAGCCACATAACCATAAGACGTATCCAACTCTCGGTTAACAGGAAAGATAAGGTTATTTTCTGTAATGCATCGATGATCATAGAATGGAATGCAATGCTAATGATTGTGCACGATCATTAACATTGCATTCCATTCTACATTCTATCACTTACTGAGCCTTAGTCTCATTAGTTAAGTCTTATGATGTAGGTACACGTACGAGAAATAGGAGAATAGGTCAAAGACAGTTGATGAAGGATTTGCACGAGTGGATCTTATGGCTGGCTAGGTTAAAGGATATAAGAAAGAGATAGTTGGTAAAAGTTTTACGAAAAGAATTTTACTACTGTTTTTTAAATGATTTTAAGAATGAAATAATATTCCGCTACGCAATTGAAAAGAAAATGATTTAAGTAAAAGAAAAGTTTTAAATTTCTCACGATTTTTAAACATAAGAAAAACTGGGTCGTTACAGTATTATTTTCCTTCTTTATTGCCCATAAATTTAATGAATAAACTCTATGTTTATTCGAGGTTCAAAAACTGAAGTATATTTCTCAAACTGAATGTGTACACAATAAATATTATAATGAGAAACATTATAAGAAGAGTTATAAATATTTATTCTTACAATGAAAAATTATATAATGGACACAAGTCCCATTTTAACTACACGATCCTTAAATCTTAACGGTGGCATGCCCTTAGTCAAAGGATCGGCGACCATCAATTCAGTGCTTATGTGTTCGATGACCACTGAACCATCCTTAACACGTGCTCTTATGGCTAAATACTTAATGTCGATATGCTTACTTCGACTACCACTTTTGTTATTTTTAGGCATAAAAACCGCAGTTGAATTATCACAATATATCTTCAACAGTCTCAAAATCGAATCAACGATTCTAAGTCTTGAAATAAAACTATTCATCCATACACCATGCGAAGTAGCCTCAAAACATGATACGAACTCAACCTCTATAGTGGATGTGGCAGTCAAACCCTGAATCGGAGTATCCAATCACATCCAAGCTATCCGTCCGTCTGCAGGTAAGCATGTAATCTTTGGTCCCTTGAAGGTACTGTAATACTTTCTTTGCAGCAGTCCAGTGGTCTTTACCAGGGTTACTCTGATATCGACCAAACAACCCAACAAACAAATGCAATGTTGGGTTTTGTGCAGACCTGAGCATACATCAGGCTTCCAACAACTGAAGCATAGGGAATGTACCTCATTTGTTCCCACTTAAGATCATTCTTCGGACACTAGTTCTCATGGAACTTGTCACCCTTTACTATGGGAGCAACACTAGGTGAACAAACTTTCATATGATATCTCTCTAAAACTTTATTGATATAAGTTTCCTAAGACAATCTCAAGCAACCTTGGAATCTATCTCGATGAATCTTAATACCAATGATATAGGAAGCATGACTCATGTCTTTCATATCAAAATTTTCAGAGAGAAATTGTTTTACCCCATGCAATATACCTTTATCATTAGTTGCAAGTAAAATATCATTCACATATATGACTAAGAACAAATTTTGCTCCCACTAATCTTCTGATATATACACTGATCCATAATGTTCTCTATGAAACCGAATGAAGAGATAACATTATGAAACTTTAATACCGCTGACGGGAGGCTTGTTTCAATCCATATATGGATTTCTTAACCTTGCACACTAAATGCTCACCATCTCTAGAGGAGAATCCTTCAAGTTGTTTGATATAAACTTCTTCCTCTAGCTTTCCATTGAGAAAAGCCGTTTTCACATCTATTTTTTGCAACTCAAAATCAAAATGTGCAACCAACACCAAAATAATGTGAAAATCTTTCTTAGATACAGAAGAAAAAGTCTCCTTGTAGTCGATTCCATCTTTTTGTGTGAATCCTTTAGCAAAAAGTCTTGTTTTATATTTTTTGATATTTTCTAATGAATTTTGCTTAGTCTTAAAGACCCATGTACAACCTATGGCTTTTACATCATCAGGCAACTCGACAAGATCCCAGACTCCGTTTGAATTCATAGAATTCATTTCGTCTTTCATGGCATCATACCATAGACTTGATTCACCATAACTTATGGCCTGTGAAAACGTCTCAGGATCATTTTTGGATTCTATATTGTAGTCCGACTCTTGTAGATACCTGACATAGTAACAGGAATAGCTGATTTTCTTTCTCTAGTAGATCTTCATAACGTTGTTTCAACATTTTCTTGAGAAATTTGTTGTTCAATTGGTTGATCAACAATTTCTAGAACTTCCTCTAGAATTTAATCTACTGGATTATAATCAGCAGCTTGTGGAATATAATTTATTGACTGTTCAACACTCGTTTGAACTCTAGGAGTGTTGTGCACAACAATCAATCTATCACTTGAGTAAGAGGGTTGAACATCAATGTGATCACTTTCAGAAATAATATCTTGAAATCGATCACTCCCACTAATCAAGTCATTCTTAAGAAATTTCGCATTTTTTGATTCCACAATCGTAGTGTTGTGCGATGATAGTAGAATCTATACCACTTTGACCTCTTGGCATATCCAATGAAATAGCCATTGATGGTCTTTGGGTCTAGTTTCTTTTCTTGTAGATTATAAATTCTAACTTTAGACTGACATCCCCAAATGCGTATATGTCTCAAACTCGGTTTCCAACCTTTCCATAACTCAAATGATAGCTTTTCGACAGCCTTGGTCGGAACTCGGTTTAATATATACACTATCATCTTGAGTGCATCAGGCCACAAGAAATCTAGAAGTTTAGAGTTGCTACGCATACTTCTCACCATGTCCAATAATGTTCGATTTCTTTTTTCTGCCACACTATTCTGATTTGGAGAACCAGACATGGTGTATTAGCAACAATTCCATGCTCTTGAAGAAATCTAGCAAATGAACTAGGTGCTTGTCCATTCTCAGTATATCTATTGTAATATTCTCCACCTCTATCAGTCTTCATGATCTTAATTTGCTTACAGCATTGTTTCTCTACTTCTGCCTTGAAAACCTTAAAGGCATCCAATGCTTCATTTTTGTTCTAAAGCAAGTAGAGGTACATGTATCGTGAGTAATCATCAATAAAAGAGATGAAGTATCTCAGACCATTTGAGTCCATAACTGGACTACAAATGTCTGAATGTATGATCTCTAATATCTCTGAACTCTTCTTAGCACATTTCTTAGATACGTTGGTTTACTTACCTTAATACAATCCAAACATGTATCAAAATTGGTAAAATCTAAAGTACTAAGTACTTTATCATTTACCAATCGCTTAATTCTCTATATGGAGATATGTCCCAATCTCCGATGCCACAACATAGAGGAATCTTCATTTATAACACATCTTTTAACACCAGTGTGAACATGCATAACATCATAAGTGGTATCATTTTGTAAGTCGATAGAGAAAAAACATTAGACATTGAACCATGTCCAACAAGATTAGATTTGTAAAATAAACTGAAGTTTACATCTGAAAACGTAAAAAAAAAACCCAAAGGTACAAGACTTGAAACTGAAATTAAGTTCCAAGAAAAACTAAGAACAAACAAAGTCTTTTCCAAATTCAAAATAAAACCAGTGCTTAGAACTAAACTGCACGTTCCAACAGCCTCCACATGTGAAAGCATCTTGCTTCCTGAATAGATGCTCTGTTCACTTCCCATTGGTTTCACATACCCTGCAAGGTATTCAAAATATGGATTGTAAAACCAGAATCAATCCACCATGTGTTATAAATAATATGAGCCATATTAAATTCATAATAAACAAATGAGATTGATGTACCTTTTCTTTCAAGTCATACCTTAAATTTGATGCAATCTTTCTTAATGTGCCCTTTCTTGTCACAGAAATAGCACTTAATTCATTTCTTGATTTCATTAGATTTGATTGGTATTTTACCTTTCCCTTTATCTTTCTTTTTGGCATATGTCTTTTTCTTTCCATGGGTCATCATGAATGCATTATCACCTCTTTTCATCACCAATCTCCATTCCTCTTGAACACACATGGTCATTAATTCATTAATGGACCATTTATCTTTATGTGTGTTATAAGAGATTTTAAAAGGAACGTATGATTGTGGACGACTATTCAGAATATAGTGCACAAGGAAAGAATATGACATATCAACCTCAAGTGTCTTAAGTTGAGCCGCAATGTCTCTCATCTGCATGATGTGCTCACGCACACTCGTAACTGAAGTGAGCCTTAAGAATGAAAATTTCATGATAAGTATATTGGAAAGTGCCTTATTTAAAGTCACAAATTGCTCTTCTATATATAGTCTTCAGGAATGACACAACATCATTATATTGCTCGATAGAACTACGAATACCAGCAGCGATCTTAGTCTTTATGAATATCAAACTAAGGCGATTTGAATGTTCCCAACGTTCATAAAGAGCAAGATCATCTGGAGTGTTGGTCGGAGAAATTATTGGTTTGTCTTTCTATATAACATAATCGATGTCCACACACCCCAAATAAAGAAGAACTCTCTCCTTCCATACTTTATAATTAACACTCTTTAACTCCGGTATATCGCATTTTATATTAGAGAAACTCAAAAAATTTATAGCTGCAAAAAGTAATAACATGCTTAAAAAGAGGCAAAATTGAATGTCATGTTTTACCAATATAAATCGTGCAATAATAATAAATCTAAAAACATAAAACTTGCATGTGGGCAAAAGTTCTAATTTAATAAGATTCATGTTCACCAAATTAATAAAACTATCAAGTTATATCCATTTTCTTAATTTCTGTGAGTAATCAAGAAAAATAACTTGATATTTTATTCTAATTAATCAGATAAATACAGTAAAATTTCTTGTAGAATAAATTTCACCATATTTATAAAATTAATTACAATAGATGTCATAATGTGATTTTAACACTTAATATACAAAATTATTTAATTAAAGATGTTGTGGCTACTCTTCAATTAAATAAAATTATATTAAATCACTCAATATTAAATTTACTTAATATCAATGTTATTAAATAACATGTTATTATTTTGCATACATAGCATGACTTTCTAAAATATGCATACAAAATAAATTATAAACTATGTGCAACTAAATATGCTTGTAAAAATATAAAATTAATTAACATGCTATTTAATTGACAAATTACTTACAACAAAATATTTTGCATTTAATTTAACATCTAGGAAACATGAATTAAACAATGCAAATAATTTTAATATGTTTAATTCTACACTTAATTTAATATAAAACAAATACTAATACAAAAGAAATGAATACTGTAATAGAAAATCCACTCGACATAGTGGTAATCCTCTATATTCTAATGCCATACAGCCTATATTCAAATCCTAGTACCTTCTTTGTTATAACAATTAAAATGCCAAAACAAATACATATATTTAACAAATTCATTTTATTTCCATAAATGAATCTGGATGAAGTGGCAACCCACTTCTTTCTCTTCTTCAGATTCTAGGGTATCTTTATTTTTCTGTATTCATTTAACAACCAAAGCAACATGTAGTTTCTGACCACCATAAACTAGATGTTGTTAACATCATCTTCAACCTCCAGCCGGGTCAACTTTACCCGGATCTACCCGACGCGGACCCGCCTTAAAAACCCAAAGTTTTCTACTAATTTTGGACACCAAAATCAATCATTTTTTACTGCCAAACATTCATAAGAAAGTTTCTGAATGATTCGTAATAATAAAAAGCTTCGAAATCGTCCAACATTTAATCTTTAAAATTTCAAAATTTTTCCAAAACTATGATTTCAAACACATGAAGACAGAGGCCATACTCGCTCTAATACCAAATGTAAACAATCTTAAACGATCTAAACTTGCTTTATCAATCAAAATTGAAGCATTTAGATCAAATTGCGGAAATTGATCAAAATACCTTTGACCATTGATGTTGAAATTAGGGACAACTGCTTCCTTCCCCTGTAGAATTTCTTCCAAACCAATCTACCTCAATACGATGGTCTATTTACTTAACGAAATCGAAGGTAAGGGGAACTTCTCCTTAAACATTTTATGTATATGAAAACTCTCTGTAAAAACTTTTTTGTCAATGTTCTTCCATCAAGAATATTAATCGAGTTTTTAATGGGCGTGTTGTGGGCATAAATGTGAGCAATTTTTCTCAATGAAAACCACCCAGAAAACTAGACCACAATTTTAATTGGCGGTTAACAAAAACAAAAGTAACTGCCAACAGGAACTCCAATAATATTAATGTGACATATAAATAATTGAGATCTAAATTTTCTATACCAAGAGTTGAGGTTCGGGATAGAGAGAGAGAGAGTAAAAACTATTTATATGTGGACACATGCACATAAAAAATCAAGATATCATAAATCACATGTGACTGAGTTGTGCCAAGAATCAATTAAGTCAAAAAATAATTCGTGCTATCAACTATTAATGACTCTAACTTGATCAAGCAAATTTATGTAACTTAATCCTGAAATAATATTTAAGTGAAATTATTTAATTTTGATAACTCAAATACTTTTTAGTAATTAATTACTCTGAATAACAAATTTCAAAGTCTAACTGGATAATAATTAGGCGTTTGGGCCTAAATGGGCTGAACTTCTAAATTATTGAATCGCTCTGCGCCTTAGGGATGACCAATCCCATATCAACACGGGTACCTATGACCGACAAAGTGGTTTTTGAATTTCTTTTTGTTCGAATTATCAGTGTCTTCTTCGTCTCGTCTCGTCTCTCTGAAAATTTCCCCTTCCTCTTCGTTTTCGCGAGAGGGCACGGAAACGCCGCTCTCTCTCGCGGCGAATCCATTTCTCTGATTTTATCTGCACCCAAACAAGGTGAGGAAAGTTGTAATAGCTCGTTTGGAGGATGAGAAACCGTTAGGTTTTGAGATTTTTTGTCTCATTGTTGTGCGTTTTTTAATCTGAAATTATTGCATTGCTTTTCTTGAGTACGTAGTGACAGGAAAAGAATTAAGAGCTTGGGAAATCGTTCTAGTTTTATTATTTTGTCTCGATGTTTACGTTCTTATATATCCATAATTTGCGATTTTGTTTTGATTTATTTGATTATTTGTTTGCATCTAGTTTAAATGATTTGTTCCTGATAGTGCGTCAATTTGTGTAGACTGGTGGGATATTAATTGGTTTTGTAATAGATCTATTACCGCACGGTGGGATATTCATTTTGTTTGTTGGATTTTGTTGAGTCAATGCTGCTGCTGGAAAAGGAAAGTTCTGTTCATATTCGAGAGGTGTGGAGTGGCAATCTTGAAGAGGAATTTGGTTTGATTCGTGGCATTGTGGATGATTATCCGTATATCGCCATGGACACTGAATTCCCTGGCATAGTTCTTCATTCAGTGGGAAATTTCAAGAGTAGCTCCGACTTCCACTACCAGACTCTTAAAGACAATGTGGATCTCCTGAAAATAATTCAGTTGGGGCTGACATTTTCTGATGAGGAAGGGAATTTGCCAACTTGTGGTACAGATAAGTACTGCATCTGGCAGTTCAATTTCTGCGAATTCAATGTCAACGTGGATGTTTTTGCCAATGATTCTATTGAACTTCTTCGTCAGAGTGGTATTGATTTTGATAGGAACAACGCAGAGGGGATAGACTCCAAGAGATTTGGAGAGTTGCTAATGTCTTCTGGAATTGTGTTGAATAATAATGTTCACTGGATTACATTCCATAGTGGGTATGATTTTGGCTACTTGCTTAAGCTCTTAACGTGCAAGAAATTGCCTGATACTCAATCTGGGTTCTTTAATTTGATCAATATGTTCTTTCCAACCTTGTACGATATCAAACATCTAATGAAGTTTTGCAATAGCCTCCATGGTGGGCTGAACAAGCTAGCAGAGTTGCTGGAAGTGGAGAGGATTGGGATATGCCACCAAGCAGGATCAGATAGTTTACTCACGTCTGGTACATTCAGGAAGTTAAGAAAAAATTTCTTTAGTGGGTCTTTGGAGAAATATGCAGGTGTCTTGTACGGTTTAGGTGTTGAGAATGGACTAAGTACTAATTGAAATTAAAAAAAAAAATTAAAATAATGAATTTTGAGTTTTTTGGTTATACTTTGTCTCTGCAATCATACGTTTTTTTTTTTCACATTTTCATAAAAGCTTCCTCTATCTATGATATTTTTTTCTTGCTAATCTTACTTATTTGCAGTGGAAACTCGGACAGTGGTAACTTGGATGTCATCCTTATATCTTTTAAATTAAAGATTTACTAAACCTATAGTTTGTCACTACTTTCAGAAGTATTGGCAATTTACGGTGTCTTCAAATCAGGTCTCATCTGTAAGCATGGTCCTTACTCTAGGCCAGGTATCTTTTTAAATACGTGCACCATGTGTGTTTAATCAATTGAATTGTTGGTCACTATTGTAGTTGATAATGGATGTGAAAAATTGATTTTAGTTTGAGCTGCTGGAAGAATTTCAAACATGGGTCAGTTTGGTGATGAACTAGACTGGATTATTTGGTGTTTAGTGATGAACTAAAACTGGGGATTAGTCCCATCCTGTGAATCAAACAATGGTACTACAAAAGCTTCTGCTTTATTTGGTGCTTTGTCTTTGTAACTTTCTTCTATTCTAAAATAGGAAAGAGAGAGTTGGAAGACAGCAACAGTCAAGTTGTAGAAATGAGAATCCAACTGATCTAGTTTGATCCTGTTGTTTTGGTTTAGAAAAGCCGCAAGGTTTCCTCCCATCTGAGTTCTTCTAACATGGCTTTATTCCATTGAACCTATGCTTGAGAATTCATCTCGGGTTTCTTGAAGGAATTTTTTATCCTTTGAATATCTGTTTGGAAATTTAATATTTCTGGTATCAAATTAAAGATTCATTGGAAAAACAAGTTTTTTTTAATTGTAATTTTGACATAACATGGGAGAAACCACTGTTTATATATATATATTAAAACAATGTGCAAATGAATTTAAATTAAGAGTAATGGATGGAGCTTCGTGTATATTATTGTACAAGCGAGTTGTTAAGTATATTTGGAAGGGAGTCAGTGGCAACATATACAGTGACGCATATTCGAGTCTTGGGCCCTCTTTTTTGTGTGAGAAATTAGAAGAACTATACGAGATGGAGGAACAAAAATAGGAGAAGGAACACAAATCAAATGTTCAACACTAAAATAGGAGATGGAGAATATACGAAAGTTATTATTATGCATATTTGGTCTCTCCTGTGATGTCACGGGACAATAATCGTATGCATGGTCAGAAAAAATTAAGAAAATGGTATCGAGCAATTTAGATCTTAATATTTGATCTCATTTACATATTAGATTTTGAACAAATTGCATATTAGAGTTTGAATAATTTTTTGGATAAATTGAATTTTCACTTTTCAACAATAAGTAATTTGGATATTGTCAATTTATTTGTTAAAATTTGCGTGTGCATACTGCATTTTATATTTAATAAAATATTTTAACTTGAGTTGTAACTTCTTTAGCAATTTTTAACCTTATTTTAAACTCTATCACAATTGGAAATCATTGAATAAAAAATTAATAAAGTTTGAAATTAAGTCAAAAGTCATTGAAAAAGTTAAAGATCAAGTTAAAATAACTTATTAAGTAGAAATCATAGTATACTTGTGATAGATTCAATGAATACATTGATATTTGTCACGACCCGGAGGCTAGTGTAACAGAATTGCTTGGTCATGCGACCTGGTTCTAGGAGAGAACTCGATCGCCTAGCTCAAGGATAGGGAGAAGCAGAAATCTTAACATAAAATTACGCTCAAACCCAAATCGCATGAGTTGGGATCCACAAAGTGATCAACATCAGACATGATAGTATAATAATAAACAAAGCAAGTACTATGCAGGAATTAAACTAAGCAACAAATCCTAAACGTACTAGAGACGAAGGGACTTGGACCGACGAATTTCCACTCATCTAGGAGAAGATTGATGCACCCACCATAGGGGTACTGTCAACGCTCCACGATGACACGTGCAAACCCCATGCACCGAGTCTGTACCCTAACTTGGGAAAAATAGAGTCTAAGGGATGAGTGACAAACTCAGGAGGGAAGTCGATACTAAATGCAATGCATGTTAAAACCTTTTTATCATTTTATCAAATCGGTCCATTACCCTCGATGTGGCTTTATCAAAACCTGCTATATACATAGATAACTATACCACAAAATATACCAACTTCGTTTTCCGTACGAAAACGTCATCAGTGAAAATGGATGGACACATAAGGACCCATCCGACACTCATAAGAGAATATGTGGCTATTCGTCGATAGCAACACCTCATGAGATAGAGGAAATATCAATGACGGTGATTCGGAGATTCGGCAAGTCACTTGAGTTGCCGACGAGCTAAAGCTCCGAGTCGACACCATCTGTACGATCAAATAAAACACAGATTGCTTCTCAACTAAAATACCTATAGGTTTCAAATTGACAAGGGTTGCCGACGAGCGGAGCTATAAGCCGTCATGCCACCCGTCAAATGGAACGATATTAGGATAGGTAAAACTCAGCAACTAATAACCTTATGATCTGTGTAACTAAACCTTGGCCAGGTTTTGGGCCTTAAAACCTAATGAAGTGTCATCGTCTTCCCATCTCCATTTCGACTTTCGAGGCTTGAAACCAGAGGACATGTCACCAATGCCCCCATCCCCCTTTCGCACGTACATACAATCAACCTTCACGAGTAGAAGGTTTCACGGGATAGCTTCGTGTTACTTTAGCGCCAAAGTGCCTAAAGCATCAATAGGGTCCATCCTCCCAATATATCCATAGATAACAAAATAAAATACCATGTACGATAAGGTAAATGTGAGAAAACATACATATACATAAAAACAGGCGTGCTGTCAAAACAGCTCCCGTCAGATTTTCAAGTGTGGTATCCCACAAAATATCAGTTTTGAAAACATGATGCAATGCAGTGCAAAAAGTATAAAAATCTCTACCTCGATTACGACCACAACAATCTTACCGACTAGCCAGCCCTGCACGCTATCGGAAGCAAAGGGTCGCACCACCAACATCTTCGAAACTTATAACAAGGCCAATGTCAACATCTCATCAATCACACAAGAGATAATACATAAGTTTAAACAAGGCTAGGAATCCAAGACGATCTCTAGGGACAACCATGAGTCCTAAACTGGGAATCAAATCTAGGAACACCCCCAATAGTCCTAGACCAAACACAAAACCCAGACTAAAAACCATGTATGGCTGGTGAAGCTAAACAGAGTTTGCTAAATCCACTCCGAGAAACAAACGGTGCGATTGACCAAACACAACCACGATCGACCTGGCACCTCAACAGACTACCCAAAAGTCCAATCGGTCGATAAGACACGGTGACGAAAGACGGAACACAACACACTCGACCTGAACCACTTAGTAGTCAAGAAGACATAACTGAAGCCATTCGAACCCACCCATGCTCAACAAGGCATCACAGTGGCCAACCGAGACCACTCAAACAGTCGTCGAGGAAAAATGAAGGTCAATTAGGACCTTGTAGCCTCAACCAGACTCAATAACAGTCAACCGAGACCATTTAATGTCGACTGTCAACCGGGACTTTACAGCGGCCGATAAGACACGCCCGTAACCATTCAAGACTCAACAGTTGAGGGTAGTCATCTAAAGTCAATCGAGTATGATTTTAGTGGAAAGTCGGCTAGAAGACCATAAATAAAACTAAGCCTCAAACCTTGTTAATGGAATTTCCAACAATGAGTTACACGAAATAGGTGGAAGGGCCTTATATCAAGTCTAGGAACCCAACCGACGCACAGACGTCTTAAATGTGAACAAACAGGAACAATTTTCCCCTCCTAGTTGACTAGTGGCTCACTAGTCGACCAAAATCGACTAGTAGCAACCTCTGGTTGACAAGAGGTCGTCCAATGACCAACTGGTCAATTGGTTCCTCTCCAGTAGACGAGCAATCGACGGGAGCGGTAGACCAAAATTGCCAGCAAATCGCGATTTCCCCACGTTTCCACCCTATTTCTCAACTCATAACAACCAATAACCCTGCATAAACTCTAAACAAACCAATAGAAACCAGAAATTTCCTTCGAATTGGAGTTTCTAACCCCGAATCCGAAGCCAATCAAAATCATAATCTTTGAACTCGAAAATAGAGAAGTTAAACGAGAATACTTACTAACGACCTTTACAAAAGTTGCTCACGAGGACGACGAGAACTCGAATCTATTGTCAAAAGTTGGAAACGCCACAATTTTGAATCTCCCCTCTCCCCTTTGCCACGTGACAAAACTCTTTTGTAAGGAAGAGAGTTTTGTTTTATATAAAAAGTATAATGTTTAAAATAAAATAATACTATATTTTATATATATATATAATATAATATATAATGTTCAAAAGTGGAGATTTAGAAGCTTTCACATTTCAATTTGTTTGTTCAAAAAATTAATTTAAAATTTAATTTGTAAATAATCTCAATTCCAGGTTTCTTAAAAAATAACAAATGACTTTTTAATGTTCTTGCATTGATTTGATATTCCTAGCAATAAAACTACAATAAAAAAATGTAGTTATGTTATGATAATCGGGATTAAAGATTAAAATTGTAACAACCCGATTTTTCATTACCTTTAAAAAAATGCATGAAATTTAAAAATTTTCTTTTCTTTATTAAATGACAGAAAACCTTTATGAAAACCTTTATAAAAACCTTTTAAATGAAAATCAGAGTGCGCTTCTTATAAACAGACCGTTACTACTCTTTCATTAGACTCGTTTAAAAATCGTTATAAACAGCAGAAAACTATAGTTATAATATCTTTATCAAAACAAAGTAGAAGCGTAAATTAATTTTTATTTGAAAACGTAGTGGAAGCATAAAATAGTTCATTTACAGACAGTTAATTAAATCGTTACTTTATATTTTACAATTGCTCTTCTCAGTTACTCTTTACATTAGTTAGCATAACCAGTCGCAAGTCTCGCCTGTGCAAATCCCTAATTAGCTGCTCCTACATCTGTTCATCATTTTTCTCTCGTCCTTGTACCTACATCACAAGACATAAACTAATGAGCCTAACGCTCAATAAGTTATAATACCTATCATAATACTACATGCAGTTTCAGTTTTTGTCTTTTTTGCTTATCTTCTTATCTTTTACATTTTAATCATCGTTTTCTTCTTATCTTTTTATCCTTTGCATTTTAAATCATCGTTTTCGTCTTTTTCTCCTTATCTTTTGGCTATTGCGTCTTAATTATTATCTTTCATTGGTAGCTTTTTTCATCATTTACCTTCGATATAGCAGCAATGACATATTCCGGAAGCCTGCTAATCATTGGCCGTTCTTTTCATTGTTTATCTCTGATATAACAGCAATGACATAATCTGAAAGACTGCTAATCATTGGCCATTGGGTCCTAGCATAATCCAGGGACTGTCCCAGCATAATCCAGGTACATTGCAACAAATACAAGCAACAATGGCATAATCCGAAAGCTTGCTAGCGACAATGGCATAATTTGAAAGCCGCTAGTGATCGTGCCACTAAGGCTTAAATGGCCTCACATCGTATCGTTGCCTTTTTCTCTTATTTACTCTATTATGGCTTATTATTTGTTTGTTATCGGTTTCTTTGTTCGCTATTTGTTTCTTCATTCACTATTTGTTTCTTCGTTCGTTTATTACGTTTTATGGCTTATGATTCGTCCGTTATATGTATCTGTTTCGTATGATGCTCGTGAATGCATACAGTTTCTGAAAGCATAAATAAACAACGAAATGTGCTGTAAAAGCAGTAAAAAATGAAGCGTGCGATTAATGACTATAGGCATGCTATAAAAGCAGTAAACAACGAAACGTACGATTAATAACTGTAAGCATGCTGTAAAAGCAGTAAACAACGAAACGTGAGATTAAAAATTGTTGACATGCTTTAAAACGGTAAACACCGAAGCATGCTATTTAAAATAGTAAACAACAAAACGTGCGATTAATAACTGTAAACATGCTAGGAAAGCGGTAAGCAAGAAAACATGCATCTCCTATTCTTGCGATGTAAGGACCGAATACCAAAACGCATGCATATCACTTACCTCGATGCGTTGTAGTCTCACTTAGTTAATTGCTACTTTTATTCTTTTTAGTACCTTCACAATTTAACAACATTTAATTATTAATCTAATCATTTAACTATTAATTTTTTTCTATCCCTAATCCATATACGTCGCTTACTAGAGTTTCTTAAACGAAACCGTTTCATCAATTACAACTTAGTTTAATTAATTAATATCGATTGATAACGTCTAGAAACTAAGCTTAAAATATAGCGAAAACCAATGAGATTCCATCTATAAAATATAGACTCATAATTACCAACGTAACTTCATCCATAAATTATTGACCCATAAATCAACGTCCAATAACAACATCTGAAATGAGTCATAAAACTATATTACCCAATTTCCATACTATACATTAATCTAATTAATGACTCGAATCCGAAACCATAGAACATATCATCCAACAACAGATTAATAATTTCATCTAGCGAACTCATTCAGACAATCCAAATAGAAGCATTACTTATCATCGAACAACAAGGCTAAATCCATTAAATTCATGCTTCACAAAACAATACTGGTAGTTCATCATAGAGAATTCACACCAAATCTACAAAGCAGTTCATACAACACTTAACCAAACAAGGCAGTTCATACAGGAAATCAGTCATCTAACAATTGATCCTATAGATTGATCCAATATGATATATATATTAAAGCTGAAACCTAACAGATTTATATCCAAATATCGTACTTCCAACATCCAATCCCCAACAACAGGTTAACAATTTCTATCTTAACAGCCAAACATAGTAGTGACCATAACTGAGCAACAATTAACAAGAGATTTAATAACAACTTCATCAATGTAACTCACTTAACAACTTATTCCTCGGTAGAAATTAATTCCAGAACCAAGCTACAAATCACCGTTACTCATTATCAAAGTAGAACAGGTCATTGAAAATCTCCAGAATGTCAACCCAAAACATCACCAGCAAGGTGACAGTCACCCTACAGACAATTACAACTTAACACAACTAACGAAGTACACAATTCCATACTTTAACCCCACAAAATATTAACCACAGATTAACAACCCATTACAAAGAACATACTAATACACATAATCAAGCAGCAGTAAACCACATAGGGCATTTTCCAAACAACACCTAAACAACATCCAAATGACTAAAATCTCAGAGAAGAAATCTCACCATGAAGGCCCGAGAGCAGACCCGAGGACAGGAAACAACAGCTCCAACCCTTCCACTTTTTCTTCTGTTTATGCTATTTCCCTCATAGCTCAAGCCCCAGATTCCATAACCCTTAGCTCGCCAGAGAGCTTCACTCGGCTTCCTGGAGAATTTACTCGAGAGCTCACCTCTAGAGAGTACCACATCTCCAGCCTTCCCCTCATTTTCTCCCTATCTCTGCCCTATTTATCAACACCCGACAATCCGTGCCTCCCCCCTGTCCATCTCCAGACAAATATCCGACAATATCCCTTACTCTATGCAGCTTTTCAGAGGCTGTCCACCACGCGGGGTGTGATTCCAGACTAGAAAGGAGGTGTGGGTTGTCTGTTTCGTCATCGCTAGTTCGAACCCAACTGTAAGTTGGACCCAGGCCTTCGGCCGGTCCAGCACAAATCGCCGGCTCCCCTGTCTATCGCCAAATTGTCGATTGTAAATCGACACTGCCCTTGCCATCACACGAACACTAGAACGCCAAGAAGAAGGAAGAAATCGACCAACAGCTTACCTCGGCCAAGAAATCGCGTCCACAAATTGCAATTGTAGTCGGGCCGAATGAACCCATGCCCTAGCTCTGCACGGTTCATGCTCACAAATGCCGCACCGGCGACTAGCAGCCCGCACACTAGGACGTTGCCACCCGAGCCTTCGTCACTCGCACACTCACCGGACTCGTCATCGCCGTTGCCTTGCTTGGTCTCCATATCCCTCTTCGTCTCTCTCTCAATCTCACCCTCTCTCCCTCTCGATTCCTTTTCAGCACAAAATGGTCGTAGGCCAAATTGAAATATCTCTTCCCTTTCTTCATTTGTTGTCTAAACTGGACCAAACCCACAAAAATCTGAACCGGTTCACTTTCCCTTCAACTCCATCTAATTCCCCCAATTAATCTTTACTTAATCTCCAATTAATTATTTACAAAATCCTCAATTCAAACAATCCAATAAATCTCATTTTATTCTTCTTCATTTGACTAAAACCGAAGTACATAATTGTTCTCGGATCGAGCCGAACCAAACTGGTTTAATTCATAATCTCTATTTTAATTTCCTTTAATCCGATCCTTCACTTAATATCCAATTATATACTCTTTCCAATTTATTCATTAATCATTATCCAATAAATTTCCATAATTTATAAAATTACAAATACGTCTTTGGTAATACCCCGATAATTATCCAATAAATTCAAAAATCCTTAATTTCTTTCCAAATTCTTATTAAATTCTGAAAAAAAAAGGTTGGGTTATTACAAACACTGATAATCATGTTTAGTTTAATTAAATGTGATTAAGTGATAGGAGATGATTTTAAAGAAGAAATTGATGAATAAATTGAGGATATTTTTTCAAACTAAAAATAGGTATAATAGTCTATATTGAACTATGAAGTTTTGATGAAATTGGATCAATTGGATGTATGCTCATTAAGATGTGATTTTTTGCACGAAAGTGATAAATGTGCTACAAATGAACATAGTCACTATTTGTGGTTAATTGGATAGGTTATGGTATTTATAAATTCAAACCATTTTAAGGACATAAAATAAACACATAAATGAAGTGTTTGGCATTGGATTGCATGGATTTTGATGTATGCAATGAAAGTTATACATATTAGAAGTCAGATAAGTCTAAAATTGCACTGTTTTGAAAAAAGGTCTTTAAATGAGACTTTAGAGTAGGAATTTGGAGAAGTGTATAAAAGACGACATGTTCCTAATACATTGAAGTATATGTATATGTAATAAAATTGGACATCCAATGAGGTATGGACATGTGTTACTTGTGGATTAGTGACTAAGTGTGATTAAAGTTAATTAATCATGATTAAAATTAGTTAATCATAATTAATTATGATAATCATGAGGATTAACTTAGAACTAAGCTAAAGTGATTAGTTTAAGTTAATTATGGTTAAGAGAATTAACCATGGTATTTTGGTGAATTTTCATGGAATTAAGGGTAAAATGGTAAAGTTTGAAGGACAAAATAAACAAAATGATCATTTCACCTCTAGGAGCTCTCTAAAAACTTGAGGAGGTTGAGAATGATCCTCATTTTGTGCTGGAATAGAAGAGAAACAGGGGAGAAAAGAGATAAAAGAGGGAAGATTGGGATTTTGAGTGGAAGCACGTTTTCTTGATGGTCTATTGGCCATTGATGAAAATTGAAGAAAACTTGAGTAAAAAATGATGAAACCTAAGGAAAGCTCTAGAAAACCCTAAGAGAGTGAAGAAATACAGAAGAAATAGAACAGGGACACTGGAAATCATGAAGGAAGGGCCAGAGAATGCTCTGGAATCGTCGGAGCTCGCAGGAGAATCGAAGGAAATGTTTTCGGGTGAGACAGATCAGGGATCAGTTCAACCTAAAAAATAGATTTTAAACACGATTCGGTCGACCAAAAACTTTTGGGTCATCTAACTTATTCTTAAATACCCATTTTGTTCAAATAATTGAGTGGTCTTTAGGCCTAGGAACAAGTTCTCATAAATTGTTAATATCAAATTGGTTTAATTCTTTTTGCATAGCTAACACCCAATTCTCATCAATTTCAACCTCATTGATATTCTTAGGCTCTATTTGGGAAATGAATGCCATATTGGCACACATATTTCTAAGGGAGGATCTAGTTTTGACACCTAGAATATCAACCATTAGATGACTTTTAGCATACATCTAATCATTTGGTAAGTCATCATGGTTGTCTACATTTAAGGTTCCCTCTAAGAATTGATCTTGGAATTCTTGAGGAGGACTTTCAAGAATCTCTTTCCCTTTATCACCTAAACTAAGATTTTCTAAATAATTTTCTAACTCTAAGATAGGTTTCTCAACACTAGGGGTAGGAATAGATTCGTCAAAATTGACGTGTATGGATTCTTCTACCACTAACGTCCTTTTATTGAAGACCCTATAGGCTTTGCTAGAGGAGGAGTAACCAAGAAAGATTCCCACATCCATCTTGGAATCAAATTTACCTAAATTATCCTTAGTGTTAAGAATAAAACATTTGCATCCAAATGCTTTGAAGTAGCTAACATTGAGAGTCCTACAATTTCAAAGTTCATAAGGAGTCTTTTTAAGGTATGACGGATTGAGACACGATTGAGAACATAACACGCTGTGGCAACAACTTCCTCCCAAAAATACTTGGGTAGATCATTCTCATTAAGTATGGTTTGTGCAAGTTCTTGAAGGGACCGATTTTTCCTCTCAACTACTCCATTTTGTTGAGGGGTTCTAGGAGAAGAGAAATTGTGTTCAATACCGGATTTTTGACAAAGGACATCGAATTGATCGTTTTCAAATTTGCCACCATGATCACTCCTAATAGTGACAATGGTGAGCTTCTTCTCGTTTTGGACTTTCTTCCTAAAGCTAGAGAATACTTTCAAGGTTTTGTCCTTTGTTCTTAAGAAGAAAACCCATGTGTAACGTGAGAAATCATCCACAATTACATATGCATAATGTTTTTCTCCTAAGCTTAAAACCTTAGAAGGACCAAAAAAGGTCCATGTGAAGTAATTGGAGAGGTTTTGAAGTAGAAATGTATTGTTTGGAAGAGAAAGAGCTTTTTGTTTGCTTTCATTTTTGACAAGCATCACAAACTCTATCTTTTTCAAACAATATTTTTGGAAGACTCCTAACTAGATTGTTTTTCGATATCCTAGCTAAGATATCCATTTCTACATGCCCTAGTCTTCTATGCCAAGTCCATGAATTGTTAGAATCACTAGCTCTAAAACATTTCTCAACATTGCATGAAATATTAGATAAATCAATTGCATAAATATTTTCATGCTTATAACCCATAAATAAAATTTTGCCATTTCAACCATCTAAAATCATGCAAGATTTAGCCTAAAAAATGACTTTATATCTTTTATCACGCAATTGACTAATACTTAACAAGTTATGTTTTAATCCATCTACAAGCAACACATCTTCAATAATAGGATTAGAAGTGTTACCTGTGTTGCCAATTCCTATGATTTTACCTTTTTAATTACCTTCAAATGTTACATTTCTTTTCTCATCCTTGATGGAGGTAAACTTTGAGAAGTCTCCCGTCATATGTCTCTAACATCCACTATCCAAGTACCATTGATCCTTAGCGGGAGATGCTTCAACCTACACAGATAAATCATGTTGACTTTTTAGGTACCCAAATCTTTTTGGGTCCTTTGAGGTTAAACTCGGTTCCTTTCAGAACCCAAATAAGTTTTATCAACATTCCTATTTTTAGTGCCTTTAGATGGACATGCAAAAGATTTATGAGTAATAGCATTACAAGGAAAGCAAGTAGTCGGTTTCGCAAAAAGATTTCTATAACTTTTTTTCTTTTGAAATGGTTGATAACCTAAACTGGCTTTATCGAATGTCATCTTTTGCTTACATAGGAGCATATTTAAATTTTTGCTTCCATTAGTGAAATTAAGCACCATTTTATTCAAATCGACATTTTTCTCTTTTAGCATGCTATTTTCATTTTCAAGTAATTTACCATGCTCATTCAACTTATCATTTTTAGATTTCAAGCAATCAATTTCATCTTCAAACAATTTAACACTACTAGCATGCTTCTTTACCATACACTCCTTTTCCTTTTTCAACTTCTTATATTTAAGCTTTAGTAAGTTGAATTCTTCTAGCAACTCATCGAATTCATCACCTAGTTCCTCATCATCACAATCATTATTAACATCAATATCATTATCACTAGAGGAGGAATCACATACCTCATCATCTTTGGCCATGAAGCACGTGTTGGCACTTCTTCAACATTGGATGAAGCTTCCTCTTTGCTATCATCACATGTAGCTTTAAGGGCTTTCTTCTTGAAGCCTTTCGTAGTCTTTTTCTCCTCTTAATAATAGTCGGCTTTGACATGCCCCAGTTAGCCACAACTATAACATTTGAGTCCCTTGTCATTGTGTGCTCTCTCCATTGTATTTGTTCTTTCCTTGTAGCTTTCTCCATTGGAGAAGTTTGATCTTTTGAGTGAGGAGGGCTATCTCATCATCATCATCATCGTCCTCGTTCTCCGATTCCTCTTCTTTGCTTGAGGTGGCTTTGAGGGCGATCGTTTTCTTTTTCGGGTTCTCCTTTTCTTTTTGCTTCTCTTTCTCATTTGCCCTCATTGTGATCTCGTGAATCATGAGTGATCTAATGAGTTCCTCCATTTTCAGCACTTTGAGATCCCAAGCCTCAAGGATGGCCGTCACCTTTGGTGTCCAATGTCTTAGAAGACACCGGAGCACCTTCCTAACAAGTTCCTCATTCGAATAAACCGTTCCAAGCACTTTTAAACTATTAGTAATGTTAGTAAACCGAGTAAACATTTGAGTAATTGTTTCATATTTATCCATAGTAAACAATTCATAATCATGCACAATCATACTCAATTTATTTTCCTTTACTTGATTAGTGCTCTCATGTGTAATTTCAAGTAATTTCCAAATGTCATGGGCATTTTCACAACTTTGGATTCTATTAAATTCCTCAACACTTAAGGCACAATATAATTGATTGATAGCTTTAGCATTTAAACTCAATTTAAGGAATTCAACATCATTATATTCATCTTCCAACTTAGGCACTTTCAATCCATCTTCAAGTTTAAATGGGACATAAGGTCCATTCACTACAATTCTCCACATTTCATAATCAATAGATTGAATATATAATTTCATCATAGCCTTCTAATATACATAATTACTACTATAAAAAAAAGGTGGCCTAGTTGAAGATTGACCTTCTATATTCATGTTGATTGAGTAATTATAGTGATTGTAAATTTCTCTAACTGTAAATTTACAACAAAACAATGAGGGTTAGAGAATTTCTCTAACTGTAAACTATTTTATCACAATTATTTGATTATCTAAGCACAATAGTAATAAACTGTAAAAGAGAGGGTTAGAGAATTCGAAACCGGGTTGTTAACGCATTTTGGCAAAGTATGCCTACGCCCGCGCTTCAAGATTTTCTCTTGAAGATATATTCCTTCAACTGCACCGGGTTACACTCGATTGAACTTCTCGAGTGTCAATCGAACCGTTACAATAACTGATTTTTAGGGCGTTACCCTTTTCGCTCAAATACAATTTTCACTCGGGAAATTCAAGCTCTCAAAGCTTACAACAAAACAAAGATTCTCACTGGGCTTATGTGAATGTTGGGTTTAGAACTTAGAAATGCGCAATAATGTTGAGTCAGAAATTCAGCAGAGCTTCACTATAATTCGTGTTGGTGCATCCATCCTCAGTTTTATAAACTTTTTATAAACTTTTTCGTGTGATTGTAAATTTCTCTAACTGTAAACTAATTTATCACAATTATTTGATTATCTAAGCATGATAGTAATAAACAGTAAAAGAGAGGGTTAGAGAATCCGAAACCGGGTTGTTAACGCAGTTTGGAAAAGTATGCCTACACCCGTGCTTCAAGATTTTCTCTTGAACATATATTCCTTCAACTACACCGGGTTACACTCGATTGAACTTCTCGGGTGTCAATCAGACCGTTACAATAACTGATTTTTAGGGCGTTACCCTTTTCGCTCAAATACAATTTTCACTCGGGAAATTCAAGCTCTCAAAGCTTACAACAAAACAAAGATTCTCACTAGGCTTATGTGAAGGTTGTGTTTAGAACTTAGAAATGCGCAATAATGTTGAGTCAGAAATTCAGCAGAGCTTCACTATAATTCGTGTTGGTGCATCCATCCTCAGACTGCCTTCTATTTATAAACTTCTCTATTTTTGGTCGACCTAATACTTTTCTGTTCGACCTCATCCGACCGTTGAAAACTAACCGTTATGCTTTTCTGTGCATTTTTGGTCGCAGAGCCTCAACCTGGCCTTGACTATGGCTCGTCCGAAAAGTCCCAAAATCTTTACAGATTCATATCGGCCTTGACCGCCTCGACCGCATGCGTTTGAAATGTCCCCAAAATCTTAGAGATTCAAATCTTTGTCAACCGAGATCAACCGCGTCTCGATCGCGTTCGTCTGAAAACTACGGGCTGTAGTGTTTACGAGATTGCGATGCATTCCTCGCGTCCTCGCCTCGTCCCAAAACTTGAATGACAATTCACTAGGGTTTTTTGGTCAACATCCTTCAACCTCGTGTCGTCTGAAAACGTCTAGAGTAGAGTTCTTCAATTCCGAGTGGCACGTCTTGAATTCTCTAAGTCCCACGATGTTATCTACCCACTACATAGACTTAGACAAACTCATTAGACAACAATAATACCCTCATTAAGGGTATTTCCAATTTAAGTGAAATATATGCTTATTTTAAATTCAACATATATATAACTTATAAACTTACTTAATATTGGACATCTCAAAATATAATTATGCCTAACACTCTTAGGCTAACACTGTTCACGCATAGAGCAGAATCATCCAAACCTGGCGTACCAACCCACACAATAGCCCTATAACATTCCATTATAACCAATAGGGAATTGCCAAACAACAAGCAGCAGATTAATACTCGACAAAATTCGTCATTATTGACCAACATATAAATTATGCATATATTGGCAGAGAGCTTATCAAGGAAAGGACCTATACATTCATTAATAGGAGCATTCCATCAACAACAAGGAAAAGCCAACATAAGGTGAGTAACCCTTGATGCAGAACCCCAAGACAAAACAGAATATATACAACTTCTTTTGCCATTTTCATTAGCCTCGACAGGTCACAATAAAAATCAACATAAACCTTACTTTCAGCTACAACATAAGGCAGTGTTCATCTATGCATGACAAACTATCCACTTCTCAATCCATAGAAAATATCAGCAATAAATGGCAGGTTAGTTTTTCTTAGTGAAAGGCATAGGCAATATGTAAGTAACAATCAAGCCTTAACATCTTGCACAAACCCATTTTTCGTTCAACCAAAATCAGCATTAACAATAGCATTTCACAGCAAATAATCCAATCCAATATTTAACATCAAACAAACCCCGTGATGTAGGGCCTCCCTTGGCCAACTACATTCCATTTCTTACCTCTCAATGATCCCCTACAGAATTCCTCTCCTCCCGCAGGTAGCAGCGCAGAACCAGGGAAACTCCAAGAACACAGCTTCGCTTCTACGCCTTCCTCACTACACCTCCACTTTCACGCTCTCCCTATAACACTCAAGCCCAGAGTGTTTCTTCCTTTTTCCTAGCCGTTCCCTCTCTCTTTCCAGTTCTTATTCCCTTTCTGCAAAAGAAAACCACTCCATTGCTTTAGTTGCTACCCAAGTTTAATAGACTAGAAAGGGCATATGGGGAGCAACAAGGGATGGGCAAAAATCATCCCTAGGGGGAGGTTGTAAATCGTGGAGAGAGTGCGGGCTTGTCGTTTGAGTGAAAAAATTTATGAAAAAACGACAAAACGCAAGCTGGTTAAAATAGATATTTCATGAAACTGTGCAATTTTGGTTGAATAAGTCGACTGAATCCTTCGACCAATACATCGACAAAATCATGAAAATGCAATCTCTAATGCATTTCAGTCAAGATATCCAACCGCGTCTTGACCTCTACCTTGATCGAAAATGCACAGAGTAATTTGTAATGCATTTCGGTCGAGATACTCGACCGTAGTCTCGACCGCCTGTTGACCGAAAACCCAAAAAATGAACATCCCTCAACAATTTACACTTTAATAATCCCAACAATATTTCTACCCTCATTTTCATTGCATTAAATATGAAATCGACAATTACGAAACGTATTTTCTTTTATAAAAATATTTATTCATTCCATAAAATCTTTTACATAGTGCATGGATGATTTATCCGAGCATTACAACACTGATTCACATTATCACTGCATCATTGAAAAAAGAGAGTTGTGGTATACATTTCAGATTTATTGCATAATTATGGGTCATGAGATGACATAGTTAGACAGATTGTCATGGTATCTAGGTTATGATCTGTTCAATCATAAGAGTAGGCATTGATGTGTGCATCATGTTGGGGAGTTCCATCATATAGAAGGACATTAGTAATAGATATTAATTGTAAATGTCTAGATAGTTGATGTTGAGGAGTTCCTTGAAATAGAGAGATCAATTGTGATAGACATTAAATAAAAATGTATAGATAACATGAGATAGACATTACTTAGAATGTCTAGATAATTTGAGTTGGGTATTGATAGATATATGCTATAAATGTCTAGATAACTTGAGAATAGACATGTTAGAGATATCTAGTATTGATATTAATGATACCATAGAAGTATATGAGAGATAAATTGTGAATTAGACATTAAATAGAAATGTCTAACTAGTAATGATGATAGATAGACCGAAAAAGAAAGTGATCTAAAACATGAGAAATAAAATTAGAAAAGTGAAAAAGAAATTATAGAATTAATATTCTAGAGAGTTTAAATGTGTTTTAAAAGAGAATAACACATAAGAAAGATTTATATGAAGTATATTATCTATGGAATGATTGTACTTGTTTGAGATAACACATAAGTTTGGTGATGAATATAATTACACATAAACTCATATGAGAATTGTATGTGCAAAAAGAGAAATTTCATAGAGAATTGGAAAAGGTAGGTTATGGTTATTTGAATCATAGGCCTAAACATTATTACATTTGCACTAAGTACTTCTTATACAAAGAAGTGCATCATATAGTGAGATATTAATTAGAATATCTAAAGATCTAGATAAAACATAGGTTGAGATGTGTGATTATGAGAGTTGATCAAAAGTTAATGTTGGAAGTTATGGATATGAAGACTAATCATGTTAGACTTAGTATATAGTTAGTTGTGATATTGATATAGTTTATTGAATCATTAGATTAAGATTCTTGCTGAGCTCATAAAGTTCATGGTTTTATATATTGATGTTTTTTTTCAAGAACAAGTGGTAGCAGCTCAAGATAAAAAAGATAAAGATCAGTTGGACTGATGATTTGCACAAAATAGGCTCATAGTGTTAGTTTTGTAAATAAATAAAAATATATAACTTTTCTGTTTTGATTAATTTTATTTGTATGAGGTCCTATTGTGTGAGTGTGTAAGCATTCGCTGAGTTGTGAGAGTTGTGCGATTGCTCTACGAGAGAAGAATCTGGTTCGCGATGCGGTTCTCGAAGGGATTGGGGCCAAGTCCTCACATATGTTTAATGGAACTACTCTCAAATTCTTTTTTTTTTTTTTCTATAAACTTCAATTTGGGAATCCTAAATGGATGAGTTGAGAACACGAATCATTACAATTTTACTAAAATTTTCAATACAATATGTTTAATTAAAATAAAGGGAAATTAACATTGCAAACCCTATAGTTTATAATCAATGACAAGTTAAATCATGAAGAAATTTTGTTAACAATTAAAACCCTAAACTATGAGAAATTTTCATCGGCGACCTCGCAGTCATGTTTCTCATCCAAATTCGTCGACTTTGACGCCTTGATTTCGTTGATGCCAAGAACCGTCAAATGGAGACAAAGCATGTCAATTATCGGGGGCCGAGGGACGTCCCTTCTGCCCGTTGGAAGATGGACAGTCGTTGGAACGATTATTGGGCGATGGCAGACGATCTTCATTGGCTATTGAATCGAGGAAGAACGTCCGTCGAGAGGAGAAAAGCTGTCATTTAGCATTCAGAGAAGGACCTTCAGTTAAAAATAGACGTCCCTCGTATTAAAAAGGATGCCCGTTATGGCCTGAACGACAACGTCTTAAGACGAGAGACGTCCATTGTGGGCAAAACGATGTAGTCTTGGGGCAAGGGACATCCGTTATAGATGAGAGACGTCCGAAATAGGTTGAGGGACGTTCATTGTGGGTGAGGGACGTCCGTCTTAATTGAGGGAATTCACGCATTTTAAAAACGTGTGTACCTTGCACGTGACCCTTCATAGTTAAAAAATTTGGAGTCCATCATGACCGTCCATTCTAATCCAGAGACGTCCCTCGCTCGATCCAATCGACCATAGAATGTCGTCCGCCATCTCCTTTAGAAAATGTCAGATTCAATCCTGGTCGTCAATCCCTATTAGGGACGTCCATCCCTTGAGGAAGGACGTTGGCCGTTGAATCGAGGAAGGACATCTCCCGCTCGGAATTGACGGCCAGAATTGAATCTGTCAATTTTCAAAGGCGATGGCAGATGACATTCCATGGCCGTTGGATCGAGCAAGGGACATCCCTGGATCAACATAGACGGTCAAGATGGACTCCAAATTCTTTAACTATGAAGGGTCACGTGCAAGACACATGTATTTTTAAAACACGCAAATTCCTTCAATTAAGACGGATGTCCCTCGCTCACAACGGATGTCCCCCGACCTATTTTGGACGTCTCTAGTCCATAACGGACGTCCCTCGCCCCGAGACTACGTCGTTCTGCCCATAATGGACATCTCTCATCTTAAGACGTCGTCGTTCATGCCATAACGGAGTCCTTCTTAATACGAGTGACGTTCGTTTTCGATCGAAGGTCCTTCTCTGAACACTAAACGACAATGTTTCTTCTCTCGACGGACATCCTTCCTTGATCCAACGGCCAATGAAGATCGTCTATTATCGCCCGATAATCGTTCCAATGACCGTCTGTCTTCCAACGACCATCCTTCATCTTTGTTCGATAGTTCTTGGCGTCAACGAAACTGAGGTGTTAAAGTCGACGGATTTGGATGGAAAACATGACTATGAGGTCACTGGTGACAATTATTCATAGTTCAGAATTTTAATTATTATTAAAATTTGTTCAGGGTTTAATTTGTCATTAAATACAAATGATATGGTCTGCTTTGTTAATTTTTCTAAAATAAATAAATAATTAGGAATCCTACGAGGCTCTCTCTTTTAAGCCCCGCCGTCGGGGGCTATTTTCTTGCTTTCTCCTCTCATGGCAGTGTTTAAACTCTTCTTCAATCACGCTCGCCGCCATTGCCAGAGCAAACCTGCGGTTTACCTTTCCGTCCAGCCGGCCTTCGGTATTCAGAGATACTTCTCTTCCTCATTGCCACCTGATTCCGATCCGAGTTCCATATCTGACGAATCCCCTAGAAGGACGTCTCAGTCAGTTCCAATTCAACCCACCTCATATCCTATTAAACCTAAGGATCAAACGCAGACGACGGACCTAGACCAATCCGCTCAGTCACTACCTCCTCCACGGCCTCGCCAGTCGGCGAACTTACGTAGTCAGGAAACTCGCACGACTTGGACCAGAGAAGATTTCCGCTATGTAAAGGATGTGCCGGAGATTGCTCCAGTATCGTATCCTACTCGCATTGCTCCACTACCGGATGATAGGAGTTCAGTTTCCGGCGAAGGTGAAGCTGTCACTGCTGGAGAAAAAGAGAGCGGTGGGATGGAGGAGGAGAGGATGAGAATTGACGCTAAGAATCAGTTTAGAAGAAAGATATTCGGGCTTGCAGAGGAGGATAAGACAGTGATTCCATTTCCTACGTTGTTAAAAGTAGAGAAGAAGGAACAGAAGAGTGTCCTTGAATTGACAGAGGCAATTCGGCTAGTCAAGGTTCGTTTAGATGTTTTCCTTCAATTGAATTAATTTTCCAATGGTCTGGCTTTGATTTCATTTACTTTCTTTTGTGATTTCTTTTGGCTGTTATTATTTCTATTTATTTTTCAGGCAAATGCCAAGAGGAACTTTGATGAAACTGTTGAAGCACATGCTAGACTGGGTGTTGATGCCAGAAAAATGGTAATAGCTTCATTAATATTGTTACTTTCTTCTATTATTGGCCTCACTTTCCTTTCTGGAAAGATTGTTTTGAGTAGCTTGATTGAGAGTTTTATGTTAAAAATTTCTGTTAAAAATTTGTGATATCAAGAAGGTTTGGATTAGATACAAGTAGAGGAAAATAATCAAGTTTTTAACCCAGCTTAAATTACTCTATCCTCTCTTGTTTATTGTAGTTTTTCCCTCAATTTATATCATGCTAACCTAATCCTTTGATGTAGACTTCCTATCGTAATTTGGTAGATTGCAAAAATTCAGTTTTTGGCTGTATTTTATTCTTTTGTTTTTTTGTATTGTGATTCCTTTCTAGCAAAATTTTACTCTAACTGCTTTCTTAATTTACTGGCAGCAAGTTCTTGGAAATGTGACTCTTCCTCATTCTGTTGGGAAGGTACCGTGTGTCATTTCTTGGGGTTACATGGCCAGCTTGTATAGTTAGTTTGTTGCATAACTGATATAATTTTTTCAGACTGTCAGGGTCGCTTTTTTTGCTGAGGGGGCAGATGCAGATGATGCTAGAGCTGCTGGAGCTGATATTGTTGGCGGGGTTGAACTAATTGAGGAAATTGCAAGTAATCAACTGAATTTTATGTTCCATTTACTGTTAGGCAGGAAATTTCATGTTGTTTATGCTGCTGTTTGCACCATTTTATACATGCAGATAGTCGAAAATTTAATGTTGACAAGTGTTTCTCAACACCTGAAATGATGAGGCGCATTGGGAAGGTTTGTGAATTTTATTTTTTTGTTGGTTGTTCTGTGATCAAATATATGGCTTCTTTATTGAAAAACCTTGCATGCTTTGCAGATATCAAAGATTCTTAGACAGCGAGGATTGTTGCCAGATCCTAAAGTGAGTTTAATTGAGTATTTATAGTCTACATAATTATCAAAATGACTTGATCCTTTAAGCTGGTAACTGAATCATTGTATAGCTAGGTACTGTGACTAGTGATGTTGCAGGGGCATTGAAGAAAGCAAGAGAAGGGCACATGCACTTTAAAATGGATTCTACATCTATTGTGCATGTGGGGCTTGGTAAGGTATTATTCAAAAACATATAAAGGCATTAAAGTTGAGATGTATTTGATGAATGCAATGCAACTTTCATGAATTTTAATCCGTCTGTATTGTTGTTAATGTTATCTGCAGGCGAGTTACACTGAGGATTCTTTACGGGAAAATATTGGTGCTTTTGTTAATGCTCTGTTGCTTGCGAAGCCTTCAGGCTTGAAGAAAGGTAAGTGTCTGAAGCTAGCCATTTTCTAGTCTCTTTATTGTTAATTAATTGCTATATTAAGTCATGATTCAAAACACATCTGAAAAATTGATGTAGCCACGGAAAGCTGACTTACAGGGTAAATTTGATTGCATTATGTTTGTGACATTGTCTGAAAGGTAGTAATAAAGATCAACCACACTAAAAGTACGTCTAGAATTAGTAAAACATATTTGTTATGACCTGTATATATATTTTGTTTTTCCTTGCAGCTTCAAAATATGCTGGGTACTTGCATACCTTCCACATATGCAGTACGGTAAAAGCTTTATAACACTTGTCTCTTTTTGTCATACCTGCACTGATTGGCTCCTCCTATCGTTTGTTACCTAGAAAATAATTTGCTAAAGTATATGTTTAGACATCAATATGCGTGGTCTGGAAAAATTGTTTGTCGAGTCAATTGAGCCTGTTTTTCTACTTTTTCATGGTAGTTAAACCTAGCAAAGAAAGCTCATCTTCATATTCCCCCGTGTCTGCATTTGGAAATTTGACGCACTTTATGATAGAAATCTGTGATGTAAGTATTAGTGGAATATTGAAGCTGAGTATGGTGACAGTTTCTAATAAATGATAATTTGTTGGTTGTTGGAGAATTGGCACGAGGATTATGGAGTGGATCTAATAAATGACAGTTCTCAGGAGAACCTATCTTTTTTGTGAAATCGCATGGAAATATGTTATTGTGTTGGGCGGCTTTATTAAATATGTACCTTCTTTCTCTGGCACTGTTGTAATCTTGTCTTTTAGCAATTTTTCTATCGGTTTATTTTATAGAGATTGAATCTTACAGTGGGGCAAAATGTCCAAACAAAGAAGAAAAATAAGGATGTTCTGTTACAAATGTGGTTATGGGTACAAATTTTTGAACCGTAACATGCCACACCCATGTGTTATGAATTTGTTAAAGTTACTGCTTATTATTGTAATTATTGCTTTAATTTACACATTTCAGATGGGTCCTGGATTCGCAATCACAATGCAGTCATTGTCGAAAGCTGCAGATCATTTCAACAGAAAATTCTTGACTGGCATGATTCGCTGATGGGGTTTGACGTGTTATTCGATACTTCAATTGACCTATTTTGATCTATTTTATGCTATTTAGAGATTGCTTTCTCCTACCTTTTTGTTTGTTTCTTAGGCGAAGACGATATAGAGAGAGATGAGGGGTTGACCCTCAAGTCTAAGGGAGAGGGTTTACAGAAAAATGGATCTGGTTTTGTATTTGACGAAAAGATAACTTTCTGAGGCATGTAATTACCTTTTTGTCTATCGTTTCCCACATCTACTCCAAGGGATTTGATTACTTTACTTAAGGTAAGACTCCCTACCCAAGGTGATTCCTTTAACTAGCAAAAACTATGACAAATTTATATTTAAAGCGAAGTAGCACTTTTTAGACGCCAAACTGGATCGAGATTCTCCAGTTATTGTTAGATGGACGCTCAAATTGCATTTTAATTTTAAATTTTTGGTGAATTATTTACTTGTTTCTCATTCATTAATGTAATGAGCGATTTATTATTTTAACTACTTTGACATCGATGTCCTTGCAGTCAATTTGTTGATGATGAACATTGCTAGGTTTGTGACAAACATATCTCCAGGACTATTGTTGATGATAATGTTGATTTGGTGAAGTGTTGAGTTTACACATTGATTATGCATCACATGTTCATTGTCAGGAAGCGTTGCATTTAAAATAATGGATTGTTTATATATTTTGAAATTTAGATCCATCAAGTTTTTCTTACCTTAAGAGGGTTGCTCAAGCGATGTAACAAGTGAAGTATGGAAGTCTCTTGTTTCCACAAGTCTTGTATCTTCTTCCTTACCTAGTTTGTGGACGAAATGTTTAATTCTTTTTGTATGTTTATGATAGTCTTCCTTTGCGATTCACTTATGCGAGGAGGCATAGGAAAATATTATGTTTAGAATATGTCTTTTTAATTATAAATATTTTAATATGTATGTTTAAGGACAGTTAAGGGTAGTTTTTATGTGTTAAAAACTGTTTTGGAGGGGGAGGAGAGGGGGGTGGTTTTTACAGAGGAGAGGGAGGGACTCTCGAGTTCCCTTGGAGTGCAAGTACTGTATAAGTGTATGTTTATGTAATGTTGTTGCTGTGAAGAAGTGTTTGATTTATAAAGTGAAGTTTGTAGAACAGTTTGTTTGTATCAATTTTGGTATCAGAGCCAATGATTGTGGGAGAAGAAATGCTTACCCGATTGGAAGCACAGAAGAAGACAATGACAGATTGGCAGTGATAGATGACCGTTGTGAAGGAAGAACTGAAAAAAGTGGAGAAAATCGATGCAATGGAAATTTTTTTTTTTTTTTTATTCAGGAGCAGTTAGCCAAATTGGTGGCAAAGTCAGAAGAAAACCAATGTCCGCAGGAGTCAGACGACTTACCCAGAAAGTTCGAAGTTGGCAGTACTTCACGGGTTGACGAGGAGAGTATGTCGATGAGTCGGAATTTTCTGCCGAGGAAGATAGAACTTCCAGTGTTTTACAGGAACTGAACCCGAAGGATGGTGTGCCGAGAGGTATTTCAACCTCAATTGTTTGACGGAACGAGAGAAGTTGGAAGCAGCAACTGTTTGTCTAGAAGGACCGACCTTGTCTTGGTTCCGGTGGGAGAACGGTAATCGGCCGTTCTGTTCTTGGGTAGTTCTGAAGAGAGGAACCTGGAGAGGTTTTGCCGATCGCGAGATGGTACTGGGTGTGACCTATTGTTGGCGTTGAAGCAGGAAGTATCGGTGGAGGAGTACATGACATGTTTTGAATGCATTATATCAAATTTAAGTGGGATTCCAGAGGAAGTATTTTACAGTGCATTTTTTAATGGATTAAAAAATAAAATTAAAGGAGATGTTCGATTAATGCAACCGGTTGGTTTATGTGATTTAATGGAGTCGGCTCAAGTGGTAGAAGAAAGAAATATTTTAATAAGATCTGAAAAGATTCGAATGAATCGGGTTATGGGAAGACAGAATTGGGAAACTACGGTAAAAAATCCTTTACGAGAATTTTCGATATTACATCAACCAATAAGAAATAATGAAGTTCAATGTAAAAGATTAACAAAAGCAAAAATGAGATTGAGAAGGGAAAAAAGATTATGTTTTTGTTGCGATGAGAAATTTTCATCGGGACATCAATGTAAAAAAAAATGCTCCAAGTTCTTATGCTACAAGATGAAGAGCAAAATACAAACAATGAGCAAGAGAAAGAATTCTTTGAATCAGAGGGCATGGAGGAATTGAAGGAATCCATTGAACTATCGTTAAATTCGGTGATTGGATTGACTACTCCCAATACAATGCGTTTGTGGGGGTGCATTAAAGGACGACAAGTCGTTGTTCTAATAGATTGCGGTGCTACTCACAATTTTATTGGTTCACAGTTAGTAGAGGAGCTACAATTGTCAATAATACCTACTACACAATATGACATTCAATTGGGCAATGGATAATCTATTCAAAGTACAAGTATTTGTAAAAATGTCTTATTGATTTTACCTGAGATGGAAATTTTAGAAGAATTTTTGCTGATCAATCTAGACAATTCAGATATTATTTTGGGAATGCAGTGGCTAGAATTTATGGGTGATATGAATATCAATTGGCAACTTCTGTCAATGAAGTGTAATGTGGGCAACAAAACAATACATATAAAGGGTGATCCTAGTTTGGGGCGGACAAAAATTTCTATGAAAGCTATGATGAAGACTACAAAAAAGAAAAACAAGGATTGTTAGTTGAATTGGGTGAAATGGAAGTAGACCTGAACATACATGATAAAAACCAATGCGTGGAGATTGACAAATTGTTGAAATAGTATCACCAAGTGCTTCATATGCCGATTGGATTACCTCCGATTCGAGAACAAGATCATGCTATATCAGAGAACAAGATCATGCCTTACAGATATCTGATGGGGCAAAAAGATGAAATTGAAAAGCTTATCAGAGAAATGTTCGATGCTGGAATTATTCAACCCAGTTCTAGCCCATTCTCCAGTACTATTATTATTGTTAAGAAAAAAGACAATAGTTAGAGATTTTGTGTGGATTACAGAGCCTTAAATAGAGAAACAATTAAGGATCGATTTTCGATTCCTGTAATTGATGAGTTGGTCGATGAATTACATGGGGCTAGTATTTTCACGAAGCTAGATTTAAAGTCTGGATACCATCAAATTCGTGTGAGGAAGGAAGATGTACCAAAAACAACTTTTCGAACACATGAAAGGCATTATGAATTTCTAGTTATGTCTTTCGGACTTACTAATACTCCACCGACATTCCAATCCTTAATGAATAAGATATTTAATCAATACCTTTGGAAGTTTTTATTGGTATTTTTCGATGACATACTTATTTACAGTAAATCATTTGAGGAGCATTTGGTACATTTTGGGAAAACTTTACAAGTTTTGTTGGACAATCATTTATATGTCAACAAGAAAAAATGTTTATTTGCAAAGCGGGAATTGGAGTATCTTGGTTATATTATCTTAGCTAAAGGAGTAGCAGCAGATCCTAACAAACTTGCAGCTATTCAAGATTGGAAGTCTCCTCAAACAATTCGTCAGTTAAGGGCTTTCCTTGGCTTAATCGGTTATTATCGTAAGTTTGTTTCTGGCTATGGTAGTATTGCACTATCGTTAATTGAACAACGTAAAAAAGATCAATTTTGTTGGACAGACAAAGCTGAAGCAGTTTTTCAAAACTTAAAAGAATCTATGTGTACTTTACCGGTTTTTGCTATTCCTAATTTTAAAGATACTTTTGTTGTGGAAATTGATGCTTTTGGCACGGGGATATGAGCAATGTTAATGCAAAATCAAAGACCCATTGCTTATTTTAATCAACAGTTGTCTAAAAAAGGGAAGCTGAAGTCTGTTTATGAAAAAGAGTTAATGGCTATGGTGTTGGCTATCCAAAAGTGGCGACCTTATTTGTTGGGTATTCGATTTATTGTTTGCACTGACCAAAAAAGTCTGAAATTTCTATTAGAACAACGAATGATTGCGGTAGAACATCAAAAGTGGTTAACAAAATTATTGAGGTATGATTTTGAAGTTCAATACAAGCCTGGTCGTGAAAATAATGTAGCTGATGCATTATCCAGGAATGATGTGCCTATTCTGACTAGTTTTCAATTATATGAGCTGACTTGTGAAGGTATACTCAGTATCAAAGACCTAGAGGTAGAAGTAGATTTTGATGAAACGTTAAATACAATTAAAGAGGAATTACGACAAACAGGAACTTTCAAGTTGGGATATAAACTTGTTAATGATTAGCTCTTTTATAAGCAACAAAAAGTGATTTTTCAACACTCTATTTTTATTCTAAAGCTCTTGGCATTATTTCATTCTAGTCTTATTGGAGGTCATGCCGGTGTTACCAAAACATTTCGCCGAATAGCAGTAGAGTTATATTGGGCTAGGATGCACATAGATATTAAGAAGTTCGTCAATTGTTGTGTTACTTGTTAACAGAATAAATACGAAGCTTTGTCTCTGGCAGGGTAACTTCAACCTTTACCGATTACTCATGACATTTGGGAAGATATTTCTATAGATTTTATTGAAAAACTGCCAAAATCGGATGGACGATTTTTGTGGTGGTGGATCGTTTGAGTAAATATGCCCATTTCGTTGGTTTACGACATCCTTATAGTGCTCAAATCATAGCCAAATCTTTCTTTGCTAATATTTTTTGATTGCACGGTATGCCAAAATCTATAGTTTCTGATCGTGATAAGGTTTTTATGAGTCGGAAAGAATTATTTCATTTGCATGGATCGACATTGAATTTAGCTCAGCTTATCATCCACAAACAGATGGACAATTCGAAGTAGTGAACCGCACTATTGAAGCTTATTTACGATGTTTTACAAGTGATAAATCGAAAGCTTGGAGTCGGTGGCTTCTTTGGGCTGAATTTTGGTATAATTCATCATTCCATTCTGCTATCCAAATGACGTCTTTTAAGGCAGTGTATAAACGAGATCCTCCTATTGCTTTGCATTTTGATCGGCCCGCCCAATCTGCTATTTCCGCTTTAGATACTCAATTGCGAGAACGAGATGTCATTCTTGAATTGTTGAAATCTCATTTGGCACGGGCTCAAGCTCAAATGACCGCAATTGCCAATCGGAAAAGGCGGGACATTATGTTTCAAGTAGGCAATTATGTTTGGCTAAAATTCAACCTTATCGACAAAAGTCTTTGGTTAAGCCATTACATGTTAAATTTTCACCGCGATATTTTGGTCCCTTCAAAGTTTTACAGCGGATAGGGAAAGTGGCTTATCGACTGCAATTGCCCGAGTCTACAAGAGTTCATCCGGTATTCCATGTTTCTTTATTGAAAGCGGTGAAGGGTGACATTCATAGCGTTACTCTTTTACCAGAAATTTTTTCTGACACCATGGATTGACACATTTAACCTGAATCTTTATTAGATGTCAAGCACCAAAGTGGTTTTCCACCTACTACTACTGTTCTTATTAAGTGAAAACATCTTCCTCCTTTCGAAGCTACTTGGGAAGACTATGGTCACATTGACTCGAATTTCCAGAATTCAACCTTGAGGGCAAAGTTCTTTTTTGGGCAGGGAGTAATGATAGTTCTCCTTTGCGTTTCACTTATGTAAGAAGGCATAGGAAAATATAATGTTTAGAATATGTTTTTTTTAATTATAAATATTTTAATATGTGTGTTTAAGGGCAGTTAAAGTGTAGTTTTTATGTGTTAAAAACTGTTTTGGAGGGGGAAGGAGAGGGGGTGGTTTTTACAGAGGGGAGGGAGAGACTCTCGAATTCCCTTGGAGTGCAAGTACTATGTAAGTGTATGTTTATGTAATGTTGTTGTTGCTGTGAAGAAGTGTTTGAATTATAAAGTGATGTTCGTAGATCAGTTTGTTTGTATCAGTTTAATGATGTATTTGTTGCATACTCTCATTCTAACCAATATGGAATTTGATGCTGTAGAGACCAAGTATGAACATACTTGTGCAATTCTGGATTTCAAATAATTTATACCCTAAATTTAATTGCAAGTGGTTTTGCATTGATAGTGAACCCAGCAGCTTCGTATGTAGCTCATAAATGATTGAAATTCAAGTGAAACGGAACAACATTATATATTTTAATAATCTTGCACTCTAATTGGAAGTTTAATTCTTGATAGAGTGCGGTTAGACGATGCACAAAACCATTCTCACCGACTTCCCAAAAGCCATTCTCATGTTTAGGGAAACTTTGAAATGACAGGGCATTTGATAGCAAGAAGAATCAGAGCTAAGATAGAAGATGCTAAAGTAGATGGTCTTAAATTCACAAAAGAAAGAATCTGTGCAAACCTATTAATATTCTTCTGCTGTTTTTGTTAGGTCTTTGATACCATTTTCAGTTGAGTTGGGATAAGACTTGCCAATCTTCTCTTGATCACTTTCACAGCCATTTACAATGCCCCAGAAAAAAAAGAAACTACAACCAGAAAGATGGTCGTCCGACCACATCAGGGCATCATCACCACACATAAAACTCAAAATGGCACAGAAAAAGTACAGGTCCCATTATGAATCGCATCATCTTTGTCTGTGTGCGTCTCTGCTGACAAAAACAGCACCAATATATCATTTTTATTTTTATATATCCCAACTATATTTGCTCAACAATGGCATCCATGGATGAAAGGTCAAAAAGTACAGAAATATCTGCTTCTAAAACACACAGAATAATACTGCTTGCTGCATCCCAAAGATATTCACAAACCAAAGCTAGCTTTTCTCATTTGCTAAGTGAAAAGTTTGCGCTAAATAGTGGCTATGGACACTGATACACGGAGTAATGGCAAAGCCACATCATCAGCTTCATTCCCATCTGCAGCATCCCCACCACTTACTTCTTTTCTCTTCTTTTCACATGGGTTCTCTTAGTCAACTTCTTTCCACTTCCAACAATGGGAAAAACAAAGAGAAATAGTGATGGACTGAAGTTATAAATCTTTACTCTGGCTCCACTAGATTTCAGGGTTGTTTTGAGTAATGGATGATGAGAAAGTTCTCTCTCCGGCAAGTCTCGGAATTAGGGGTGCTTCTCTCTCGGTGAAAGATCAGAGAGGAGCCATTTTCAAGGGCTGTAACTGCTTCATTATTGAAGAAGGGCTCAAGGAAGATGGAACTCTGCATGATGCATCTTGCTCATTCCCATCTCCTCCTGTCTCACTGGCCAAAAGGGTAAAAACTAATCTCATATTGCTTGTTTTCGATACTCAAATGACTGACCGTCTTTGATGCAAACACCAGGTTGGAGCTGAGTTTATAGGCACTCTTATACTGATCTTTGCTGGGACGGCCACGGCCATTGTGAACCAGAAGACAAACAACAGCGAAACACTCATCGGCCTGGCTTCCTCTGCGGGTCTGGCAGTTATGGTTGTCATTTTATCCACAGGACACATCTCAGGAGCTCATCTAAACCCAGCAATCACCATTTCCTTTGCTGCCTTGAAGCATTTTCCATGGAAACATGTAACTAACTGCATCAATTTAGACCCTTGAAGCCACGTTCTCTTCCATTTCTGAGGCTTAGATTGACAATTTTATCTCGCAGGTTCCGGCATATATCGGAGCGCAGGTGGTTGCCTCTTTGTGCGCCGCATTTGCATTAAATGTGATTTTCCACCCTATCATGGGCGGGGGAGTTACTGTTCCTTCAGGAGGAATTGGTCAAGCTTTTGCTTTGGAATTTGTCATCAGCTTCAACCTCATGTTTGTTGTCACTGCAGTGGCCACTGATACAAAAGCTGTAAGTTGCTTCAAGAACACAGCTCAAGATAGCATAAAAACAATCGAAAAACACAATCCAGCTCCACAAATCACATAAAATGAAGCTTGTCATGCCAGAGGAATTGATTTTTTTTTGTATATGAAGGTAGGGGAGCTGGCCGGAATCACAGTCGGAGCTACTGTCATGCTCAATGTGCTAATTGCTGGGTAACTTTTGAAACTTAATCTATTCAAAAGCAAGAGTAGGTTCAGTCGAGAAACGAAGAAGAAACCAATTATTACAGCAGTATAACCAAACACAAAGATAGAACAGCCAATCAAGACGTCTAAATCATTTAATCTATCAAATAGTTTATGATTTCAGCAAAGCCCCAATGCCTTTTCAAGTTGAAACTTACTACTTTGGTATGGGACAGGGAAACATCTGGAGCGTCAATGAACCCTGTGAGAACACTGGGACCGGCTATAGTAACACACAACTATAAAGCCATATGGGTTTACCTTACTGCTCCTTTCCTCGGGGCGCTGCTTGGCGCTGGTACTTATTCTGCCGTAAAGATTCCAGAAAAATAAGCAGACTCCACCAGCTAAGATGATGAGCACTTTTACAGTTAAACCTATTTCAATAAACAACAAAAAAAACTATTGTGTCCAAAACAAGACAATCCTAGACGTTGTACATGAGCTGTAACTTCAATGCTGTCATTGCACATAAATCAGCATCTCTGTTGCATGAATTCTTATCTACGGTCTTCCACCTACAAAGAAACATAAAAATGGGAAGAATAAGAGTGTAATTGCTTAAAGACGGTGATTTTGATTCAGGTGGATTTTTTCGCTGCAATAATAAGAAATGCAGATTTAAATGATCCTGAGTGTTCAAGGCTTGCTTTCTTTGGATAAAGGGACACCATTATATTTGACACTCAGTAAAAGCCATGCTTTACCAAATGCAGGAAAGAACGCTTCCCCGGCTGAGATAATTCGACCAAGCCAAACCCGAAACGGACTGGAATGGAAGTCTTGTCAGGTCGAACATTTAATTACAAAAAGAAGGAACAAATAACTGCAAAAAGCAGAAGAACAGATGACGGAATTTGTCTAGGGCTGACCAAGAATCTTTACCCTCCATGGACTGGGAAGAACATATAATCACAATGTAAAATTAAAAAGTAAATATCAAAGTTGAGCTCCTACCTATTAGTATTATAGGAAAAAATGTTGAAGTGGTTTACCACAAAAATTGTACAAGAAAAAAAGTGACAATACTTCAGCCACAGGTGAGATCAATAATAAAATCTCAAAAGAGAATACAAGCATCCTGAGTCTGCACCATCCTCATCTGCTGGAACCATACCGAATAAAGTCTTCACTTTGACAACCAGTATATAAATATAATAAATGTGCATGCGGATGCTACGAGGGAAAGTATAATAGTGTCCATTGATTTTTTTCATCTGTATTGTTGAGAGAATATGATTTACCTGCATCGTTACATGTCAATCATGTCCATTGATTTTTTCCTCCGTATTGCTGAGAGAACATGATTTACCTGCATCGTTACATTTCAATCAGGCATTAAGTACAAACAATTTCAGCCTAATACAACAGTACATGCTATATTGATCGCATTGTAATATGCCAATTGCCCACTAAATTACTATTAGTAAATACCCTTTTAACTTACTATCCAAACTATCAACTAATATTTGTACCAACGGCTGACTGTGCACTTTTATGGACTGTACCTTCTTCTATTCCTATATTTTCCATCTGTAAAGCAGAAGGGAATAACTCCATTTAAAACCCGGTATACATACTTAAAAGATGTTTAGGAAGGCGCTACAGATATATCTACAACCCACTTAGCACATTGAAAACAAAACCTACTAAATAGTATTTCACACCATTGGAAGATGCCTGCCCACGTTACTAAGCTTTGAATTTATGATGCTAAATGTTGATTGTTAAAAGACAAGAGAACCAACGGTAGCTTGTGTGGCCGCCCGCTTTGTGAAGGCAACAACGACTCAAAATACTGTTAATTGTGAGGTCTTAGCTCATATCTATGGGGTGCACAATCCCACGTTACTTGCGAGAGTAAAAAGTGAATGATTTATAAGTAGAGTTCTCCTTCCTCCATAATATAATGCATTTTTGGATAACTCCAAGAACAAAACTATGTGGACTTCGGCCCAAAGTAGACAATATTGTACTAGAAGCACTGGGGACTTTACAAATGGCATCAGAGCCAATTCCCAACTGGAAGTGTGACCGACGAGGATGTCAGACCCCCAAGGAGGAGAAATTGTAGCCGCCCGCCCTGTGAAGACAATGACGACCCAAGATGTTGTTAATTGTGAGGGTATAACTCATACCAGTGGGGGTGTACAATCTAACATCGTTTGAGAGAGTAAAAAGTGAATGTTTTATAAGTAAAGTTCTCCTCCCTACCTAGTACAACACATTTGGGCTAACCCTAAGAATAAAATCGTACGAGATTTGGCCAAAAGTGGACAATATTGTATTAGGAGCACTGGAAGACTCGGGCTTGCGAATTCACTGTATCCATCTGCCCATAGAAATATAATCATCAAACTATTTACAATTTAGCACTTACTTTAAAGGGTAATCTTTCTTAGAACCACAATTAAATCCGTAAAGATTATGACGTAATTCATTTTTCAATGTAACAGAGACAAATTAAAATTCTTCATCACATTGGAAAGTCCTTCATAAAACAATTTCCTCAAAACCCAAAAAGTGTTAAACCCAAAAAGAAACTCGCAACAAAATTGTGGTAATAAAACTAGGATACTTTAACTTGCTGATTACACCATCCATATAGAAAACTTTGAACAATACACATCATTTGAAAATCATATTACATGACTATACACAATGACTATCTGTCTCGGCTTTAGGAAAATAGAAATGTATAGTACTTCACAGTCACCACAAAAAGGAAAAATCCAACGCATAACATCTAAAAATCTTACAACCCTGTGATGTAGGGGCAGCAAAACAATCACAATTTCTTACTTGGACATTTGCAGCTACCAAAATTCCAATTGGACCGACTACAGGACTCCCTTTTCCAAGGAGATCATCGGAAGAGGAAATGCTTCACCGAGAACGACAGAGTCCTCAACGATCAGCTCCAGAGAACAAAACGAATCGGGGTTTCCCCCCTTCCCCATTTCTGACCTTCAACTCGAACTCGGCAGAACGAGTGATTCACTACAACACTAACTTTCCACCAAGATCGCCCTCACGCCGCGACCGGAAATGCGAACAGTCTCAGGAGAACAAATTCCATGCCAATCGGTCGAGGTGCGCCAAAAACCGAATGGGTTTCTCACCACCCCACAACCCGTAACAAAAATCATCCGATCGTGGGATCCCCACGACCGAAACTGTTGTGGTTAGATTACAACTTGACCGGACGAGGAGAATAAACTGTAATAAACTGAAATAAGATCAGTTCTGTTTTTGGAGAATAAACTGTAATAAACTGAAATAAGATCAGTTCTTTTTTGAAAAATGTTGAATTCAATGTGAGTCGATCATTGTGAGAACTGAAACAAATTTGTAGTATACGTGAATATGTTAAACAGGTCTATGGCCTCATGCTTAATTATATTGATTAAATTTTAGAAAGATTTAAAATGGATAAGTGTTTCGTTAGTGTTGCTCCAATTTAGAAAGGGAACAACTTTAATCAATTGCAATGTCCGAAAAGTAATTTGAAACGTAAGGAAATGGAATCTGTTCCATATGCATCAGCAGTAGGAAGCTTAATGTATGCACAGACATGTACTCGACCAGACATTAATTTTGCAGTAGAGATGTTGGGCCAATATCAAAATAACTCAGCAATGGATCACTGAAAAGCTGCAAAGAAAGTCCTTCGGTATTTACAAGGAACAAAGGAATATATGCTCACGTACAGAAAATCAAATCATCTTGAGGTGATTGGATATTCGGATTCAGATTATGACAGATGTGTAGACTCCAGAAAATCTACATTTCGTTATGTATTTCTATTAGCCGGAGAAGCCGTTACATGGAAAAGTGAAAAATAATCTTCGATTGTTATTTCCACTATGGAGGTAGAATTTGTAGCATGTTTTGAGGCTACAATTCAAGCATTGTGGTTGTGTAACTTAATTCAAGGTATAGGAATGGTCGACAATATTGATAGACTGTTAAAAATTTATTATGACAATTCTGTAGCTGTGTTCTTCTCAAAGAATGACAAGTACTCGAAAGTAGCAAAACATATAGATTTAAAGTATTTGTCAGTCAAAGAAGGAATACAAAAAACAGAAGGTGTGTATGGAGTATATAAGTACAAGTTTGATGATAACGAATTCATTAACTAAAGGATTGCCACCCAAATTCTTTAAAGAACATGTTGTAAGGATGAGTTTATGTGACAAATCTTTGTATATGTGATTGTAATAGCATAACTTGTATCTTATGACACTTTTGAATTCATTAAAAAAATGTTTTTATATGGTTGTTTATTATTCATAGAATGATATATACAATTAAAGTTGTTTATGAATAATATGTAAACTTTATGAAAAGTTAAAGTTGAAAGATAAATATATAGTATTCCTCGATTAAAGAATTAATAAATTGTGTTAATTTGTGATACATGGAAAGAATCATGTCGTCATTAAAAATTTGTGACTGCCATGATCCGATTATATAATTCATTATGAAAGAAACGTTTGATAAATTCACATTATGGTATACTATAGAAATTGATTGTGAATTCAAGTTGCGACAGCTGAAAAGTAATAACTGAAAATCAATTTTATTAAAGTTAATATAACATAGCTCAAGTGGGAGATTGTTAGATTATTCTAATAATATATTAATGTGGTCTATGTTAATTAAAGTGCATTAACTTAATATTAAGGTGCTTAATGTGATGATTGTTAAGCATAAAGGAAATTAAGTTAATTGGGTTTTAATTCCCTCTCCTTAACCTTAGGAAAGTGTATAATGTATGGTTGAAGAGATATAAATAAAGGGATATGAATGAAAGGGCAATTACATAAATTCCCTTATTAAGGAATCTCTTTAAATTCTCTTAAAAGATATTGAAACGGATGAGTTTTGTTAAAGGTACAAGAAATGAAGAAACTGTCTATCTCTCTCTCTCAGAAAAGCAACCTTCCATTCTCTCTTGATCATCAAAGGAAAAACGAACAGAGAAAAGATCAAGGCGATAAAAGTTTCAGGATCAAATTCTACACTGAAAGGTTTATCATGGACCAAGATTGGTAATTTATAGTTTTGTTTGTCTGCGAATTGTAGAAACTAACGGTTGAATCAACAACATTAAATATGAGAATTAAAGTATTGTTTGTATGTAACATACTTATAACAGGTAATATTGTTTCAATTATTACGATTTTAACATAAAATTGAAGTGAAATTAAAATTTACAAAGATTAATGTTTTGACATCATCTTTACAGTAATGTTTCTTTTAACAGGTAATAGAGATGTTTGCGTGATATATTTTTCATAGTTCAATGGTTAAAATATTAGTAAAAATTATTCAATTGTTGACTTGTTATTGAAAAAAAAAAAATACATAGTTGATTCCGTGAATCCAATAGCATGGACATTAGGGAAAATAATAAATTAACCATCGTAGTTTGCGGTCAATGACAAGTCAACCACTATTCTTTATTTTCTAACAAATTAACCACTGACATATGGGAAAATGAAAAGGCCAACATCGCTGTCACGTTTGCCGTTAACAAGCTGATCTGGAGCTGCGGCGGTTCGTAGAAAAAACGTCGCAACTCCGTTGTTTTCCAAGAAAAGAAGGCTAAATTTGACCTGGATGCCGCGGTGTCCTGGGAGGCGAGATGATGTCTTGGGATGCCGCGGTGGCTTCTTGGGACGCTGCAGTGGTGTCTTGGGATGCCGCAGTGGCTTCTCAAGACACTGCCGTGTCATCCCTCTTTTCACTCAGTGGTATACATAATCGTGAAATGTTAGGGCTCGCCATTTTCACCCGAACAAAGTAGAAATCCTCTCGGCGACCCATTTTCACCGTGAACAAACACTGAATCCTCTCGGCGATTTTCGATCACAATGTATTCCCGAGTAAAGAAATTGTCGTAGCGTGGGAAGGCAACGGTGGAAGCTGTGCAAGCCGCAGTGGTGGACGATGGGCAACCCGCGGCGGTGGACGATGAGCAACACGTGGCGGTGCAACATGAAGACACCGCCGAGGATGGAGAAACCATTGCACACTCGCAATGACAACCTAAACCAGAGCCTGAACAAGGAGAAGCTGGAGGCTCATTGGTCCGGTTCCAACCCGTTACAGCGGGTTTAAGGTCCAAACTATTCAGGACAGCGAATTGCAAAACATGGTATAAAGATGATATACTGCAATACCCCGACTTTTTATATCAGAATTTAATAAGGGTAATTAGAAAGTCATCGGGGTCCGGGGGGGGGGGGGGGTGGTTCGTATTTGGATTATTTAGTAAATTATCGGGGTATTACCAAGTACGTATTCGATAGATTATAGTTTATGGGGATTTATCGGATAATAATTAGTGTTAATTAGGGGAGTATTATATTGAGTAATTAAATTAAGGATGAAAATTAACTTAGGAAACTAAAATGAGAAATTACAGGTTGAAATTTGGGTAGACTAATATACGGTACGTATATCCTACGCACAAAAAAAAATATATTAATTTATGAAAGTGGGGATTAATTAAATTAAGGATAATTTGTTAGAGGTAAATTAATGGAGAGAAGAATAATTATAAATTAATAGAATGAAATTAAGTGAAAAGTTAATACAAGGATGATTAAAATAAATAAAATTAATATTAATTGAAGAATTGAAATAAAGAGTGAGAGGAAGAGTTGAACCGGTTCAGCTTGTAAATCGGTTTGGGCTATGCGGTGTTGGTTCGGTTTAACAATCAGAAAGGAAAGGGGGGGAGTTAGGTGTGATTTTTGTGCTGAAGAAATGAGAGAGAGAGAGAGAGATCGAGAAGGATGGATCGAGGGCAAGCGAGAGGCGATGGTGACGGCGGGGGCTCGTGCTCTGGATGGCGTCTTCACAGCGTGGCGACGCTGGCCGGCGGATGACAGACGATGGAAGAGCGGCTTGCAGAGCAACGTCACGAAATGGCTAGGGCTCCGCGTTGTGTCGGTTCGTGGGTGGTAATTGAGTCTGTGTGTTCGATGAGGTAAGTCCGAATAGTGATTTGGTTACATAATGTCATCCTCCAGTGTCCTACTGATGGTTGGTCGTCGTTTTTGCGTTGGTGGACGAATTGGCAGTGGCCGGCGATGAAGGCAGGGTTCGGTTCACGGAGGAGTCGGCTGGAGGTTTTGGTCTGGCCTATAATTAGGTCTGAACCGGGCCATCTGAAATTTTGGGCAAGAATTCCAGCTTCTTCCAGGCAAGATCCCGTCCCTATCTTCGTTCTGTCCGATAGGAATCTGCTCCTCTTCCCCTATCGGCGGCGAGCCTCACACGAGACAGTGATGGGTTGAGGTCCATCTCTTTCTCCTCGCCTATAACTAGTTGCAGAAGGGGCTCTTTGATGGAGAGCATTTTTGGACGGGTGAGCAGCGATTTAGCGAGAGGGGTAGAGTATTTCGGGTGGAGATCTCCTGGGAAATGCTGCGTTGGACCAGTTGTAGCGGCGAGACGTTCTACTAGAGGTAAGGATCGGGATGCTTCGGCCAGCGGAGGCCCTGCATCATGGGTTTTGTGTGTTAAGTTTCAGTTTTGACTATAAATTGATGGATTTAATCTAAGTCAAACGTATGGACTGTTGGATTTAGCATGAGTAATTATTCTCTGGATGAATGAATATTGCTAGTGGGTGTTGATTTCTATCTTGTTTAGAGTTCAACTTCTGCCTTGGATCGTTACTGTGAAATTGATTTTGTTGCCTGGGATATACACTGTAAACTGTTAATCTGTTGTGGATGAAAGAAAGTAAATCTTGTTAATATGAGATGATACAAAAATGTGGTTGTGCCCTATGATTGTTATTAACAGTGAGGTTAGTGAGGAGGAACTGCTCAGGAGGTTTTCTTTCTTGGATTTGTTGTACCCTATAGAAATGATGCTCTGTCTGAATATGGTCGAGGAATTTCATGTTGGTTGCTATATGAATGTCTCTGTAGTTTAAAGCATATGTTGTTCCATGAAAACCTATTATAAATTGTTCTCTGCCACTTGCATAAATTGTTTTAATCCCATTGAGGTTGTTATAGTGCTCTGAATGCCTAGCTATTGTGATAGAATTCTTAAATTGTTCCCTGCCACTAGTTGATAAATGCTAGAGGCTATGCATAAATTGTTTAACTCCATTGAAGCTGTTATAGTTCTCATTTAAATATGATATCCTCTATGTTGTTAATTGTTGTGCACTGTATACTACATGACATCCACGCACCATAATCAAGGGTTAAGAACTTGTTGACATGACATGCATAATAAATGTAATTAGGCATGTGGGGGTTCGGGTGTTATGGCGATGGTCCATCGGTGGGGACACCATAGGACGTATCCCCTCATCGGGGTGACGGTTAACCACGTGGGCTCTAGTGCTCATCATTTCCCTTGTACTTAAATCCCCGACGTTTCCAAACAAAAGAGAGTGGTGACGGTCATGATAGTGAAGCCATAAGATGTATTCCCATATAGGGGTGACGGATAGCTATATGACCATAGGATGTATTCATTCTCTCGGGATAACAGAAAGGATAGGCTCTTTTCCGAATTGCATTAGCATAAGACATGCATATCATGAGCATTGCATTCATTCTGATTCTTGCTGAGCGTTAGGCTAATTGTTTTTCCCGTAATGTAGGTATGTATGAGAAATAAGAGAACAGGTCAAAGATAGTTGATGAAGGATTTGCACGAGTGGATCTTCTGGCTGGCTGGGCTAAAGAATTAAATGGAAATTATTTGGAAAAGGGTTGGGAAAATACTTAATATGCTTTGTTTTAATGTCGCTGCATTTCATAAAAGAATTTTATTACTTTCGCTGCAATTGATAAATGTTTTAAGTAAATAGTCTTAATGATCGAGTTTTACAAAGGAAAAATATTCTGATGTTTTTATAAAAAGAAAAGTTTTAAATTTTACACATTTTAAACGTAAGAAAAACTGGGATGTTACATATACAACACCGTACAATTATTGTTTCCAAAATAGTAGATTTGGACTCTTTGACAAGAATGATAATTAAACAATTGCTTGAAGATGCTAGATTGGCTGGGTTGTGCTGGATGAGGGGCAGTTACTGTGAGAGAATTATTAGAATGTTTTACGCAAATTTGAAACTGTCCACCGAGCCATTAGAGGTGTGGACGTACCTTTTTGGATGAGAGCTGAGGTTCACTCCCAACGATGTAAATATAATGCTTGGATGTGTACTGGACGGGCCAAACGATCAATATTATCACGTGTCCTGAGAGCCACCATTCGTCAACCGAGGAGAAGGGTTAGTGGTGCTTAGATTGTTGCACTGGGATCCCAAAGTTGCCCAGTACAACAAGCCAAAGGGCAAGGAGTTGAATGTCAGAGCCTGATTGATCCACTTGATCATGACATACATGATTTTGCCTCGGGATGGGCATCGAGACCATGTTAGCTGCATGGATCTCTATATGCTAGAGAAGGTGTTCACCAGGAAAAAGGTGAACATCAAATTTATCATCTTGAGCCACATGCATGAGGTGCTCAACAACCCAGCCAAGAACTCGCAGTACAACTGGCTCACCCAGAGGATCCTTGAGCAGTATGGGGTACCCATCTCGGAGAAAGAGCCGAGAATTGAAGAGTCGGCCAATGACGTGTATAACAAAGCTAAAGTGGACCGAATGAGGATCACCCAAGTTGGAGGGGAATGGGTCCGCAAGTCCAAGAAGCAGGAACACCTCCACCCCCTCAGAGCCTCAGCATTCAGCCCCCTTAGCAGAACAACCCCCTCCTCAGACATCTCACTTTACTTCGATGCCTGAGGAGACTTCCGCTTGGATGAGCAGGATAGAGGAGCTCCATCATATGGCGATGACTAGAATGCAAATGATGGATGAGCAACTGCAAATACAACAGGTCCAAATATGAAGAGGGGAGGAGCTCGCAGAAGAGCGGCATCGCAGAGCAGAAGAGTGGCATATGCGAGCAGAAGAGAGGCACCGTGAGCTGGTGGCAGTACTTTAGAGACGTGAGAGGCAATCAACCTGTACATCAACCTCGCCATCGTCCTTTGAAGCAACAGATGCCACATATCGCTTGTAAGTTATTTACTTTGTACGCAAAGTCCAGTCTTTACTTTATTTGTGTTTGACATAATGACGTGTGATTGATTTGCAGCACTGGTGCCGTAAGCCGCCAACCTACTCCTCAAGCAGTGCCTGCCAAGGTGCAGGGGACCAGTTAGTTCGAGCCTCCGCCCCTTAGAACTGTGTGCGTGGTACGTCTTTCATTTGGTTATATATTTGTGTTCGTTCATGTTCATGCTTTGTTAGTTTGATGGCGTTTTGACATTTTTGTTGCAGTCTCGAGATTTGATAGACATGTTCAAGAAGTATGTCCAAACAAATACTCGGAAGAACATAGAGACGTGCGCAGTTCTTGGGGAAAAGCTGATCGGCGATGATTACATCGTCACTAATATCATCTTCCCAGAGCAAGTCGGGACGCCAGATACGGTGAGAAGCCTTCTTTGTATGTTAGTGTATAAGATTTTATCTTAGTACTCATCCGAACTTATATGCAGTGCTATGCGGTCGACGAAGCAACCGTATTCGCGTTTCATCAGGAAAACCGTCTACTCCCATTAGAGTGGATTCACGTAAGTAACCTTCTTGCTTCTTCGGGTTGTTGTTCATGTTTACTGAGATCATCTAATGCGTTGTTTACCTTGCAAAAACACTTGAAGCATAGTTGTTTTATGTCCTCTGTTGACCTGCACACTCAATTCGCTTACTAGCAATTGATGCTGGAAGCAACCCCCATCATCATAGCTCCCACTAACAAAGAGTGGAATGTATTTTTCCTTGTGTAAATTCATAATATTGCTTTCCACGTGTTTGACCAGCAATTGTTCCCTTTGCATTGCAGCCTGTACGGCATCTTGCGGTGTACGAGTGAGGGGATAAGGGTGATGCTACAGTGAACTATTCTAGAACAATTCCACGAGCACGAGTGCACGACGCTGCAACCTTTGAGTATGAGGGTCCGTTGTTTGACACAATAGATAAAATATTCCTTGACCCGAACTTAACTTTTGCGGTGAAGGATTTGCGGCCAAAACGGACCAGGAAGAAGGCATAGGAATTTATGTTTATGTACACTTTGTTGTAATTTGTTTATATTTACGTTGTAATTTATGTTTAGTTGAATTTTTTTACATTTACGTTGTAATTTATGTTTAGTTGAATTTACTTTGCGAAAGTAAATGATATACTGCATGAATGATATGTTTGGATGATACTAGAACTGCTTGGGATTTTGTGCAGGATGTATGAGAATAGCTTTGGGGGAGTAAAGAAACAACGGAGACTTTGACAAAATTTTTATAAATTGGGGTGAGGATAAGTAAAAAGTAAATCATGTATGACTTTAATCAAGTACATAATTAAAGAAAAAAGTATAGAGAAACTTGGGTGAATTCAGTGCAACAATTTCAGCAAGCTGCAGCGGTTTGTGAGTAAGCCACCGCGGTTTGTGAGCACAAACTGCAGCGGCTTGTCATGGTACATGTAATGAAATTCCATGCACACTCCACAACCAAATGTATGGAACCAATATATGAATTCTAATTGCTGAAACGAAACAAATTCAAATTTATGAAATCAATTCACATTTATCAATTCAAAATTGACAAATATAGTGGACAGTACAATCACATATATATCAAACCTAATCTATCAAACGAATGTATCACGGAAGGTTAAAGTCCACATTGGTGTACGTTTGTGTTTGTGGACCTTGCGCATCAGACTCCTGCAAAACACATTGCAAATGAAATTAATACAGTTCAAATAACACTTGAAAACGTAAACATGATAATGGGCTCACCTGCGTCTCAGGAACTCTATCGGGAACTGTCTCAGATATTCGCTCGATGACTGTCTCAGGGACTATGGAAGGAATTGTCTCGGGGGCTCTGAAACCCATAAATGTGCCCTCCGACCTTCCTCTACCACCTCTGACTCTAGCTCTGCCTCTCCCTCGGTCTCCTTTGCCGACCCTGCACTGGACTCGCCTCCACCTTATCACGTGCGGGAATTGTGCCCCATACCCCTACACCGACCATAAGTAACATTTAGATGTCTTCTTGGCAGCACTGTCCGGCTTGGGGCCTCATCCACATCCCGTATTCTACATTTGTGCGGCCTTCTTAGGAGCCTTTTAAATGGCGGTGGGATAATTGGATCAAGATTCGTCACATGAGGCCACTCGATTGGTCCATTGGCGGGGAGGACAAAGTGGGAGTACATCGCCATGTATGTTTCCCGGTGATAGCACGCATGCACAAATTCCTCAGGAGATTTTCTAATGAAGTGAATACACGGGACTGCATGGACACATGGGATGCCGCTCAACTCCCACCGGTAACAGGTACAAGTATGTCTGTCCAAATCGACAGAGTACTGTTCATTACCGTTGCTGACCTCAAACTGGGCAGCTCTTGAAAACTGGGGCTCCAATTTCGACCGCCAAGTTGCAGTTTGGCAAGCCGGTTGTTTATCATTGGATACAAAAGGTCCGTCGAGCGAGCCATCTTTTCATTTTTTTTTCACGATGCTACCCATAATGCCCTTTCGAATGATCTCGAACATACTTAGAATCGGTTTGTCCTGGGCTGGTAGGATGTAAGCGTTGAAGGACTCGCTCAGGTTGTTGAGACTTATGTCCACTTTGGGATGGAGCAGAAGACATGTTTGGCCCATCATGTCACATCTATTCCTCATAGATAGTTGTACATAGTTGTGGGCCGCTGGGTCAAACAAAAATAATTTGGCCATCTCTCTCTCAAACTGCCTCACTGTTGTGGCTCTAGATGCGGCCCACATTGCATCTTTTAACATCCTACTTTTAAATTGTTTTTGAAAATTGTCATACAAGTGTCGGATGCAAAACCGATGGTCCGTTTGCCCTGCCACCTCTCTGACAGCTGGCACTAGCCCCTGCAAAGATTCATAATATGAGTAAGACATTGGTACAAAATGCATAACATAAACATAGAAGTCAAAAGCAATCAACCACACCTTTTGTCAGTCAGAAATGATTGTCCATCCATTGCCAGATGAGGTGTTTAAATCGTCGAGCAACAATTCCAAAAACCAGCTCCACGAAGCCCTATTTTCTGCTTCAACCACTGCTACAGCAATCAGATACATTCCATCATTCCCGTCGATGGTGACAATAGTGAGCAGCTGACTTGTAGTCGCTCCCTTCAAGTGGCAACGGTCCAAAAAAATAACCGGTCTACCGCAGTTTCGCACGGCCATCTTGCATGCAGCCAAACACATGTACATCCTTTTAAATGCACTCATGTTTAGGTCAATGCGCACCGAGCTTCTAGGATTAGACCTCTGAATCTCCTCGGCATAGGACCATATGAGCTTGTATTGCTCATTGTCATCCCCTTCGTTAATTTTTTTGCCGCATTTCTTGCCCTTCTAGCAAGGCTGGGTGTGATGTTGACGTTGAAGTCCTTTATGACTGTCTCAATTATGGAAGAAAGGTCCCAATCGGCCTGACTTTTAAATCTGTCTAAGTAATGCGTTGCCACCCATTTGGCAGTGGCATGACGGCTTTCCATCTTTCTAGAGCAAGTGTGAACGTCATTGTAGAACTTTATTTGAAACGTCATTTCACCTTACATTTTTTAGGCGTGAAGCCGCCACGTGCATCCTTCCTGGCAAGCAGCCCTCAACCGATGAGCATCACTGTGGGTGAATTTTATCTCATACCCATTCTTCAATGCATGATCGACAATTTTTTCTCTAATTTTTTCCAATGAACTATACTTTTTGCCAAGGCTCATACTAGCAAAAGTGCATTGTGCTTGTGGTGGGCGTCTAGGCCTACTCTCAGTCTTGTCAATGTCTTTGTCACTAGTGGATTGACATAATGAACGGAGATCCTCATCGTCCTCCTTGTGTAGAGTGACAGAATGCAACACAATTACAGCTTTATTTCCATTTCCACGTACCTCATTCTCATTGGCAAAAAAATGTGGCTGTGGGCCCCACTTCAAGTTGACGGTCAATAATAGATTCTTCAACACTCAAAGACGCCATTTGCTTTTCAAAAAACTCTTCAACTTTTCCAAAAATGTTCTCTTCAGCTCTCCGAATTCTCTAGGGTTCACTAATCGATTATAAAATGTCTGAGAATATCGCGGGGAGTTCACTGTGTACTTATACAATTCGAACCTGAGTCAAGCAAACCGCAGCGATGTCTTGAAATGCCGTGGCGGCGTCCTGAAACGACATCCTGAAACACCGCGGCGTCCATGCCAAATTTGGCCTTCTTTTCTTGGAAAACCACGGAGTCGCGGCATTTTGTCTACGAACCATCGCGGCTCCAGATCAGCTTGTTAACGGTAAACGTGACAGCGATGTTGGCTTTGTCATTTTCTCATACATCAGTGGTTAATTTGTTAGAAAATAAAGGTAGTGGTTGACTTGTCATTGATTGCAAACCACGATGGTTAATTTGTCATTTTTCCTGGACATTAAAATCATTCACAGGAGAAATATTCCCCTACATCGCTTCTCATTTTTAGTACTAATTGACCATTAAACACATGGCATAAGATTAATTCCAATTTCATCTTTGGGTTCAGGGCCACTGCTTGTTTTCTATTTGGGGGTAGTTTGACTTCAGATTCAATGAAAAAAATGTGTTTAGAGGATCCAAACCGAAAACATTTTGTTCTCCCCAAACATGGATCTTAACCGTTAATTATGTGAACAGCTGGGATTAACTGGGATATTCATGATCACATAACATAAGAAAAACACAATATATATTTTACATAATCTCATCTTTTTGAACCTCAATTCTACGTGACGTGGCTGTGTGCATTAAGAAAGTGTTAGGAAAATTAGGTTTTATTTATCTTATGTTGTATGGGCATATTAATCTTTTCATTTTACTCTATTTTGCTATTTTACTTTTCCCTTAAAGCTTGTACAATTATTCTCCTTTTGTTTCAAGATATGAAACCCTAGCCTCCATTTCTCTCTCTCTCTCTCTCTATCTCTTTGTCTCTTTGATGATTTGCATAATTTTTTGTGACACCTTTAAATAGTTTTCATGGTATCAGAGCATAATTCATTCCACAGCTTTCGCGGATTCAACTTGCCTCAGCCAATTCATCTTTCTTTTGATTTTGTCTCTTGATCGATTGGTAAATCGCCTTTCTATTTTTAATTGATTAGCGTGTATATTTTGTGTAAGAAATAGTTACTATTACAATGGCTGGTGAAAAAGATGATTCTCTTCAGTCTATTAGTGTGCAATTGAATAGGCAGAATTATTTGTATTGGAGTTATGTGATGAGAAATTTTTTGAAAGAAAAACGTATGTGGGGATATGTATCTGGAACATTTGTTAAACCTAAAGATGGTCAAGATGAAAAATATGCAGAACACATGGATGTTTGGGATGCTTGTAATTCTGATATTGTCACTTGGATCAACAATTCTGTATTGCAATCAATAGGCATCCAACTTGTAAAGTATGAGACTACTAAAGAGGTTTTGGATTATCTAGAAAGATTATATACTCAGTCTAATTTTGCGAAGCAATATCAGTTAGAAATTGATATTCGTGCTCTTCAACAAAATAACATGAATATTCAAGAGTTTTATTCTGCTATGTCTAATCTTTGGGACCAACTAGCCCTTACAGAATCAGTGCAGCTACGGGAATTTGCACCATATATTTCTCGTCGAGAAGAACAACATTTGGTTCAGTTTTTAATGGCTCTTCGAGATGATTTTGAAGGTCTTCGTGGCACAATTTTGCATCATAATCCCCTTCCGTCTGTTGATTATGTGGTAAATGAGTTATTAGCTAAAGAGATCCGCTTGAAGTCACAAATTAATAAAGGAATTTTTTCTTCTCCTAATCCATCAGTTTATGCGGTTTTGCCTAGACCTCCTTTTCAAAACCAGAACAAGCCACAAGCAAAAGTCGGCTATGACGAGTGTAGTTTTTGCAAGCAAAAAGGTCACTAGAAGGCTCAATGTCCCAAGTTATTGAGTAGAACACAGTCAACGTAGCAATCAGCTCCTTATAAGTTTGGTAATATTCCACAACAAAAATCTTTTAGACCAACATCACCCAATATGGCAGTAGTTGTTCCACCCACAGATTTAGGAAGCACCCCAACTCCTAGTACTACAATGGCCGCACTCACTGAACAGTTTCATAAGTTTCTTGCCTCACAGCCACAAGTCTTGTCAGCCCCTTCTAACATAGGTTTTCCCTCTAGTAGCAAATCAGGTATGTCCTCTCATATATGGGTCCTTGATTCTGGAGCTTCACATCATATGTCACTTGATTTCAATTCTTTCGTATTTGTAAATTCTACTCCTTCTGTGTTTGTCATGACTGCTGATAGTACTCCCATACCATTAGCAGGTGTTGGTTCAGTTTGTAAGCCTAACTTGTCTATTTCAGATGTGTATCATATTCCTAATCTTACTTTGAATCTTGTCTCTGTTGGTCAACTATGTGATTCTGGTTTCTTAGTTTCCTTTACTTCTTCTTCTTGTTATATGCAGGATCCACTTTCCAAGAACCTGATTGGGACAGGCCATAGGTAGGGGGGACTATACATCTTAGATGAGCTAAGAGTTCCTGTTGTTGCAGCTTCTAGTATTGATTTGTCATCTTTTCGTTTGAGTTCTTTTTCTTCTAACTTTTACTTATGGCATTCTCGTCTTGGACATATTTCTACTTCTCGTTTAAAGAACTTGGTCTCCACGGGAGGTTTAGGAAAATTGCAAAATCATGATCTTTCAGACTGTTGTGGTTGCAAATTGGCTAAATTTTCTGCTTTGCCTTTTCATAAAAGTGTTTCTATTTCTCATGCACCATTTGATTTAATTCATTCTGATGTATGGGGACCTACACCTATTCCCACCAAGGGAGGATCACGATACTATGTCTCTTTCATTGATGATTGTACTCGTTATTGTTGGGTTTATCTTATGAAACACCGTTGTAACTTTTTGGAAATTTATCATCTATTTCGTACTTTTGTCAAAACCCAACATAATGCTGTTATCAAATGTTTTTGATGTAACTTGGGTGGTGAATATATCTCTAATAGATTTTTTCATTTACTTGCTTCAGATGGGACTTTCCATCAAACTTCTTGTACCGACACCCCCTAACAAAATGGTGTTGCGAAAAGAAAACATAGACATATTGTTGAAACTGCACGTTCCATCTTGTTATCTGCCTATGTTCCTAGTGAATTTTGGGGAGAAACAATTCTTACGGCTGTGCATTTAATCAATAGAATTCCATCTTCCATCAGTTTAGGTTTGTCACCCTTTGAAAAATTATTTGGTCATGCTTCTGATTACTCTACCTTGAGGGTTTTTGGTTCCATTTGTTTCGTTCTTCGACCTCATGTTGAATGTAACAAACTTTCCTCTCGTTCTGCCCTTTGTGTTTTTCTTGGTTATGGTGAGGGTCAAAAAGGATATCGATGTTATAATCCTATTAGTCAAAAACTTTATATTTCTCTTTGAGTCTTCCAATCTTCAAAAGTCTGATCTCACTTGTATTGATCCATTTTATACTGACTCAAATGTTTCCCCACCTCTTTCTAATGATAATTCTTGTAGGGTTGATACTTCTAACTCTACAAATATTGGTTCTCAGCTTATTGATGTTCCCTTTGTTCCTACTACTACCCAAGATACTCCTATGGTAGTGGATCCTCTTCCTCGTTATCCTCAACGAACTCGTAAGTCCACTCCATTACCTGATTTTGTTGACTCTACTTATCCAGTTTTATTCTCTTCCTTTTTTACTACTATTCACCAAATCTTAGAGCCTTCTTCCTATAGAGAGGCTGTTCTTGATCCTTTGTGGCAACAGGCAATGACTGAAGAACTCTCTGTTCTATACAAGATGGGTACTTGGGATATTGTTCCCCTTCCTTTGGGGAAGATTGCAATTGGTTCTCGTTGGGTGTACAAGATCAAAACTAAATCGGACGGATCCGTTGAGCTATATAAAGCTTGCTTGGTTGATAAAGGATTTTCTCAGCAATGGTATGGATTATGAAGAGACTTTTGCCCTAGTGTCTAAGCATGTTACTATTCGTACTCTCATTGCAGTTGCTTCTATTCGTCAATGGCCTGTCTGTCAAATGGATGTTAAAAATGTATTTTTAAATGGGGACATTCAAGAAGAAGTCTATATGGTGCCTCCACCCAGTGTTGCTTATCAGCCTGGTGAAGTTTGCAAACTAAAGAAAGCTCTCTATGGACTTAAACAGACCCCTCGAGCTTGGTTTGAGAAGTTTTCTCGTGTGATTATATCTCTTGGCTTCTGTTCCAGTTCACATGACTCTGCTCTATTTGTCAGGTGTACTTCTTCTGGTCGCATCCTTCTCTCTTTATATGTTGATGATATGATTATTACTGGAGATGATGTGGATGGAATAACTGAATAAAAATTGCAACTGGCCCGTGATTTTGAGATGAAAGACTGAGGTCCTCTACGTTATTTTTTGGGGATTGAAGTAGCTTACTCTCCTCGTGGTTATCTTCTTTCCCAATCTAAGTACATTGCTAACATTCTTGAACAAGCTCGCCTCTCTGATGCTCGCACAGTTTATATGCATATTGAACTTAATGTTCGGTATTCTCCTTCAGATGGTATTCCATTGTCAGATCCTTCCTTGTATCGTACCTTGGTTGGTTGCTTAGTGTACTTAACTATCACTAGACGTGATATTGCTTATGCAGTTTCTATTGTTAGCCAATTTGTTGCTTCTCCCTCTACAGTTCATTGGGCAGCTGTGCTTTGTATTACTCGGTATCTTAGGGGCACCCAATTTCAGAGTCTACTTTTTCCTTCCACTTCTGCTTTAGAGTTACGTGCCTACTCAGATGCAGATTGGGGTGGTGATCCTTTTGATCGCAAGTCTACTACTAGTTTTTGTATATTTTTGGATGATTCTCTTATTTCTAGCAAAAAACAAGATGTTAGCTCTCGCTATCTACAGAAGCAGAATATTGTGCGATGGCAACTACTACTGCTGAAATTGTTTGGTTGCTTTGGTTACTTGCCGATATGGGTGTCTCTCTTTGACTCTACTCCTAGGTATTGTGACAATACTAGTGCTATTTAGATTACTCGCAACTCTGTCTTTCATGAGCGCACAAAGCATATCGAGATAGATTGTCATTTCACTCGCCATCATTATCAGAATGAGACTATCACGTTACCTTTTGTTTCTTCTTCCATGCAAATTGCTGATTTGTTCACAAAGGCACATTTTACTTTACACTTTCAATTTTTAGTTAGCAAACTCTCGATACTTTCTATTAATACATCATGAGTTTGAGGGAGATGTTAGGAAAATTAGATTTTATTTATCTTATGTTGTATGAGTATATTAGTCTTTTCACTTTATCCTATTTTGCTATTTTAGTTTTCCCTTAAAGCTTGTACAATTATTCTCCCTATGTTTCAAGATATGAAACCCTAGCCTCCATTTCTCTCTCTCTTTCTCTCTCTCTCTTTGTCTCTTTGATGATTTGCATTATTTCTTGTGACACATTTGAATAATTTTCAGAAAGAAGTATTAGAATATTCTTAAATCTTAATTAGGAAGATGTTAAATGAGAGACATCTTAATATGCTATCTAATGGTGGAATCGATGTGCACTAAGTATTGTTTAGGATATTTTGTATTGTCATCTTTTAACACATAATAACAATCCTGAAGTTGTACGCCTTATGAGAATAATTTTTATTTTGTTAAGATATGATAAAAATGATTAAATTTCTCTCGACCCATCAATTTAAAATTTTGAGGTGGTTGATTATTTAAATTGATACAGTTGATTGTATTTATCATGGAACAATAGTTATCAATTGTTAAAGTTTAGTGTGACCTTAATTCTAATTAGATCAAACTAGTTTCAGCCTATGTTATGAATTTTAGTATAATTAAAATTTCTTATTTTTCTATAAATATATATTTGATTCGCAAAACTTATTGTGCCAATTTTGATTAATGATTTTTCTCCTTTACCTGTAGTTTTTTACTTGTCTTAAAATTTTCATTTAAATTTTAGTATCCATTATTTTATGTTTATCTTTTCCAATTCTCGTTCAAATTTCAACACCATCAAAATTATTGCCTAAATAAGTGATCTCTAAGATTAGGGGTGGGCTCAATACAAAATACTTGAGTTTTAAAAATTTAATATATTGATGAATATAAAGTAATAAGTTAGTGAAACAAATTATTTTACACCCTTCCAACTTTATAATTACATGATTCTCACCAAAAAAAAAAAATCTCTCTTTCCGTCCAGATTTCACGTGCACTTTGGCGACCATCAAATGGCATGGCCTCGTGGAGAAACTGGTTGAGGCCCATGTTCTTCATAGTCAAGTATTACCTCTCTTCCAATCAAACATCGAGTGTGAATAAGCATGCACTTCTTGCACATTCACTAAAAAGATTAAGCCCAAAAGAGCGAAATTGAGGTTTAATGTGGTAATAATCAAAAGCATGTACTAAAAACACGAATTGATTTTAAGTGAAAAATATTAATGGGTATAAAAGTTTCAAATCGAATCTCTTAAAAGAGAAAATACCAAAACAGGTGAAATAATGAGCATTTATAGAGAAATCAGATACTGAAGATAATTTATATGCGCCAAATAATAAATCTAGAAAATCTAAGGTAAAAATATAAAATAAATACAGTCTATTTGCCTAGGGTTGTCGGATTCCTTTTCTACTACGACAGGTCTCTAAGAAAAATTCATAATTTTTGTATATCATTTTGGTCAGGCATGGAGCTTTTCACTCTGATTTAAATAAAATTTAGGTCATCAAATTTTAATAAATATTATATTTTCAGTGTGTTAGAAGTACACTCCAATGTATTTTTTATTTATTAATATAATAAATTATAAATAGTTAATATATTAAATCAATAAAAAAAATGATAGGTAAATATAATTCACGAATGAAATGTCGGCTTTTTAGCTTATTTCTTGACTTGTTATTTCTGTGAATTGCATTTATGAGTAGTTTGTGTGGATAAATGCAGGTGTATAATTGAGAAGCCAGTTGTATTCACGAATGACCAATTTTAAATGTTTACTTTGTATATTATTATAAATGAAATGAAATAATTACAAAGTGTAAAAGTAGACTATGTTTTTATTTTTTTAATTTAAAAACACATTTATTTTTCATAAGTAGAATGCATTTTAAAGAAACTCAATAATGTTGGAAGATGAGTATTGATTATCATGTCGGCTGACTCCGGTTTCATGATCAGCACTAACAAAATTTGGTAAATGTAATAATAAAGTTATAAAAAATGGCCTATTTATTGAAAAACAAAAATATATTAATTTACTCGTATGTTTTATTCCACTATTTGTTTTATTCAATGCAATTTGTCACTTGTAATTATAATTATGTGGGTCACAAATGTTCAGATCAGACGCCTACAAAAAGTACGCTTCTGTTGTCACTTTCCTGTCGACATGGAAACCAACCCACAAGACAACCCCAAAAATAAATTTTATGAAATATATCAAACGTTCACATCAAACATCCTTACCAAAGATGCTCGTGAAGCTGATTTTGCGGAGTCCCCTCCATACAATAAAATTATTTCTTTGTGATTTAGTAAAGTTGACAAAACAGACATTTTACTATAAAATTAATAATAAATTAATCACTAAACAATTTTTTCTAACAAATAAAACACTCAATTATAGAAAATAAATGACGTAAACATCGCTGTTAATTTAAAGGAAATGACTCGAGCATATCGTTTCAGATAACTTGCAATTGAAAAGAGCTAATACCCATGGACAACTTACAAGAACTCGTGATTTCAGAAACTTTTAGTAGAAAAGAACTAATATCCATGGATAATAAATTTTAAAAAATAATATATAAGTTTATTTTAATTTTTTTAGTCTTATAATTTAGAAGATTTTGTAAAAGAATATATAATGTTATAGATGTCCGATGATTTAAAATTGTTTTACTGTCCATGGGAGAATCACAATTTGTCTGTGTTTTTCCATAAATAGGACAATGAATTTGTTCATTATCCGTTAGATTATTTTAATAATCTATTAAAGTGGTCAATGTTAATTAAGTGACATTGACTTAATATTAATGTTCTTAATGTGACGATTGTTAAGCATCAATGACATTATATTAATTGGGTTTTAATTTTATCTCCTTAACCTTATGAAAGTGTATAAAGTATAGTTGAAGATGTGTGAATAAATAGACATGAATGAAAGGGTATGTATAGAGATACTTTTGTAAAGTTCTCTTATTCATTAATAAGAATAGAATTACAGCAAACTCTCTCTCTCTCTCTCTCTCTCTAACAACAAGAAATTATAGCAACTAGACTTGATTTTCTTTATCATCAAAGAGACACTTAGAGTGAAAGGAATTAAGGCGGCAAAACGTTCAATATCAACATTAACAAGAAAAGCTTTTATCATAGATGAAGGTTGGTATTTGAAATGATTTCTTTATCCGCGATTAGTGCAAACGAAATGGTTGAATCAACAATGTTAAATATGAGACGTAAGAATTGTAAGAATAAATATTATAACAATTGGTATCAGAGCATTGTTTTAAATGTATTGATTTACCATGTATGTTGAATAGATTTCATTTGAAATGAAAAATTTTATGCATGACAAGAAAGTTAGGCTTCGTGAATAGTGTTATGCATGACGAACATTGATCGCTTATTATGTCGATCGGTTACTCAAAATATTCCAGTGAAATTCCGGCAATCGAAAGGAATCTGTGTAGAAGTGTTTCAGTCATATTTGGTCGATCCGCGGTTGAGTAACTCGACCGTGTTACATGACAAATTGAAATATAGAATTTTGGTCAAATGGCAGTCGCCAGTTTTGGTCGCGGTCATATAGAGGTCGACATAGATTGTAATATTTAATTTTTGACCTATCTGCTGTCGCATAGTGGTCAACACAAATTCTAATCTGGAATTTTTGACGAATTTGAGGTAGCCTCGCAGTAGCACATGTCGGTCGAGGAACTCGACCGAAACATATGGCATAGTGTATTATGATATTTTGGTCGACTTGCGATCGCTAGTTTCGGTCAAGGAACTCGATCGAAACGCATGTAATAGAATTTCGATGTTATAAATTAAAGTTTACTCAATTAAATATTGTTGTATAAAAACTTGTTAGTCACCAAAGTGACATAGTTTGAAATAATCAATATTCAATTATTTAATTTTCATTCGTTCAGTAATTATGTAATGTTATTGAAATGTATATTATACGTTTGAAATTATTGATTATAAAACTATGAGGTCATCTAAAGGTAGACCAATGTTTTATACCTAATAATAATAAAGTGGCATGTTTACATATTTGATTGATATGATTAAATATCCAAAGATAGTGAGCATGAAGAATTGAATATGTATATGAGTGATTATAGCATCAATGTTGGTAAATATTATTTCTTTAAGGATTACCCAAAGGTGAACTTAAAGAAGTAAATTATTGTTTGTCTGAATCCTATTATGTTCTTCAAAATATTAATGTATGAGCATGTACGATAGTTTGCAGCTTCTATTAATTTTTTCACCTCTAGCAATGCTTTACTCAAGTTCAATGGATTGAACTAAGCTGATTGGTCCGAACAAATCCAGTTTCAACTAGGTGTAATGGATTTAGACTTAGCATTAGTTTGTGATAGACCATCAACTATTAATGAGACCAGTACGGAAGCTGACAAGTCATACAGTGAGACTTGGGAGCGGTCTAATAGGCTGTGTATGAGCTTGATGAAGATGACGATGGCTGAAAATATTAAGTCATCAATGCCAAAGATGAATGATACAAAGGACTTCATGTTGAGAATTAAAGAATATTCCTAATTGGACATTACGGATAAGTCCATTATGGGGAGCTTGATGAGTGAGTTGACAATCAAGAAATTTGATTGGTCATAACTCATTCATGATCATGTAACAAACATGGCCAATTTGGCAGCAAAGCTGAAATCGTTGGGTATGGATGTAAGTGAATCATTCTTAGTTTAATTTATCATCAACTCTCTTCCTCTTGAATTTGGCTAGTTCTAGAGGAATTATAACACCATTAAAGAAAAATAGAACTTTCAAGAAATAAAGGCCATGTGAATTCAAGAAGAGAGGGGGTTGAAGAAAATGAGAGACCATACCATTCATCTGACACTTCAGAATGAAGCCAATAGTAGCAAAAGAAAGCCAAGTAAGAAGAACCAAAAGAAGGGAAAAGACCCATTAAATGCTAAGGAAGGGCAAATCTGAAAAGAGCTTAAAATGGTACTTCTGTAACAAAGTTGGACACATTAAGAAAGATTGTCTGACAAGAAAAGCTTGGTTTGAAAGGAAAGGTACACCATTTGTTTCAGCATATTTTGAATCAAATCTTATAAAAGTACCTAATAATACTTGATGGTTGGATTCTGGAGCTACTACTCATGTGTCACATGTTACACAAGGATTCCTTTCGATCCAGCCCCTAAACGGAGCTGAAAAGTTCTTGTATATGGGGAACATAATGAAGGCACGAATAGAAAGAATTGAAACGTATAGATTTATCTTGGATACTGGATGTCATATGGATCTAGAAGAGTGTCTTTATGTTTCTGAATGTGCTAAAAATTTAGTTTCTGTTGAAAAGTTAGACGATGTAGGTTTTAATGTTAAAATTGATAATTGTGTGTTTTCTTTGTACAAACATAAATACTATTATAGTTGTGGTATTGTAAAGGATTGTTTGTATCAATTCAATCTTGATGTTAATTTTATTGAATCTCTGTTTCATATTGACCATGTTGTTAGAATTAAACGTAGTGCAACAAATGAGAATTCTGCTTTCTTGTGACATCAACGTTTAGGTCATATATCTAAAGAAAGTATGTTGAGGTTAATAAAAAGTGAAATTTTACCTCAATTAGATTTTACTGACTGGAACGTGTGTATAGATTGCATTAAAGGTAAGCAAACTAAATACACATCAAAGTATCCTACCATAAGAAGTAGTGAACTCTTAGAATTGATATACACTGACATATGTGGTCCATTCGAACTCCTTCATGGAGTGAGGAAAAGTATGTTATCACTTTTATCGATGACTTCTTACGATATTGTTATTTATATCTACTGCATGAAAAGTCTTAAGCAATGAATGTCATAGAAGTTTTCATCAATGTGGTGGAAAAACAATTAGATAGAAAAGTAAAGATGGCGAGGTCCGATAGAGGTGGTGAATATTAAGAAAAATTTGATGAAAATGGACAAAATAAAGGTCCATTTGCCAAGTTTCTCGAAAATCTAGGTATTTTTGCACAATATACAATGCCAAGAACACCACAACAAAATGGTGTAGTTGAAAGGAAGAAGTGTACTCTCATCGAAATGGTTAGGAGTATGATGAATTATAGTAATGTACCTTTATCGTTGTGGATGCACAGTTTAAAGACCGCTGCATATCTGCTGAATAGGGTTCCTAGTAAGGCAGTTCCTAAGATACCTTATGAACTGTGGACGGGGAGAAAACTTAGTTTGAGACATATCCATGTTTGGAGTTATCTAGCAGAAGTAAGGATTTATAATCCACATGAAAAGAAACTCGATGCATGAACCATCAGTGGTTACTTCATCGGCTATCTGGAAAAATCAAAAGGGTACATATTTTATTGTCCAAATCATAGTATTAGAATAGTGAAGTATGGAAATGCTCGATTCATTGAGAATATCAAGTTCAGTGGGAGTGATGAATCACGAAAGGTGAATAGTCAAGATAATCGGGTGGAGGAAACAACACCTAGAATTTCTGATCAAGTTGTTGTTCCTCTTGTTATATCACAGTCAAACAACATGTCGGAACAAAATATGAATATTCAAACCACTTAAGATGAACATGTCAATGATGAGCCCATTAATGATGTTCAAGTCATAAGTGAGCAATCACAAGAAGCAGAATTGCGAAGGTCTGTAAGGCATAAAAGACCAGCAATTTCTGATGATTATATGATCTATTCACTTGAAGAAGAATGTGACTTGATTAACGACAAAAATCCAGACTCATTTAAACAAGCCATGGAATGTTCTAATTCTGAAAAATGGTTGAATGCTATGAAAGAAGAGTTGAAATCGATGGACGACAATAAGTCTGGGAACTCATAGAGTTACCTGAAGGTTTAAAATGAGTTGTTTGTAAGTGGGTTTTTAAAACCAAACATGACTCGAAAGGTAACATCGAAAGATATAAGGCCAGACTTGTTGCCAAAAGTTATATTCAGAAAGATGGTATTGAGTATAAAAGACGTTCTCTCCAGTTTCAAAAAAGGACTCTTTAAAAATAGTTATCGCTTTGGTAACTCATTATGATTTAGAGCTTCACCAAATAGATGTAAAGACTGCCTTTCTTAATGGTGAATTAGAGGAAGAATTGTATATGGATCAACTAAAAGGATTTTCATTTCCCGAAAATGAAAAGTTAGTGTGTAAATTGAAGAAGTCAATATATGGATTGAAACAAGCTTCTAGACAATGGTATATTAAGTTTAACAATATCATTACGTCTTACAATTTTGTAGAGAACATCATTGATTGGTGTATCTATATGAAGATCAGTGAGAGTAAGTTTATTATCCTGGTATTATATGTTAATAATATTCTTCTTGTTGCTAATAATAAAGGAATGTTACATGATGTGAAATTTTTTCTCTCTAAGAATTTTGAAATAAAAGATATGGGTGAGAGATCCTATGTGATAGGAATGGAAATATTTAGTGATAGACAACAAGGTTTACTAGGATTATCTCAGAAAGGATATATCGATAAAATTCTAGAGAGATTTAGAATGGATAAGTGTTCTGCTGATATAGCTCCAATTCAGAAAGGGGACAAATTTAGTAAAATGCAATATCCTAAAAATAATTTGGAATGTAAGGCAATGAAATCTATTCCATATGCATCAGCTATAGGAAGCTTAATATATGCTCAGACATGTACTCGGCCAGACATTAGTTTTGCAGTAGGGATGTTGGGCGGATATCAAAGTAACTCAGGAACGGATCACTAGAAAGCTGCAAAGAAAGTTTTTAGGTATTTGCAAGGAACAAAGGATTACATGCTCACGTACAGAAAGTAAAGTCATATTGCAGTAATGGGCTATTCGGATTCAAATTATGCTGGATGTGTTGACTCGAGGAAATCTACATTCAGTTACGTGTTCCTGTTAGCCTGATGAGCTGTGTATCATGGAAATGTGGAAAACAATCTTCGATTGCTACTTCCACTCTGAAGGCAGAATTTGCGGCATGTTTTGAGGTCACTATTCAAGCATTGTGGTTGCGAAACTTTGTTTTGGGTCTAGGTCGACAGTATAGATAGACCGCTAAAACTTCATTGTGATAATTCCGCAACTGTATTTTTCTCGAAGAATGACAAGTACTCGAAAGGTGCAAAACATATGGATTTAAAATACTTGTTAGTAAAAGAAGAAATACAAAAACAAAAAGTATGCATCGAGCGCATAAGTGTTAGCCTTTTGTTTAGGCTAAGTTGTATTTTGATGATGACTAAAATATTAGTTAATTTAATAAATCAATAAGTTGTATTTTGTGTTGTATTTTATATTTTTTTGGATATTATTCTTATCGTTTTATAATCATATTTATATCCGTGTTTATTGGAAATACCTTCAAAATGGGTATCGTTAATGTGCTAACATGTTTATTTGAGTCCATGTCGTATGACATATCATTTTAAGACTCAATACAGTTCAGGATTTATTTTGGAGTGAAGTGGGGACAAGCTGCAGATGAAGGAAAAGCATCCCAATCTGGTTTGTGTTCGTGCGGACGCTACTGCGGACAAGCCATCGCATCTGAATACTCTAGAGTTGCCCATCTAGATGGGCGAGGACGAGGTCCAGCATCCCAATCTTTTCTGTGGTCTTGCGAACGAGGCCCAGACGAATGCGGATGACCCCGGACATGTCCGCTTTGAATCTATAATTTTCAGGGTGCAATTTGGATGAGGTGTGGATGAGGATCTGCGTCCGCAAGAGGTGAACAGTGAACATTTGGATGACTAGCGGAAGACTGCAGATGAGGGGCTCTGTGTCCTAAAGTCCAAAATATGCATAACGGCTATATTGTCAACGGACGGATTTCAACGGATATTTTCCAACGGTTACATGCGGACGACTGCAGATGAGGAATCGCATCCGAAACTCCATGGCCTATAAATACAAGATCACTCCAAGCTCTCCACAACGATCAGATATTTGAGGCGAAGCCCTGCCAAAATCAATATTCGAATATTACCCACTGTGAGCTATTATTTTAAATCCAATTCTGCCCAACACATAAACTTGCGAGTTATATTTGGGAGAATTCAGATTAGATAGATTGTGCTTTAATTTTTGATTCTTGTGCTAAATTATAAAGGGTGATTTTCTAATCTCATCACACGAGAGTGACAACCCTAAACACTCATAGGCTCGATTGAATGCTCGTAAGTTCAATTATTGGGTGACTCTCTGCAATAGTCAAATTTAGAGTGATGCCCCGCAATAGTAAAAAGTTAACGACCTTAGAATTAGTCAAGGGTGACACCCCGTTTAATAGTAAACTTGTAAACGGTTTTTGTTTAGTGGATCTCCAAGTGGAACTTGGAGCGCAGATGTAGGCGAGTTTGCCAAACTCGTACACAAATATTGTGCACTCTCTCTAACCCTCTCTTTACTTTGTTGCATATATTTGTTATTGTTTATTTTAATTATATGCATTAAATCACTTAGGGTTATTAGAGATTAAATATTGCACGAAAATATTAGAAACGCTATATTCACCCCCTTCTATAGGCGTATATTGATCCTACAATAAGTATAAGTTTAATAATAACGGATTTATTAACCAAAGGATTGCCACCCAAAGCCTTTAAGGAACATGTTGAAAGGATGGGTTTAGGTGACAATTTCTCATTCATGTGATTGTAAATGTATAACTTGTATCTTATGACACCTATAAATTCATTAAGGAAATATTTTTGTATGTTTGTTTATTATTCATATAATAGTGTATACAATTATTGTTGTTTATGAATAATATGTGAAACTTTAAGAAAATTAAAGTTCAAAGGTATATAGAGTTCCTCAATTAAAGAAGTGATGAATTGTATTAATCTGTGATACATGGAAAGAATCGTGTCGTCATTAAAGACTTGTGTCTGCTATGATCCGATTATACAATTCATTATGGAAAGAGAACTTGATAAATTCAAATTATGGTTCACTATAGAATTTGGTTGTGAATTCAAGTTGTGATAGCTGGAAATCGATTTTGTAATAAAGTTCATAACATGGCCCAAGTGGGAGATTTTTGGATTATTTTAATAATCTAGTAAAATGGTCCATGTTAATTAAATGATATTAACTTAATATTAATGCGCTTAATGTGATAATTGTTAAGCATCAAGGACATTAAGTTAATTGAGTTTTAATTTTCTCTCCTTAACCTTATTAAAGTGTATAAGGTATAGTTGAAGAGGTGTGAATGAATAGACATGAATGAAATGAGAGAAAATTAAAACTCAATTAACTCCATGTAATTTCTTGTTTATACCTTAGTGAAGTTGTCTTATTCATTAATGAGAATAGAATTACAGAAACTCTCTCTCTCTAACAACAAGAAATTACAGCAACTAGACTTGGTTTTTTTTTTTTTTATCATCAAAGAGACACTTAAAGTGAAAGGAATTAAGGCGACAAAACATTTGATATCATCATCAACAAGAAAAGCTTTTATCATGGATCAAGGTTGGTATTCGAAATGATTTCTTTATCAGCGATTAGTGCAAATGAAATGGTTGAATCAACAACATTAAATATGAGACGTATGGATTGTAAGAATAAATATTCTAACACTATCTGTAGAGAAAAAATGCAAAGGAAAGTCATCTTTCTTATGAAGAAAGTAATATTTTCTAAGTACTATTTTAAGAATTTACTTTCCGCAGAGGAAAGTAATCTTTCCGAAGTACTATTTTAAAAACTTACTTTTCGCAACGAAAAGACAACGTTCTGCAAGGGAAAGATAACGTTTTTTTAATGGAAGATGTAACCACAATGTTTTCTCCGTTCTTTTTCATAGTTGAGTATTTTATTTGTTAGCAAAAATTGTTTAGTGATTGACTTGTTATTGATCTCATAGTACAATGGTTATTTTGTTAATTTCCTTTTGTTTCTATTAGGGTTATAACCTAAAAAAATTCAATGTTATTATATCTCTTATTTTTTCATTATAATACGATGGGATGAAAAAAATATTGTAGATAATTTTTAGTACACTTCTAATATCAATTTTTATGTTGGCTAATTTTTCTCAACTTATTTATGGTATAGTCTTCCTGTGCAAAGCTGATGTAGAAAAAATGATTTAATTGTAATGCTTAATCATTTGGTCAAGGTTGACTGGTCGATGACCCCAAAATAGGAGTGTGCAAAACCGAACCGGTAGCGAAGAGCTGGACTGGAATCGGTGGTTTTGGTACCGGTTCGGTGTGGGTTTAGAGGGTACCAGACCAAAATCGGTTCTGTTTTAACAGAACTGATTTGCTCGGTCCGGTTCTCGGTACTTGGTACCGCAGAACCGGTACCGAGCTTAGAATCGAGAAAGGGCTCTACACTCTGCAGTGCTTAGTTAAAAAACAATTAGGGCACTGAGTCTCATCTCATTCAGTCATTCTATTTCTCACTCAAGTTCCCTCCCTCTCAGCTCTCCCTGCGTGTCTCGAGCCTCCTGAGTCCCGACCCTACTCCCGTCCCAGCGTCCCGTCTTCCTGACCCTGTCACCGCCGAGCTCCACCTCATTCTCCAGTCCCGAGTCCGACTCTCGAGCTCCAGCCGACCACGAGACCAACCCATCGTCAATCATCTCCCCTCCGGCGCCGGTCCTCCGTCTCCCGAGTCTCAAGTTGCAGCTCGGTCAAGTTCCAGCTCGGTCAAGTCTCAAGTCTCAAGTTCCAGCTCAGCTCGGTCAGCTCTAGCTCCAGGCCCTTCCTTCCGTCGCTAGCTCTCCCTCGGTTCGGTTAGTACTCAGTAGTATTCTGTTGTGTTATGATTTATGTGATTGTTGATGAATCTGTCTGTTGATGAGTTTGTTGATTGTTGGTGTTCATTTGGCTAGTATTATGAATCTGTTGGTGCTGAATTCTGATTTTTGAAGTGTTAGTCCTGTTAGTGTTGATGCCGATGGATTCTGTTATGATTTGTGATTTCTGTTTCGATAGTTAATCTATTCTCATAGTCATTTTTCTGTTGGTTACTGGTATAATATTTCTGTAGTGTTTAATCTAGTAGTGTTGAAGTTGAACTGTTGATTGAATGTTGATGCTTTCTATTCTGTTTTGTTAATTTTCTGTTCTGTGGCAGTGTGGCTTAGTAATGTGATTCTGAAATGAGTTTTTAAATTGTTGAAAATGTAGATGATGGAAAGCTTTAATGAAACTATAGAGAGTGCTAATGTTAACCCAGTTACGGGTCAAACGAAGAGGAAAAATATGATGTTTGAATTCATTTTACTATGGTAGAAAGCACTGATACGAACAACCCTAGAGAAAAATGTAATTATTGTTCTCGGACATATGCATGTCATCCAACAAAGAATGCGACTTCAAGCTTGAAAAAGCATGTTAGCTCTTGTAAAAAATTGTTGGCAAGTGTAAATATGAAGCAAAAGACTTTAAGCTTCCAAAATGTAAATAAAACGGGATCAACTTCCACACTTACATCTTTTAGTAGTGCAACTGACTAAGAACTACTAGCAAAAATGGTTATTATTGAAGAAATGCCTTTTAAGTTTGTTGAATCAGAGAGTTTTAAAGTTTATTCCAATTATTTACAACCAAAATTTGTTGTACCCTCTAGAACTACGATTGCACGAGATGTTATTGAAATGTATGAGAAAGAGAAAGCAAAGTTAAAAGAATACTTTAAGAACACATCTTAACGCGTATGCTTGACTACGGATACATGGACTTCCATTCAAAATTTGAATTATATGGTTTTAACTGCGCATTTTGTTGATTGTAATTGGAATTTGCATAAGAAGATTATCAATTTTTGTTTGATTGCAAATCATAAGGGTGAAACTGTAACGTCCCATATTTTCAAAATACGTAAAAAGCGTAAAATTCAAAACTTTTCTTTTTATAAAAACTATCATTCTCTTTTTCTTTCATAAAACTCGATCGCTAACACTCAATCGCTAAAACCCGATCACTTTACTTTGATCGCTAACACCCTTTTCTCAATTTACGCTCAAATGCCATAACATTCTTTAAATAAAACGCAGCGGAATAAAAACAATATTAAGAATAAGAAATCATTTACAAATACTTTTCCTTTCACTTTCTAGCTTAGCCAGCCACAAGATCCACCCGTGCAAATCCATCATCAACTGTCCTTCACCTGTTCATCTGTTGCTCGTTCGTACCTATATCACAAGACCTAACTAATGAGCCTAATGCTCAGCAAGTGATAAAGTGAAGTGCAAATGATATGCATGATCATACAATGCAATTTAATCCAAGAGTGTACACATGACAAACACCGTGGGACCATGAGAACCCGATCACCCTCCAGAAAACACACACACACACACACACACACACACATATATATATATATATATATATATATATATATATATATATATATATATATATATATATATATATATATATATATATATATATCCAGGGCTTCNNTGGCCTGGGAAGCCCTGGCCATATACACTCCTTTGTTACGAGGACATTGGGGATTTCCCCAACAAGGAATAATGAGCCTTCGTCTAATCCATCCAACATGGATATAATATTCTAAACCCATCCAACATGGGCCTATTATTCTAAACCCATCCAACATGGGCCTAATAGGTCATCGTTGTTCCCCGAATCCCCACATGCCTATTTAAGTAGATTAGTATGTCATACAATATGCACTTGGATTCATACAATCCTGTATGCAATAAATGTCTAATAAACACATCATTAAAAGAACTTAAATCTAGTAAACACGCAACACACAATTCTATTCTTGCGATGTAGGGTCCGAAGACCAAGGCACAGTAAGTATCACTTACCTGGCGTCCATAACGCATTTCTGTTTCTTTTCTTCTCTTCGTACCTTTAAAATCATAACAATTATGCATTAATAACAATCCCCTAAACTTTAATGCTTAATTAATCCCATTTAATCCATATTTCTATAGCAAAGTAGAGAACCATTTAAGTCATTTTATCCAACGATAATCCAAGCCGAAGACTAGAATTCACATCAACTAATCGACATTGTCTCAACCTACGAAGTATATCAATCCAAGTGATGAAATCGTAGAAACTCATTCTTAAAACATATTCTTTGATCTCTATCAAAACCGAACACATTCACACAACACCTTACTACTTAACATTACCATTCTCGTGCCACAACTTGATCAATAACAGTTAACAGATATCCAAACAACGACAACCCACTATCTTTAATATTTACACTTGACATACTCTAAACCAATATCACACAGAGAATTACCTCGTTATCGGAAGCATGCCCAAAAGTTGCAGCACATCTCAACACAACCATTGGGTACTATCATCCTGCAACAAGCTCGTTGTCCATTAAACAATTTGCAACGGCACACCAACAAGAAACAAGACAACTTGTCACAACCCAAAATCGATTAACAGAACAGGTTATCCAACAAAATCAATCACCAGAGTCTGTCAATACCCTAAATATTCACTAACCCATTAAGGCACAAGTCACATAAAGCATATCTCATAACCCAAGGCTGAAACTACTAGTGACAGAACAAATATTCATCAAATCTCCAATCCAATCCAATCGGCAGAATACATTTATTCAAATGACCCTCAACAGAAAATAACAGAATTCTACCACACAGCACATATCCAATACATATGCATAAATCCAAGTAATACCTGAAGACAGAAGCTTGATTTTCTCCTCACCAATTCTTTACTCGACTCACAGTTCCAGGAGCATCACTCCAACCTCTCCTCAGTTCTTCCTCAAAGACAAAGAAGAATTCTCTGCCGAGTCCAAGAAGGCAGAGTACAGAGCCTTCCCTCCATCACCAATTGATTCCTTCACTGTTAAAATCCTCACGGCTGCAATACTCAGGACAGGAGTAGAGTGTTCATCCTGCTTCTCTTCATTTATAGCCAACACCGACAGGGAAAGACCACACGTAGAAATGGAGGAGCACCCGAGAGAACACAAAATAAGCAGAACATCAAACACACGAGAAAACACCCGAGACGGCTCTCTGTTACCTGGATTAATAGGCGAGCCGAGAGAGACGTGCACCGACCGAGAGGGCGTGCACCGTTTGCAGGAGAGCAGCCACGTGGATGAGTTATGCAACTTAATTCCTGGACGTAACCAGCTTAGTTGAGAATCAACAAAATTAGTCCCGAACGAACTCCACCGAACCAAATCATCCCCTGCCACACCCATTCGTTTCGGTCATCGCCAATTTGCTCACTGAACGCCAATTCGTTCTTACCATTCCGCCCTAATTCGTCCAAGACAGAAATACAGGGAAAGAATCACTGAACAACAAACGACTTACCGGAGACGGCATTTCGCGGCATCGGGAGTTCCGTTCCCGAGCCCTAGTTCACCGTAACCCGCCGAAAATCGGCTGTTGTGCACGCCGCGAGAGAGCCCAGTTCGCCAGACCACGCTCGTCGCCGTCGCCTCCCCCTCTCTCGTCCCGATCGCTCGCTCGCTCCCTGCCTCCTCTTTCTCTCGTTCACTCTCTCTATTTCCCATTTCAAATGGCCGAAGACCATAAGTAACTTAAACCAATTTAGTTTAAGTTAAACCAATTTAGTTCATTGGTTTTCCAATTTCATTATTTCATTTAATTAAGTATTACCTTTACTCTTCACATATTTTCTACTTAAACCAATTTTATTCATCTTTAATTATCGTCCCAATAAATTTCTCCCAATATATTGATTACGTCATTGGTAATATCTCAATAATTCTATATATTAATTACGTCGTTGATATATCCCGATAATTTATTCTACTAATTTGAATATTCCCAATTATTTTTCAATTTACCATTTTTAAATTCCAATATTAAAATTTCGGGATATTACAGAAACCATTGGTAAAGAAGTAGAGAGATGTCTATTTGAATGGGGGATTGAAAATGTTTTGGCAATTATAGTGGATAATGCTTCTTCCAATGATGTGCCATTTTCTTATTTAGTTAAAAGTATTCGGAATTGGAATGGTTTAGTTTTGAACGGTGAATACATGCATATGCGATGTTTTGCGCATATTTTGAATTTGATAGTATGTGATGATTTAAAAGACCATCACGAATCTATTACGAGAGTACGTCGAGTTGTGAAGTATGTTCGATCTTTTCCTGCGAGACTACAAAATTTTCAAAAATATGTGCAAAATGTTAAAATTGTGTGCAAAAGTAGTGTTTCTCTCGATGTGCCTACAAGATAGAATTCTATATATTTGATGTTGGAAAGTGTAGAAAAATTTGAAAAAGATTTTGAGAAATTGAAAGAAACAGATGTTAATTATCTCCCTGATTTGGGTGGAGAAAGTCCTCCCACAAAAGACGATTTGGGATAATATTCGAGAACTTGTAAAATTTTTAAAGATTTTTTATGATACGACTCTAAATGTTTCAGCCTCCTTGCATGTTACTTCAAATATATATGTTTGTGAAGCATGCAACTTGAAAATGTTTATCCAAGAGTATGTTGAATGTGATAATCCATTATTGAGGCAAATGACTATTGGAATGCAAGGCAAATTTGATAAATATTGGGGCAGCTGCGATTGAATGAATGTCTTGATGTATGTTGTAGTTGTTTTAGATCCTCGATATAAAATAAAATATTTGAAACATTGTCTTTCCATGATAATGGATTATGAAAAGACAAATAATTTGTTAACCCAAGTACAACTAATGTTTCAAAAATTATATCTCGAGTATAAAGGTGATTCGGGATTGGAAAATTTAGAAGACAATTACAGTACTACAAGTGTACCAACAACATCTACAATCTTGAGACAAAAGAGCAGTTTGAGCCACAACAAGCTGCATGAGATGTTTTATACTATCCCCAAAGAACAAGATGTTTCAACTACTCTGTCAGAACTTGATCAATATTTGTATGAAGCATTTGAAAAATTTCCAGACAAACAAGACATTCTCATATGGTGGAAAATGAATTCATTGAAATTTCTAATTCTGAGCAACTTGGTAAGAGATATATTGGCTATTCCTATTTCTACTATTGCATCAGAGTCAGCTTTTAGTAGTGGAGGGCGAGTACTTGATTCATTTCGCAGTTCTTTGTCCCCAATGACTGTTGAGACGCTTATTTGCACTCAAAGCTGGATTCGATCTTCGAAATATAAATAAATCAACTTTAATGATGGTCTGTCTGAACCAGGTATCTTTTATATTGATAGTGTTTTTCCTTTATATTTGTTTTATTAATTACTATGTTTTATAAATTTGTTTTCAATTTATATTTTTCAGAGATTATACAAATTAATGACGCTGATGAAGTGAATTAGTCTGAAATTGATAGTGATGACTGATGACAACGCATAACAAGGTATTTATATTTTTATTCATTTTGAAACATATTATCATCATTTCTTTTTTGCTTGTGATGTTGTATCATTCCAATATTCAATTGATTAATGTTTTTGACATGCAGGGACTTGGAAATAAGTAACTCAGTTGAGTATTTATATTTTAATTCATTTTTATTTTTTTTATAATTATCGTTTGTCAACTAATTACTTCTAACTCGTATTGTATAATATTCATTCTTTGGCAGTTTATATTCCGAAATTTGAAGATACTGGACATAGGACTTGGAGTTGGAGTCTTGGACAATGGAATGGACAATGAAATTGGACACAAGCAAATGTTTTTTTTTTTGTTCATTTAATCTAAAGTTTTATAAATTTTTTTATTTATGAATCTTTTTTTTTTGTTTTGTAACTTTACTTTTTCGGTTTTTATTTTTTTTGTTATTTTATATATTTGTTAGTTTATTTATGGTTGTTTTATTTATACTAGGTTAATGTTGTGTGTATAGCGTAATTATTGAAGATTTTTTATTTGCATTTTTTATTTTTATAAATTTTTATTATAATATTAAAAAAAAAATGTTCGGTACCGAACTGGAACCGGTACCGGTTCGGTACCCGGGTCCCATGGGATCGGTTCCGATTTTGGATTTCCAAAATTGGTACCAACCGGTTCGATGCGATTCCACTTCGGAACCGGACTGAACCAGACCACCCCTACCCCAAACTAAATTTTATTATTTTAATAATAAATTTATGTCTTGTTGTGCTTAATTTAGTCTGGACCTAATTTTAAATGAAAGATTTGCTTGCGAACTTTATTTAATGGGTCGATTCAAGATCAACCCTTATGTTGGTTGTTATATAACTGGTGTGGTGTTGTAAGCCAAATAGTCTTGTGTTGGCATCTTGGCATCAATTAAACTCCATTTTTAAAAAAAAAATATAACTAGGTTGCAACTTGAGATGTTGGAATCTCGATTCAAAATGTTGGGATACTGTTCGAATTTGGAAATTAAAAAAAAAAAAGACCATAGATTAACTTGTGGGATGAATGGATAGTTCAAAATCAACCAATTAAATTTTAGACCATTATTTTTTGTTCAGAAAACTTGAATAAATTTTTAAACCATGGGCCATTATGTGCTGTCCTCTTTCTAAGGTGCAGTATACGAAGAAGGAACATTTGGTTGTGTAAATGAACTATCTAGCTTGTGTTGGCTAGTGTTGTTTAACGAGAAGGTTGGCACGCTACTGTAATGAGTTGAGTTTGTCCTAATTTTATGGGGCGAGCCAAGCTGAGCTCAAAATTTGAGCTCGCAAACCTACTGCGGACTGGGTCAAGCTTGCTGAGCTCACCATATATGATTTTTTTTAATATGCAAGGGCACGTTAGGTGCCACTCACAATTTAAATACATTTTTAGGGCACGAGTGTGACACTGGCCACTCTCCTCTTCATTTCTACTTCCACTTTCAATTGAATATCTAACCCCTTCCCTCTTCCCCCTCCATTTGTATATATATATACTTCCTTAATATGTCAATCTTTTAATTTTTCGATGTGAGAAATAAGAATTGCTAATTTTTTATTGGGTAATTAACAAAACAAACATTGACTCTATGAGGTCAGTCGGATGTTAGTTAGTGACAAGGCAAACACTAAACAATTTTTGAAAACAAATACAACACTGAACTATGGAAATGAAGGATGCCAATATTGTTGTCATATTTTTTGTTAAAAATTATTATTTTTTGCAGCGGAAGACAAGTATCTGCTGCGAAAATAGTTTCACTGCGAAAAATACCCTTTTCGTAGCAGAAACGTGTTTCCGTTGTGGACACTTGAAAAGTTGTCTTTCGTTGCGCAAAATACATTTTCCGCAATACAAACGTGTTTTTCGCTGCGAAAAGTAAGTCTTATTCCAAGAATTTACTTTCTGCATTAGAAGACAACTATTCGTTGCGAAAAATACCTTTTTCGCAGCGAAACTTTCACTATGGAAAGTAAATCTTATACTCATATTCTAATGACTTACTTTCTCTAGCAAATATTTGTCTTTCACTTTGGGAAATTCTATAAATGTTAATATTTTATGCTCTTTCATTTCATTCAACAAGATATATTTATTTATTTATTTGTATATTTTTACATTATTATTAATGTATTAGTTTTTGTTGGTTTCATATATGTGGAGGTGATCAAATTCACACTTCCCACAAGCTATTATTGGTTTTATAGTATCAATTTATTATTTAAAATTTATTTTAAATATTTAATTTTAATTATTATGGATCCACATAATTATAATGTTGAGAATATTAATGACGATGAAGTTGAAGAAAGTAGAGAGTTAGATCCTACATTTCAATTGGACAATCATTTGCACAAGCATCAACATCTTCACCTAAAAAAAAAAAAGAAACTAAACGTCTGATGTATAGAATTATTTTGACTAAAAATAAATTAAAATTGGTAGAAAAGTAAAAATTAGAGTTCAATGTAAATATTGTTTTAAATATACATATGCTTCTGGTAGTTCAACTACCACAGTTGGTAGATCTTTTAAAAAAGGGAAATTAACACCACATACGCTATAGTTTGCAATCAACGACAAGTCAAATCCTGAAGAAATTTTGCTAACAACTAAAACCCTGAACTATAGAAAAAGAACATCGGTGACCTCATAGTCATGTTTCCTGTCCAAATCCGTCAATGACAGATGATCTTCATTGGTTGTTGGATCGAGGAAGGACGTCCCTCGCCCGAAATTGACGGCCAGGATGGAATCTTTCATTTTCCAAAGGCAATGGCGGACGATCATCCATGGTCATTAGATCGAGGGAGGGACATCCCTTGATTGGCATTGATAGCCAAGATTGAATTTTAAATTTTCTAAAGGCGATAGTGGACGATCGTCCATGGCCGTTGGATAGAGGGAGAGATGTCCCTTATAGGAATTGATGGCCAGGATTGAATTTGCCATTTTCCACAAGTGAAGGCGGATGATCGTCCATGGCCATTGGATCGAGGGAGGGGCTTCCCTCGATCAGAATTGACAGCCACGATGGACTCTAAATTCTTTAACGTTGAAGTGTCAATTGCAACGCACCCACCTTTTTTAAAAGGCGTAAATTCTCTCAATTAAAACAAACGTCCCTCTTCACATATCAGACGTCTCTCATCCAAAAACGGATGTCCTTCGACCCAAGACTACGTCATTCTGCCCATTACGGACGTCGCTAGCCTGACAATGGATGTCTCCGTCTTAAGACGTCGTCGTTTAGTCGGAAGCAGACGTTCGTCTTTGGTTGAGGGATGTCTAGTTTGGACCAATGGACTTCTCTGAAGACTAAATGACAATGTTTCTCATCTCAGAGGATGCAAATCTGCCTATTTAATAGCGAAGGACATCCTATGCCCTAGCTATTGCCGAGAAATTTTGACTTCCTCTGACCAACTCAAACTTCTGAAATCTATCCTCACATTTGCCGAAGTGTAAAATGGCGTTGAAGGCGGTTCAAGTGACGAAGAAGCATAAAGTGACTCCCTTCGAGGCCGAAGGTCGAGCATAGGGTGATTCTACCCGTGTGTCTATAGAGGCACAACCGGTGTTTAGCTCAGCGTCTTCCAAAGAATGGTACGATAATGATATTATACCCTGTGCTATAATTATATCTAGAAGGGTAGATTTCAATGTGTTCGCTGACTTTGGATTAAAGGAAGTATTCGAGCGCATTGGACTGTATGAATTGCGCAAGATTGGGGGTAGGGGGTATTATTATGAGAGGGTGGTGAAATTATTTTACGCAAATTTAGAGCTAGACAACCCTATTAAGGTGAGAACTTTTCTATATGGGAAACAGATTAGGCTAACTTTTAAGGAGTTAACTGAGTTGATTGGATGCTCCATAGAGGAGCCGATGGAGGAGTATTTTCACATATCTAAGGACCTAGACTTTGTAAGACAAGGAGAAGGTCTAACATTGCTAAAGCAATTGGCTCGCAATCCTGAAGTCGTTGATTCTTTCTACAGGACCAAATCCAAGGACCTAAATGCCAAAGCTAGAGTCATCCATCATATGATCATCCGCACAGTTCTCCCACGTGATGGACATAGAGACTATGTCAGCTCTATGGATCTCTATGTAATGGAGAAGCTCTATAATGGGAAGAGAATCAACATTGCCTACATGATTGTTTATCTGATGAAGGCATTCTGAAGAGTCCTAGGAAGAATCTTCCCCATAACTGACTAATTCGGAAGATCGTTGATAACAACGGGTTGGTTGTCCCTCCCAAGGAGCGACGAATCAATGAAAAAGCACTTGATGTGTACAATCAAGTGACATTGGCTCGGATCGGGCTACACAAAGTAGGACGAGAGTGGGTATTCAAAGGCACAGACACTCCCTCCACTCAGCCTGCACATCCTCCTTCCACGTCGGCTGCACCTCCTCCATCAAAGTCAGCTGCACAATCTCTATCAACGTCAGCTACACCTCCTCCTTCGACGTCAACTGCACTAATTATGTGGACGTCGGTTGCACAGACTTCAGGTCACATAGAGGTGGTGGACGATTTTGTTCATCCCCCTCCTCAGTCCTCGCCCTACATACTGATCAATGAGGAGAAGTAGCAGTGGCTTGTCACCAAGTTGAATAGACAGGAGAGGCAACTTGACGAGATTCAAGCCACTATATTTCAGATGAAAGAAGTACTAACTAGTATTGCAACAACTCCTCCAACAGCCTAGCCAGCTCCTCCATCATCTTCTCTTGCATCTCCCGATGTCAATATGGACGGATCCAAGTATGTTGTTTAGCTTACATACACTTTTCATATATGTATTAGTAATGTTGATTAACAATGCGTTACAATCATGTAGGTCTCCTATCATCAGGCAATCGTCCCCTTCTCTAACCCTTACCAAAGTTCAAAAGTTATTTGCAATGGGTTCTCCATCGACGAAAGCTTCTCCATCACTGCTAAAATTGCATTTGGTATGTCTTCAATTTGGTTTTGTACAATATGTTGAATTTACACTTAAACTGGTTTTTCATTGTAGCCTATAAAGTTGATGGATGAGTTCATGAGATTAGCACAAATAAATACCAAGAAGAACATGGAGACATGTGGTATGCTTTGCGGCTCCAGTGTAAGAAACAATATGATTTCAAAGTTATTCTCAGTTTTGATTGTATGTTAAAGACATTGTGCGGCGTGTTGTTGTTTTTCAGGGTAATGATGATTGTTCGATAATAACCCTCATCGTTCGAAAGCAAACGGGAACGTCAGACTGGATAAGAATATTTAACCAATATTTAAGACATTTTTATTGAAAATAAATATTTCACGTTCCTAATATGATGAGTTCCAAGAATCACTTAGAACACAATATTCAAATCTGTCTAGAAAACTGTGAAACCCGGACAGGTGATACTAAAACTGAAATAACTCAAAATCCCACCTTGAACTTTAGCTAGATTTTGGTGAGCACCACCTCAACACATTCATGAATTATGTGCCAAAATTACAGCTTCTTATCCACTCTGAAACGGAAGTTATAGTAAAAACAATATTGTCCAGAAATCTGGAATTCTCTTGGACAGATTAGACAACCCAAATTAAAATGAACAGAACTTCTCTTGCATATGGAATATTAATGTCGATTTTGGAGGGTAGCTACTTCTCACAAAACAGAACAATTCTCCAGAAGGGATCGAATTAAAATAATCAGTGCAAGGACCTCAAACAAATTCAACAGTCAGTGACATTAACAGATCGATAAGAGAAACAGATTCAACAACATACAAATAATCCAACAATAACTTTCTTCAATCAATAATCCACACAAAATCTCTTCAACAAGGATTAAGTAATCAATCACCAAAACCTTAGGGCATCCAAGAACCAAAGAAAGAACCAAGAAATCCTTCAAGAATCAAGAATAACGTCAAGGAGTCCGCGGGCCTCCTAGTGAGAGGGGCGACTTGTGGTTGGCCGATGGACAACACTATCCAAGTATGGAAATCTTCTTTTATCTCCACACCACAATCCTTACCATAAAGATAAAGGATTGGAAGAGATAATATCCCAAGAAATGCAAGGTTAAGAAGCTTCAAGAATCCCTTGCTTGGGAATGGAGGATCGGCGCTAATGGAGGGAGGAAGGCCGCGGCTTGTTCTTCAAAGAGAAGCAAAATTCTAATTCATTCAAACTAGTTTCTTCTTTCCAAAAGAGGGTACTTAACCCTAAGGTTTACAAAATAGGTCAAAAGATCAAAATGCCCTTAATGATGAAATTTGGGCATGAGGGCGGGGTTTGCAAGCAAACCGCGCACCTCTCTACACTTACTCCAAAATAACAACAACGTAAAAACAACAAGTAAAAGTTTTGATCAAGTAAGTCTACTAATAATTCAAATCAAGAATTCAAATTGTACTTGTAGTCTTTGAGTCCACATTCTACATAGATCACTTGGATGTTGGTTTAGGTTGGTCGAGCATGCTCCCATGTAATCGAGTGGAACGGAACTCCTTTATCGTCATGTAATATTTCCTTTAAAGAATCCCAGATCTTGAAATCTCCTGCAAAATAAAAACGAGTTAGGAAAGCTATGAGTTTCTTGGCTCGACTCCGTGTGAGAGGACCCTGGGGCACATCATAATATGTAGTGCATTGCATTGAATGAGGATGAGGTAATGGCAGTTCAACTAAAGGAGGAATTGCTGAGTTTTAGTTGGATCCATGTAAGACACTTTTATTCATTCATGCAATGCTTTTTCCTCGTATAATATATGACTTTTATTTCAGACACACCCGAAGCAAGCATGTTTCATGTCATCGGTTGACATGCACACCCAATATGGGTACCAGTTGATGTTACCAGAGTCAATTGCAATTGTCATGGCACATACAGATAAAAACTGGTATATTTTCTCACCTTGCACTTTGAAAGAAGTGACAAACTAATTTTGTCTCCCAATTGCAGCCCACATGCCATATTTCAAGTCTCGCGCCCGTTAGGGGAGTCAGTGATTGCTAACTGTCAAGAGAAAGACTTCCATCTTCACGACCCGCACAAATTGGAGGACCTTTTTTAGCACACCACTCATGTTGAGATGAACCTCGATTTACAGTTCAAGGTCGTCGATATTGGGGGCCACCCTAAAAAAATTGCACAAAATGCAAAAACTGCAAAAAAAAAAAAATTGTTATATTACATTTGTGCATTTGAGATTTTTTACTATTGATTTATATGTGTTGTACAATTAAGATCTTGTATTCTGGTTGTTATTGTTGTTAGCTTTAGTTTTACTAAAAAAATGTTTTGATGATGAATAAGTCAAGTTGATAAGTTGTTTGTTATTAATTGAATATGGTCAAAATATTGAATATTAAATTGAATATGATTATCATTTAAACTTAATTGGAAATACCCTTAATAGGGGTATTATTGTTCCACTATGTTTGTTTAGGTTCTTGTAGCAATTGTCAAAAGTTTCGGGACAAAAGAAATTCAAAGGAAGCAAAAACGTAAGTTGAGGTTGAAAAAATAGTGAAAAAGGTCGACCAAGCTAAGCTGCATCTTCGGTCGACTGCCAAAATAGTAGATTGCCCAAGTCTAAAGAACAATACAAAAGGTTGATCAAGTGATCGACCATAGAAATGGCAGATTGCTTAGTGTTTTGAAGACGTTAGAAACGAATGGTAGATTGCCCAAGTCTGAAGAATGATAGAAAAGGTCAACCAAGTGATCAACTGCATAAATGACAAATTGCCCAAGTCTGAAGAACGATAGAAAAGGTCGGCCAAGTGATCGACCCCTACATGCAAATGGGAAGAACCTCCACAAATTAGGAAATATGCTTGAGAGAACTTGAGTGGTCGGAAATATCAAGCATGCACACTTATTCAACTCCAAGTAATATTTCTAATTTGCACCACATATCACAATTCCAACACATTCACGGGCATAACATTTAAATGATAAACTCTTAATCTTATACTCATCACGATAAAATTTGGGATATTACATATGTACAATTGGGCTACTAACAAATACATAAACAAATAAAATAACACTCATAGAAGTCATATGGTTAAGGATGCGGGTGTGAGACGACGGATTCTTGCAAAACACAAATACAATACTATGTCATACAAAACACACATGGTTAGAACAACGTATGAAAGTGTAACAATCTACACACCTGTGTATTAGCAACAATGGTAAAACCCATGAAAGTGTCTTGTGAGCATCTTGCTCTGCCATTGCCACTTGCCATGCCAGTGGCTGAGCCTCCACCTTGACAAGAACGAACATTATGGTCCACACCCTAACAAAGGTTGCATGTCAAGAGGACATGTCTCCTGCTGACTATTTTGTGCAGCTACGGGGCTTGTCCGCCACCCGCACTCTTCATTTTTGAGGTTGACCTTGAAGTCTCTTAACTAGCAGCACCATATTTGGATCCTGGTTTGTTTTAGGCCACATGTGGTGGCCACTAACAGGTTGGGCAAAGTGGGAGTACATCTTCATAAATGTGTCCTGATGATATGATACATGTACATAATCCTCAGCTGAAGTCCTCATAAAATTCATGCATGAGATGTCATGCACATATGAGATTCTAGTCAGCTCCCACCGGTAATAGTTATAGATGTGCATGTCCAAATCAACTACATACCATTCATTTATTTCATTGACTTGAAACCGATTACCTCATGCAGGTGTTGGACATCAATTCTGAGCCGCATGTTATAGCTTGGCAAGCTTCTTTTTGGTCTTAGGACACAATAGGTTCGTCGACTCCGCCATCTTGTGATGTTTCTTAACAATCCTACACATGATGCCCAATCTAATCATCTCAAACATAGTGAGGATCGGTTTGTCTCGGGTTGGCAAGAGGTAGGCGTTGTAGCACTCACTCAAATTATTGAGGCTCATGTCGCACTTTGGGATGAAACTAAAAGCATGTTTTGACCAACATCTCAAGTTGATTTTTTACAGATATGTGTGTGTTGTCTAGTTGACCACAAGTAGTTGATTCATCTCTTTCTGAAATTGTGATGATGTTGTGGCCCTAGCTGCCTTCCACATGAAATTTTTATACAAATTGCCTAGAAATTGTTTTTTGAAATTGGCAAATAAGTGATTGAGGCAGAAGTGATGCTCAGCTGCTAGTGCATATTGTTCGATAGCAGGCACCAACCCCTTCTGTCAGTTAGAAATAAATGTTTATCCCCTGCCTATATCACTGTCTATGTCCAAAAGCAAGCAACACAAAAACCAGGTCTAGGAGTCTCTGCATTCTGATTCAACAAATGTCACAAAAACTAGATATATTCTATCATTGACGTCAATGCTGATAGCTGTGAGCAACTAGCCCTGGCACGACCCCTTCAGGTGACAACCATCTAGGTAAATGATGGGTCTAGCAAACTCCCTTAGACCTCTCTTGCACACATCCAAACACATGTACATCTTTTTAAATATTGGAATTGGATGGGGTGTAAGATCATGCATATCTACCACCACCAATAATCTGCTGTTGGGTTTGGATCTTCGAATCTCTTCTCTCTACGACCACAGTCGCTTGTATTGTTCGTCACCATCCCTTTTGTTCAGTTTCAGGGCTAAATTACTGGCCCTTTTGGCAAGACTTAGGATAGTATTGACATTAAAGTCCTTCCTAACAGTCTTAATAATGGAAGGAACGTCCCACGTGCGCTGGCTTTTGAACCTATCCAAATATTGGTTTGCCACCAATTTGTAAGAAGTGTGTTGGCTTTTCATTTGTCGTGCACATGTGTGAACCTCATTATAGCACTTAATTTGAAAGATAAGTTCACCTTTCATTTTTAAAGTGTGAAACCACTAACTGTATCCATCATTGCCCACGGCAGTCAACCAATGACATTCATTTTTGACAACCTTCAAACCATATTTTGAATTTAGTTATGTTTCCGCTCTTAACTCTGAATTTTATTTAACACATCTAATGTTTCCGCTTTTACTTTGATTTAGTTATGCATTTTAAATTTCCACACTCGTCTTGAGTGGGGCTCGCGTTAATTAGGTTTTATAAACTTTGTGATGCCCCGCGTCAAATTCTTCCTTAACTTAAATTTTCAATTATCGTGTAAAAATTTTTCTTTTTAAAACAAGTGAGAGTAAAACTTAAGACGAGTGTGGAAATTTAAAATGCATAACTAAATCAAAGTAAAAGCGGAAACATTAGATGTGTTAAATAAAATTCAGAGTTAAGAGCGGAAACATAACTAAATTCAAAATATGGTTTGAAGGTTGGGGTAAGAGTTAATAGTTTTACAAAACAGTGTCATTTTTCAAACCATTTCAAAATAGTGATTTCTTTCCTTCCTCTTTCGAGCCATAACCTACTCAGGTCGATTCAGCTGGATAACCTTTAGGCTCAATGAGAAATACATCCTCTTCTGCTCTTGGAATTATTGCATCTTGACAATTTCCTACATCACAAGTAAAACAATGAGCCTAAATGCCCAGTAAGGAGTGGGGTATGTAGCATGATGTGTGCCTCTAACTCATTATTTTGGAATGGGTTCCACCCCAAATTGTTTTTTTCTTTACGTTTCATTCTTTAATTCATTACTCATATGTCGACCGGGAGATTAGAGGAATCTATGTCCGACGGAATAGTCTTGGTCGGCTTCTAACCACCTAGGATAGTCAGACTCTTGAACCCGATAAGGGAACAACATAAATTGTCTAGACTACCTAATTAGATCCAACTACCCATCCATCCCCCAAAACCCCTTTCCTTTCTTTCCATTCATTTCATTTATCCATTTTTCTCACATAAATGCATATGAGTACCACCTCAGAGGTGGCACTTCTACTTGTTTCTATTGTCATGATGCATTTTGATGCAATACTAAAATTACAACTATCAAACAAGGAGTAACAACAATTAAAAAAAACAAACAGAACAGTGAAATAACATGCTTTAAATTTACATAATATAACAACAAAGAAAATGGCAAATTTAACATGCTATTAAACTGAGATTAAATGATAATTTACACGAGATACTCAAAAGAATTAGGCATGCTTTACAATAGTACGATGGCATGAAATAGACATGGATATAGCGAGTAAGCGGGAACATGCTTATTAAATTGATAGGGGTTAGTGACATGAATCAAATACAACTAAGTGGATCAAAGGCAGTGTACATTCAACAAGTAGCACATGATTCAATGACATTATTTTCAGCTAGAGTTAACAACCTATTTTATAGTTGCAGAAAATTAATCAAGTTATATTAGAGGTTGATTATGCATAGTCATACTACAGGAAATAGCAGCTCCTGTCTAGCACAAAGATTAAATAGCAATGTCATTGATCGGGTCCACCATAGCAGCAAGTAATATAATGTACAACACACATCAAAATAGAATCACTATCAATGAAGTAACTCACAGCACATTCATACGTAACATGACATAAAACAATCTTCAGTTCATCATTTTGCATTATACAACTAAACGTTAGAGATCATAATCCTAGCAGGAAGCCGTATCAATTTCTCTATCAGTCAAAGCATTGATTTGCAATAAAGGAAATACAGGATATTAACAAAGAAACAAACAAGCACTACTTGTGGGTAGGGCCTCCATTGGCTAATGACTCTACCCAATTCTTACCTCAGTTTGCTATTCCTTGAAGGATTCCTACACTAAAAGAAATCAGCAGCAAGTCTAACCCAATCTTGCTCTCCAATTCACGAACCTTAACACCCAACACTCACATATCACTTCATGAAATTCACACTTCTCTCAACTCGAGACTCACAGAACACTCATATACTCCAGTGGATTTTTTACAGAGAAGATGAAATGCAGAGGACACCAGGGAAGGCTGACTTAAAACATGAAGCCTTACCTGGGTGTGACAGTCATTCACCTATCAAGATGGGATGGCTCACTTCGACGTGGAGGAGGTGCTGTCCAGGAATGGGGAGACGTTCCTTCGTCATCTAAGTGGGTTTTTAATGCCTAAACAACAAAATAACCTACTATTTAAAACATATTTCCTCACAGATTTGTGCATTTTCGGATGAGGGAAGGTGTCCTTACCTTGTCCGCGTTTGTCTGAATTCTTCATTTCCCAGATAGAGTCGCGTTTTTTGGACGAAGGAAGGTGTCTGCACCTTCGTTCGCATGCGTCCGCAACTTCCAATAATTTGGACAGATTCAAACTCTCCTCATTCGCCATTGTCCGCAGCTTATCCCGACTAGTCCGAAAACTCGCGTTACAAATGAACGACAAAATCAGAGGCGTAACGTCATCCTGCCTCATCCCAAAATGCAGGGGACGACTGGAGAAGCATTTTGGATGCAACCCCAAGTCTACGTGTTGTTCGCATGCGTCCAAAAACCTCCAATACACATATTTCCTGTAATATCTCGAATTTTCATGTGATAAATTGGGATGATAGGAGTGGAATTGGACTGTTTGAAAATATTGGTAAAGAAAAATGCATTTGGAATAAGTGAATTTTGATACCCGTTATGTTCATAATTAGCTTAAGAAAAGGATTAGGATTATTAGTGAATGAGTGATGATACTTGGATTTAGAAAAGATGATATCAGGACTGAGTTAGTGATTAGTAGTTAGTGGATTAGTAAGAGAAAATGCACTTGAATATAATAAGGTTGAAGGTATAAGGTTTACAATATTTTGGAGTATTTTGGAGTACATTGGATTTATTAAAAGAATAAGCTGAAAGAAGAATTTTGGAATATATTTGTATATATATATTAAGTATTAAGGGTTAAAATTATGGATAGTTGGATAATCCAACTGTTGGCCTAGGAGAAAATATATTTGAACATAATTAGACGTATTTAGATATTATAAGGATACTGTAAGGAGTGAAAGTTTGGATATTATTGGGTATGAAAATGTGGAGGTAGATGATATAGATGTTTATATATATATATATATAATATTATTATAGGATGATCACATTAAAGAAGTAACGTGTACATGCATGGTCTGAAGAAAATGCGTATGTTATTCAGATGGAATCTGCGGCCGATCGGGGCGGTGGATCGACGAAGTGTCGATCGACCGATAGAAAATATTGAAGAATGAAATATGCGGATGTTTGACTGAAGGATGGTCGATCATCCTTCATAAGAATCGATCAGCCACCAATTTATGAGAAGTAATCTAAGAGTCTGGAGTGTTTGGAAGACGAAAGGAAACGTCGTCTGTGTTGTCTGAATGTCTGGGAATCGAAGGAGGCATGGTTAAATGTGTATGAAGTAGAGAAGATTGACGTTTTATACATTGGATCATCAAAGGGTTACCTCTGTTAATGATAATGAGTCTGGATATTTAACGGAGTGTCCAGTGGCCTTCTATATTATGGACGTTGAAGGACCATGTGAAGTCTTCTATAAATAGAGACTAGGGTAGTGAGGTTGAGGGAGTTGGAATGATGCGGAAGCTCTGCCAAAATGGTTTGAGAAAGCTGGCGGTTCTTCTTCTGGAGTTTTTGTTCTGGACTTTTTGGTGAGATGTTCTGGAATTATGAATACAGAGAGAGAGAGAGAGAGTTTGAAACCATGAGGAATATGGTGAAGCTTCTGTAATCTTTGTAGGACACTGTGAAAGAGGAGATTGAGAAAGAGAGTTTGCAACCGTGAGTGAGAGCTGATAGAAAGTAATGATCCTCGGATGTTGTGTTTTAGAATGTTTGAAGGTTTGAAAAGAAGTTGAGACAGTGAGGTGGTTCTGGAATTTTGAAAACATAAAGAGAATGTGAAGGATAAGAACAAAAGAAAAAGGATGAAGGTTATTGTAGTGTATGAGAAGCTGTGACTGAGGACAAATTGAGAAGTATCTAGGAAGGTTTTATGAAGTCCCAAAGTCAGAAATGAAAGGGGGATTCAATGAGCAACTATGATGGGAGTACGGAAGTTTCGTGAAGGATAATTTATGTGCTAATTTCGGGAAGCTATGGACAGGAGGTAAGGAATAATGCTTGTGTTTTGTCCGAAAGAACCTACATCGCAGGAGTAGGGTTTTTGTGTAAATTGATATGTTAGCCTTTATTGATGGTTATCTGGTTAGGTTATATTCCTACATTAGATTACTAACAGTTGTGATGAAAATGGTTTTCTAGAAATAATATGTCTAGGATAGAAGATTAGAAGTATAATGTTATAGTGTAATAGGAACATGCTAAATGTTAATATTATAGTTGAAGCATAGTATTATTGTTAATTGTTTATAGTATTGTTTGCAATATATGAACTATTGTGTGTGACACTCATGTAGATATGTTAATAAAATGTACATCATGCATTTCATGGGCTAATAATGAAGATAAGAATGGTGTTTCTACGTGGGTTCGAAAATTGAAGAGGTTACTCACACTTAGAAACAGTTCGTTTGAGTAAGTTCGAAAACTGAAGAGGTTGCTCTTACTCAACGAGTGGTGAGTTCAGAAACTGAAGAGGTTGCTCTCACCTAATGGTAAAACGGTAAACGGTAATGAATGTAAATGTAGGTGGATCTATTTTTACTAGGTTCAGAGACTGAAGAGGTTGCCCTCATGTAAAAACAAATCCAAGTGGTGAGTTCGGAGACTAAAAAGGTTGCTCTCACCCAACTTACAAGTATATGAAACTACAGCATGTAGAATTGTTATAGAGTTAAGGTTGCATTACATTTTATTCCTTATAAGGCAATAAGCTCATTATTCCTCCTATGATGTAGTATGTTAGAGATCAAGGATAGAAGCAATTGATAAAGCATTTGTGCGTTGCGGGCTTGGCGGCTGGTTAGGCTAAAAGGTTTAAAGAAGAAATGAAATGTTTGAAAGAATGGCCTTGTTATGGTGTTATGTTACATTAAGTAGATTTTCAAATGATGTTAAATTATTTAAGTATTCGAAATACAAGTCTTCCGCTGTTGCAATGTTTTAAGGTTTTACAGTACGAAATGTTTTAAGTGATAAATGGTTTAACAAAAAATGAATTTATTTATGCAATTCTTATTGAAGCTAGTTTTCAAATGAAAAGTCTTCCGCTGTGATTTTAAAAGAAAAAGTTTTCAAAAATCATGAGTTTTAAATTGAAAGAATAAACGAAATGTTACATTTCCAACCAAACTTCATACTATAATTATTCCTTAATATTTTCCACGACATTACACAACATGTACCGTCCACTACATAATATATCGATTACTTCCAAATTCATTACATCAATTAAATGGGGAATATTATCGGGTATTACAAACTTTTTTGTGTGATTGTAAATTTCTTTAACTATAAACTAATTTATCACAATTATTTGATTATCTAAGCACGATAGTAATAAACTGTAAAAGAGAGGGTTAGAGAATTCAAAATTGGGTTGTTAACGTGGTTCGGCAAAGTACACCTACGTCTGCGCTTCAAGGTTCTCCCTTGAAGATATATTCCTTAAACCTCACCGGGTTACACTTGATTGAACTTCTCGGGTGCCAATCGGACCGTTACAATAATTGATTACTAGGGCGTTACCCTTTTTGCTCAAATACAATTTTCACTTGGAAAATTCAAGTTCTCGAAGCTTACAACAAACCTCACAAAACAAAGATTCTCACTAGGCTTATGTGGAGGTTGTGTTTAGAACTCAGAAATGCGCAGTAATGTTGAGTCAAAAATTCGGCAAAGCTTTACTATAATTCATGTTGGTGTATCCATCCTTGGACTACCTTCTATTTATAACCTTCTCTGTTTTCGGTTGACCTAATAATTTTTGGTTCGACCTTATCTGACTGTTCAAAACTAGCCATTACATTTTTTTGTGTATTTTCGTTCGCAAAGCCTTGACCTAGTCTTGACCACGGCTTGTCCGAAAAGTCCCAAAATATTTACAGATTCAAATCACCCTTGACCGCGTCGATCGGGCCTCGACTGTATTAGTTTGAAAAGTCCCGAAATCCTTACCGATTCAAATAGACCTTGACCGCCTCGAACGGGCCTCGACCGCATGTGTCTAAAACGTTCCAAAATCTTACAGATTCAAATTTTGTCGATCGGGCTCGACCGCGTTCGTCCGAAAAGTATGGGTTGTAGTGTTTGCAAGATTGGGATGCATTCGCCTCGTCCTCGCCTCATCCCATAACTCGAACGACAGTTCACTAGAGTTTTTCAGTCGACTTCCTTCGACCTCGCTACGACCTCGTGTCGTCCAAAAACGTCCAAATTTGAGTTCTTCAATTTTGAGTGGCACATCTTGAATTCTCTAAGTCCCACAATGTTATCTACTCATTACATGAACTTAGACAAACTTATTAGACGACAATAATACCCTCATTAAGGGTATTTTCAATTTAAGCAAAATATATGCGTATTTTTAATTCAACAAATAAACAACTCATTAACTCACTTAATAATGGATATCATCAAAATATAATTATGCCTAACATACTTAGGCTAACAATCTCCATCTTTTTAATGATGAAAAAAATATGTTAAGTTGTTTATCCTTAGATTTAAGCATGTATAAAAATTGTATTGCAAAAGATTTAATTCTCCCCCTTAATGTTTGTAATACTTTTTCAAGAACATTTTCATACAAAACATGCTTAAAAAATCTCTCCAACTTTTTAAAACTTAACCAATCTCTCCCCTTTTTTGTCATAATAAAATACACACACACACACACACACACACACACACACACACACACACATATATATATATATATAGATATGGAGGGAGAACAAAATCAGCAAAATATAAGCGCCCCCTAAATAATTGTCAAAGATAGTTATAGAGAGCATTGTGTTAAAACAATTTACATGGAAATGTTTGTTTTGAAAGCTGCCCCAAAATAAAAAAAATAAAAAAAAAACAACCTACAAAGACAATCCAAAATAATCCAAACATCCAGTATGCTTCTCAATGATTTAATCCAAGAATTATAAAATATCAAGCAGAGAGATATAGAACCAACAGTTAAAAGCATACATCCATTTTAATACAAAAGAGTGCAAGAGCAATATTCAAGGTCACATATCCATTACAAAGTTCAAAGTTACACATCAACTCCTAACTTAAGAACTAAAAGTATAAGTCTAAACTAAGCATCTGGAAGTTCGATATCGTTGGTGTCAGGGGAGGTAGAGCGAATGATGATGAAAAATCTAGATGAGTCGTCGGAGAGGGGACACCGGTGATCCAAACACCACGGGAAAGATCATCCATACGCCTTTCCAAGGTGTCAATCTTGGCCATCATCTGCATCATATAGTCTAATGGCCAATTTAGAGTTTTTTGCATCCAGGCAACATCGGATGCTGAAGCGTACTGCTCACCAAAGGAGGGACCGGGTTCAGTGAATGGTAAAAGGAGCATCGGGTCCTCTGCGTCATCGAGAGGTGGAATCGCATTGGCAGGATCAGGAGGAGCAGGAACCGGTTTGACAATCCATTGGCCATCGTAATCCATAATAACTCTCATACTCCCAAAAGTTTGAATGAAATAAATATCCACGCTGCGTATATCCAATGTTGGTGCGAAGGAGGGGATAGTTGTTATGTCCATCGATCAAAATAGATTGAAGGATGTTGAATGGTAAGGATTTGGTTTTGCTATCCACAGCTCAACCATTTGATAGAGAATGAGATATCCTAGATTAAATGGAGTTTCACTATTGATCTATGTAAGATATACATGTCCATATAGCTTATATGGTCACGATGACCATCACGAGGAAGTACATAGTATGTAAGACTATGGTGAATGACTCGGGCACAAATATTGAGATCCTTGGCTTTGGTTCTCAATTAGAAGTTATTGACGGGGTCTCTAAGGATTTGATGAAGAAAACGATTTCCAACCTCCGTGTTATGGATGTCGGGGACAACGTTCCCATTAAAATACAGTTCACATAAATTACCATCCTCACTTTCTAAGAACACATTTAAGATATGGGGAGTGAGTTCAATCTCCTTACCGTAGAGAAACTTTTGAATGTTAAAGGATGTGTCGTATATATAGCATTGGCATAAAACATGCAAATTGACTTCTCATTGACTGGACCATCGAGAGAAAATAGTTTATGCAAGCCTAAATTTGTATAAACCTCTTCTAAATTTATGCCATCTAAATGAACAAAGCAAATTTTTCTAGACAAAATCAAGGATCGTTCCCTGAATTCCTCTTCAAACCATTCCTACATAGATCATTAGTAAACAACCTAGACCTATTAACTGAAGGAATAATTGGAAAATCAAGATTTTGAGTGGAACCACATTTTCTTGATGTTCTATTGGCCATTGATGAAAAATTGAAGAAAACTTGAGTAAAAATGATGAAACCTAAGGAAAGCTTTAGAAAACCCTAAAAGAGAGTGAAGACATATTGAAGAAATCGAAGAGGCACACAGGAAATCGCAAAGGAATGGCTAGGGAATGCTCTGGCGTCGTCGGAGCTATCGGGAGAATTGAAGAAGTGAGTTTCGGTTTGTCCTTAAAATTAGATTTTAAAAACGATTCGATCGACCGAAAACTTTTTGGTCGACTAAAAACGTCACTTCGGGACAGTTTGAAGAATTGAGAGCCCTAAACCTATTCAACAATTTTCCAACCTTAATTGGTTCCAAAAACACCTAAAAATTGAATTAAATGAATGGATTTCTACATAGATTGAGCAAGAAACATTAAACCTAAACGAATTAGTATACTACAAAAAGTCTTTTCGTTTAAAGGTTTTGTGAAAATATCAGCTAATTGATTTTCCAGGTTAACAAATTCTAGACTAATATCTCCTTTAGAAACATGATCACAGATAAAATGATGTCTAATCTCAATCTGTTTTGTCCATGAGTGAAGAATTGGATTCTTGGAAATGTTAATAGCACTTCTGTTGTCACACTTAATTGGAATACTATTGAAGAATTGTCCATAATCTTCCAAAGTTTGCTTCATCTAAAATAATTGAGCGTAATAACTTTAGGCTGCAATGTATTCACTTTCGGCAGTAGAAAGTGCAACCAAATTTTGTTTCTTAGAGAACCATGAAATTAGAGATTCTCCAAGAAATTGATAAGTACCACTTGTGCTCTTCCTATCAACAAGACTACCCGCATAGTCCGAATCAGTATATCCAATCAAATCGAAAGATGTACCCTTAGGATACCACAATCCAAGACTACTAGTCCCACTTAAATATTTCAGAATCCTTTTAACGACATTTAAGTGTTACTCTTTGGATGAGGATTGAACCCTTGCAAATAGACACACACGAAAGAGAATAACAGGTCTACTTGCGGTTAAATATAGAAGTGATCCAATCATACCACAATATTTCTTTATATCCATATCTTTTCCATTTTCATCATTGTCCAATTTTGTGGATGTTCTCATGGGTACTCTAGAAGTTTTGGATGTGTTCATACCAAAATGCTTGATAAGTTCCTTGGTATATTTTTCTTGATTTAAGAAAATCCTATCTTGAGATTGTCTTATTTGCAACCCAAGGAAACATTCCAACTCTCCCATCATACTCATTTGAAATTCACTTTGCATCAAAATTTGCAAATTCTTTGCAAAGTGTCTCATTTGTAGAACCGAATATGGTATCATCGACATAGATTTGCACAATCATAATATCATTACCATTGTACTTGATGAATAGAGTGGAATAAACTTTTCCTAATGTGAAGTCTCTCTCTCTCAAGAATTTGCATAGCCTCTCATACCAAGCTCTTGGTGCTTGCTTAAGGCCATAGAGATCTTTGTGAAGTTTATAAACGTGGTCTAATTTATCATAAACTTCCAATCCTAAAGGTTGCTCAACATTGACCTCTTCTATAATAAATCCGTTAATAAAAGCACTCTTTACATCCATTTGATAAAGAGTGAAATTCTTATAGCAAGCGAAGGCCAAAAGCATTCTAATGGATTCTAAACGAGCAACCGGTCCAAAAGTTTTCTCAAAATCAATTCCCTATTCTTGATTGTACCCTTTTGCAACGAGTCTCACCTTATTCCTAATCACAATCCCACTTTCATCCAACTTATTGTGAAATACATATTTTGTTCCAATAATTGAGTAGTCTTTAGGCCTAGGAACAAGTTCTCATACATTGTTCCTCTCAAATCGGTTTAATTCTTCTTGCATAGCTAACGCCCAATTCTCATCAATTTCGGCCTCATTGAAATTTTTAGGCTCTATTTGGGAAATGAATGCCATATTGACACACATATTTCTAAGGTAGGATCTAGTTTTGACACCTAGATTTGGATCACCTAGAATATCAACCATTGGATGACTTTTAGCATACCTCCCATCCTTTGGTAAGTCATCATGGTTGTCTACATTTGAGGTTTCCTCTAGAATTGATCTTGGGATTCTTGAAGACTTTCAAGAATCTCCTTCCCTTTATCACCTAAACTAAGATTTTCTAAATCATTTTCTAACTTTAAGATAGGTTTCTCAACACTAGGGATATGAATAGATTCGTCAAAAGTAACGTGCATGGATTCTTCTATCACTAACATCCTTTTGTTGAAGACCCTATAGGCTTTGCTAGAAGAAGAGTATCCAAGAAAGATTCTCACATCCATCTTGAAATCTAATTTTCCTAAATTGTCCTTGGTATTGAGAATAAAATATTTACATCCAAATGCTTTGAAGTAGCTAACATTGGGATTCCTACAATTCTAAAGTTCATAAGGAGTCTTTTGTAAGGTAGGACGGATTGAGACACAGTTGAGAACGTAGCACGTCGTGGCAATGGCTTCCGCCCAAAAATACTTGGGTAGATCATTCTCATTAAGCATAGTTTGTGCAAGTTATTAAAGGGACCAATTTTTCCTCTCAACTACTCCATTTTGTTGAGAGGTTCTAAGAGAAGAAAAATTGTGTTCAATGCCGTATTTTTGACAAAGGGCATCGAATTGATCATTTTCGAATTTACCACCATGATCACTCCTAATAGTGACAATGGTGAACTCCTTTTCGTTTTGAACTTTCTTCCTAAAGCCAGAGAACACTTCAAAGGTTTCGTCATTTGTTCTCAAGAAAAAAACTCATTTGTAATGTGAGAAATCATCCACAATTACATATGCATAATGTTTTCCTCATAAGCTTGAAACCTTAGAAGGACCGGAAAGGTCCATGTGAAGTAATTGGAGAGGCTTTGAAGTAGAGATGTATTGTTTGGAATAAAGAACTTTTCGTTTGCTTTTCTTTTTGACAAGCATCATAAACTCTATTTTTTTCAAACGAGATTTTCGGAAGTCCCATAACTAGATTGTTTTTCGATACCCTAACTAAGGTATCCATTCCTAAATGTCCTAGTCTCCTATGCCAAGTCCATGAATTGTTAGAATCACTAGCTTTAAAACATTTCTCAACATTGCATGAAACACTAGATAAATCAATTGCATAAATAATTTCATGCCTATAACCCATAAATAAAACTTTGCCATTTGAACCATCTAAAATCATGCAAGATTTAGCCTAAAAATGACTTTATATTCTTTATCACACAATTGGCTAATACTTAACAAGTAATGCTTTAATCCATCAACAAGCAACACATCTTCAATAATAGGATTAGAAGTGTTACCTATGTTGCCAATTCCTATGATTTTACCTTTTTGATTACCTCCAAATGTTACATTTTGTTTTTTGTCCTTGATGGAGGTAAACTTTGAGAAGTCTCTTATCATATGTCTTGAACATCCGCTATCCAAATACCATTGATCCTTAGCGGGAGTAGCTTCAACCTACAAAAATAAGTCATGTTGACTTTTTAGGTACCAAAATCTTTTTGGGTCCTTTGGGTTTAAACTCGATTCCTTTCAGAACCCAAATAAGTTTATCAACATTCCTATTTTTAATACCTTTAGATGGACATGCAAATGATTTATGACCAATAGAATTACAAGTAAAGCAAGTAGTCGGTTTCACAAAAAGATTTCTATAGCTCTTTTTCTTTTGAAATGGTTGGTAACCTAAACTGGCTTTATCAAAAGTCACCCTTTATTTACCTAGAAGCATATTCAAGTTTTTACTTCTATTTCTAAAATTAAGCACCAATTTATTCAAATCAACATTGTTGTCCTTTAGCATGCTATTCTCATTTTCAAGTGACTTAACATGCTCATTCAACTTGTCGTTTTTAGATTGCATGCTATCAATTTCCTCTTCAAGCAATTTAACACTATTAGCATGCTTCTTTATAATACATTCATTCTCCTTTTTCAATTTCTTGTATTTAAGCTTTAGAAAGTTAAACTCTTCTAGTAATGCATTGAATTCGTCACCTAATTCCTCATCATTGCAATCATTATTATCATTATCACTAGAAGTAGAATTATATACCTCATCATCATTGGCCATGAAGCACATGTTGGCCACTTCTTCAACATCAGACAATGAATCTTCTTCACTATTGTCCCATGTAGCTTTAAGAGCTTTCTTCTTGAAGCCTTTTTTAGTCTTTTTCTTCTCTTGATAGCAATCAACTTTAACATGCCCCGGTTTTCGACAACCGTAGCATTTAAACTCCTTGTCATTTGTGGCTTCTCTCCTTTGTATTTGTTCTTTCCTTGTAGCTTTCTCCGTTGGAGGAGTTTGATCTTCCGAGTGAGGAGAGCTATCTCACCATCATCATCGTCCTTATCCTCTGATTCCTATTCTTTGCTTGAGGTGGCTTTGAGGGTGATCAATTTCTTTTTCGAGTTCTCCTTCTCTTTTTGCTTCTCTTTCTCATTTGCCCTCATTGTGATCTTGTGTGTCATGAGAGATCCAATGAGTTCCTCCATTTTCAGCACTTTGAGATCTCTATCCTCAAGGATGGCTGTCCCCTTTGGACTCTAATTTCTTGGAAGACAACAGAGTGTAGGATCGATATACGCCTATAGGGGGGGGGGGGGGGGGTAAATATAGCGTTTCTAATATTTTCGTGCGATATTTCGATCTCTAATAACCCTAAGTGATTTAATGCATATAATTAAAATATCAATAACAAATATATGCAATAATGTAAAGAGTAAGGGTTAGAGAAATGCACACAATATATGTTTACGCGGTTCGGCAAACTCGCCTACGTCCGCGCTCCAAGTTCCACTTGGAGATACACTAAGTAATTGGCTTACGGGTGCCAATAAAACCGTTTACAAATTGACTATTAAACGGGGCGTCACCCTTGACTAATTATAAGGTCGTCAACCTTTGACTCTAATGAGTCGTCACCCTAATCTTGACTATTACGGGGCGTCACCCAATGATTGAACTTACGGGCGTTCAATCTAGCCTACGACTAATTCAAGTGATTCGGGTTTTCACCCTAGTGTGATGAATTCTAAGGGAATCACCCTTTACAATCAAGCGCAAATATAGAATATGGAAATTAAAGCGCAATCTAACTAATCCTAATTCTCCCAAATATAACTCTCAAGTTTATGGGTTGGGGAGAATTGGATATACAACAATATTAAAAGCTCACAATAATTAGAATCGCGTATTAAATTAGGCGGGGCTTCACCACGATTCTCGGTTCGTTATGGAGAGCTTGGAGTGATCCCACTTTTATAGACACTGCGCAAACGGTCGACCTTATGCCCAAACGGTCGACCCTTTTAACTAGCCGTTGCATTCTTCCCGTTGAGATTTGACTGTTGGGAAAATATATATGGACGGTCGACCTTTTCCTTCATGCAGAAATTCTGGAGCAATCTGTCCATTGTGCAGAAATTTGGAGTTTAGGACGCAGAATTTCGCGTCCCCTGCATCCGCAAGTCACAGTTTTTGCATCCGCAAGACACTGTTCACCCAGTTTAGGACGCAGATTTGCATCTGCATCTGTCATTCGCTGCATCCGCAAAACACCCTGAAAATGATAGATTCAAATCGGACACCAATATTTGCGTCTGCTACATCTGCTTTATCTGCAAACTCATCCCCACTTCACTCCAAATCTACCCTTGAACTATATTGAGTCCCTAAAAGATATCCAACACTACATGGACTCAAATAAACATGTTAGAACATTAATAATACCCATTTTGAGGGTATTTCCAATATACACGGATATAAATATTATGATAAAAACGATAAGAATAATATCCAGAACATATAAAATATAACACAAAATACAACTTATTGATTTATTAAATTAATCAACATTTTAGTCATCATCAAAATACAACTTAGCCTAACAAAAAGGCTAACAATCTCCCCCTTTTTGATGATGACAAAATTCAATAAGTTGTTTTCCTAAAACTAAGTATTTGCATACAAATATTGCATATTCGATTTCTCAAAGTAATTTATACAATTTATCAAGCAATAAAGTCCAAGCAAGATGCTACTCCATGTTTTTCAACTCCCCCTAAAATATATTACAACTCATACATCATTCTCCCCCTTTTGGTCATAATCAAAAAGTAATACTAGGGGAGGGGAGTCCTAAACATCCAAAGAAAAGATTTATCCAAATAAAATCATAAAAATAGACAAGATAGAATATAATTACTCATAGAGCAATTATCAAAAGAATCCAAGAATAAATTCAACATAGTTTAACAATTAAATCTACTAAAGCAAATTTCTCCCCCTTAATCAAAGAGTTAATCCATAAAGCAAACAAAGAAGGGAAATATACATTCAATTTCAATTTGTGGTTAAAAGAAGGATACCAATTGTAAATAACCACAATCGCAATTCAATAAAAATACCATCCCTCTTCGTCATTAAGCATACATACACATTTGAGGGAATAAAGCTAGCAAGCAAATTCAAGTTGTGGTTATAAGTAGAGATACCCATTTGAAAATAACTACACAATTTTCTCCCTCTTTTTGCTCATTAAGCCTAAACTCATTTGAGGGAATAAGCATTAAAGTCCAAATCATATATATACAAAAAAAAAAGGGATTCAAGAATTAGATACTAAATGTAGGAACTGGAATCCATTTAAGTTCAAGAATTATAAACACATGTTCACATTCTAACAAGTGATACCAATTTAAGAATTAAGAAATTAACAAAGGATATCAATTGATAATTCACAATTTGAAGCAAAACAAGTTTTTCAAATAATTATACCAATTGTAAATCCAAAGTTAAAATCAAATCATTTGTGCTAAGTATTGATACCAATTGTAAGTTCAAAGAGATTTCTAAGAGAGATACCAATGTGTTAAATCAAAATCAATTCAAATATCTCTCCCCCTATGTTAATCACAACAACAACCTAATGGGAATATACCACACATTTAAAATATTTGCTCTCCCCCTTAGAGCAACAATAAAACAAATTTAAATATTTCTCTCCCTCTTTAAAATTTTCAACAAGTATATAAGAGGGTAACTAAACAAGAGATAGAACCATCCAAGCTTAAACAAAATATATACCAATTGAGAAACAATCTATGAATGAGTTCTAATTTGGAAAGTAAATTTTCTCCCCCTATCGTTATGCACATAGTCAAATAGTTGGGGAATCTAAATAGGATACCAAATGAAAATCCAAAGAATATTATACCAATTGTAGAGAAAAAATGATTTCATTGATACCAAAACAAAAACAATTTCATATTTGATACCAATTAAAGATTAAGTTCAAAGATTTCAATTGTTGAAATTCAATTCTAAAAATAAAGATTGATACCAATTTAAAATTTCAAAGTATAGAGAAATTGAAGATACCAATTGAAGAAATGAAATCCAATTTTCAAAAATACTAATTAATATAAACTATCTTTCAAAGATATTCAAGGTAAGAACTATTTCTCTCCCCCGAAATCATTGCATACAATTAAAACATTGGGGATGGAAATCCAAGATAGATACCAATTGTAGAAGTTTAAAACAAAACAATTATTGATATCAATTGTGTGATTTCAAATCAATGGAGAATATTGATATCAATTTGAAAAACAACTACAAAACTTCTTCCCCTTTATAGGTCTCAAAACTAAAAACATTTGGGGAAACAAAATTATCAAACAAAATAATAAGAATTTCTTCCTCTAAACTCTCAATGTCAAACCAATTCAAATCTCTCCTTCTTTGCATTAATCAAGTTAGATTCAAAGAAGAGTTATCAAAGTATACCCTACAAGCGGAAACATATTTATCAAAAGCTAAAAAAAAACTTAACCTATTTTACAACAAGTCAATAGTTTAAAAACAATTCTTAGCAATTTTATTTTCTCCCATTTATCATTATGAATAGGCAAATTCAATCAAAAGGAGAAGTCCATGACAAATTTTTGAAAAGGCAAAATAATTTACGCCATAGCAATGATCTCTCCCTTTAAAAAAAAAAAACAAAATCAATTCAAAGGAGTGTTCTAAATTTTCAAGAATGGAACATTTGTCTAAACAATTTATGTCTTCCCCTTTTTATCTATAGCAAAATCAATCCAAAAAGGGAAAAACAAAAAATAAAATTAAAATCCAACAATTAAATATATAAAACTAGAAAGCTAATTGTTGGAGGCCAAATCTCAAGCAACAACAAATAATTCAAAAAGAATTATGCAAAATTTAACTTAGAGATACCAATTGTAAAATACAAATTTCAACCTATAAGTACACTAGCAATATCTTCCATTCCAAACTCAAGAAAAAAAATTAAAATAAGTTCAAAGCTATATATTGAAGAATTCTAGTCAATTCAATTTTAATAAGAAATAGAAAGTCAAATTAAACCACTTTTCAAATCTAATCTATTCATTTTAATTCAAATTGAAACCCAAAAAAATTTAATTTTTCCCTTTAAATCAATGATTAAAATAAAATCTATAGAGATTTTCAAAGTTTAAACCAAGAGTGGAAGCCAACTTAGCAAAATTAAAACATTTGTATTTTTCTCTCCCTATATCAATAGTTAATTTTTAGTTCAAGAGAGAAATACACAAGTCAAAAAAAAAAGAGTATCCAACAATCTAAGCAATTCAATATATTCAAAATAGAAGTTCACTTGTTGGAATACAATTTTCAAACTCAAAAATATCAATTGAAGTTAGACAAGTTTCTCTTCCATTTGATGATAAACACAATTTATAGGCATGGAAGCACAATCATCAAAGTCAAAATTTAACAATTTTGAACAAGTCAATGATTTAATCAACTCTTAACAATTCTATTTTCTCCCCCAATTTGTTATTCAAATTCAATTCAAGGGAGAAATCAATAAAGCCACATAATTAACAAATTTTCTACCCTTTCCCCTTATCTCAAGCTAATTTTAATTCATGGGAGAAGTATATTTTCAAAAAGACAAAGCAATTTATTCTAAACAATCATTTAACTTAGTATCCAACAATCCAATATTTGCATTAGCATGTTCAATTTAGAGACTAAGTTGTTGGAATACAATCTATCAAAATATAGATTGAATGAGTAAAGACATATCAATTCCTAGATATCAAGTGAAGAAATAATCAAATTTAAGACCTATGATATCTATCTATTCACTCCAAAGACAATCAATTTATCTTAATGCAATCCTAAATCAACAAAATTCAACATCTAATATTCTTTCAAATATATGCAATTTAGAAATCAATTGTTGAAACCATTCATCAAAATACTAATTGAGTAAATAAAAAATATTTCAACTTATATATACAAAAAGATTAAAGCTAACAATTAATTCAAGAAAATGATCTACTAATCCAAGTTAAATCAAATCAAGAATAAAAAACAATTTAATCCAATTCAATTCCTAATAAAAAACCATAAAATTGATTTCAAAAGGACTTTCAATCAATCAAAGACTAAATAATAATCCAAATCAAATTTCACAACCAAGTTTAATCAAAACAAAAAGTTGTGTACCTCCAATATAGTTTCCATTTTTAAAGCATTGGAGACAAACTTGAAGTTTCTCCCCATGTGTTGGATATTCAAGTATCCATTCTCCTTTTAATTCCTTGGGAGAACCTCCATCCTACAACAAAAATCATTATGCAAATTTTGGTACCCAAGCCATTTTGGGTCCATTTGTTATAGATTTGGTTTCTTTTGGAACCCACACAAATTTAGAATTCAAATTAGGTTTAAGATTTAAACTAGACTTAAATCTAGAATTCACATCCAAAGAATGAACAAATTTTGAACTAACATTTGATTTAAATTTAGAGTTCAAATGCAAAGGATAGACAAATTTAGATTTAACATTTGAATCCAATTTAGCATTCAATTTTAAAGGACAACAAAAAGATTTATGTCCAACACAATTGCAAGAATTACAAATAGATGAACTAACAAATCGATTAGTGTAATTCTTTTTCTTTGCAAATGGTTCATAACCAATTCCGGCTTTACGAATGTAACCCTTTGCGAATTCAAGAGCATATTTAAATTTTTGCTCTCATTTGTGAATTTTAGCACAATAGAATTCAAATAATTATTTTTTGTTTTCAATTCACAAATGTCAATCTCAAGAGATTCAATTTTAGCATTAGCATCAAAAGTAGATTTAGATTTAGCATTCAGAGATTGAATCTTATTCTCACGTGATTTGATACAATCATTCAAATTATCATTCATAATTTTCAAATCACCACACTCATGCTCAAGACTTTTGATAGTAGTAATCAAGTTACCGTTTTTAACATTCAATGAGTTAATTTCCTTTTCATGTGATTTGATAGTTGTATTCAACTTTTCATTCAACAATTTCACATTACTAATTTCATGCTTATTACATTTAATAGTAGAAATCAATCTATCATTCACCAATTTTAAGTTATTACTATCATGCTCAAGAGATTCAAAGGAAGATTTAGACTCATCAATCATACCCTTTAATTTAACAATTTGATTTTCAAAAGTTTTATCTAAATTCGCATGCTTTTTGATCAAATTGCTATGCTCCTTTTTCAATACTTTGTATTTATCTTTAAGCTCATTAAAACTATCTATCAATTCATTAAATAAATCACCATCATCATCATCATCATCATTAGAATCCGAATTGCTATCATAGTCGTTTACCTCAATACTCTTGGCCATGAAGCATACGTCGGCCACTTTCTCTTCTTTTTTGGAAGATGAGCTTTCTCCACTTTTAATCTTTTGATTTGTGCCTACATGTGTTAGCTCAATCGATTTCCATATATCATAAGCACTAACACACAATTGAACTTTATCAAATTCATGTTTACTTAAAGCACTATACAAAAGATTTATAGCCTTAGCATTTAAATTCCAATTATGTTTATCTACATCATTGAATTCACATGATGGTTTAGGTAGAGTTACTCCTTTTTCAATGATTTTCCATAAGAAGTAATCAATAGATTGTATAAATATTTTCATTCTACACTTTCAATACAAATAATTACAACCATCAAAATGTGGAGGTGTAGATGTGCATTGTTCTAATTCGTACATGTTGGAGTCCATAGTGTGCATATATATATAATTTCAAATCAATCATATTCAAATAAATTTCAACAATGAAATTTAACAAACTATAGCAATGTACACAATCAACAAAATATCACACAAAAATTTAAATACCCGCTCTGATACCAATTGTAGGATCGATATACGCCTATAGAGGGGGGGGGGGGGGGGTGAATATAGCGTTTCTAATATTTTCGTGCGATATTTCGATCTCTAATAACCCTAAGTGATTTAATGCATATAATTAAAATATCAATAACAAATATATGCAATAATGTAAAGAGTAAGGGTTAGAGAAATGCACACAATATTTGTTTACGCGGTTCGGCAAACTCGCCTACGTCCGCGCTCCAAGTTCCACTTGGAGATATACTAAGTAATTGGCTTACGGGTGCCAATAAAACCGTTTACAAATTGACTATTAAACGAGGCGTCACCCTTGACTAATTATAAGGTCGTCAACCTTTGACTCTAATGAGTTGTCACCCTAATCTTGATTATTACGGGGCGTCACCCAATGATTGAACTTATGGGCGTTCAATCTAGCCTACGACTAATTCAAGTAATTCGGGTTTTCACCCTAGTGTGATGAATTCTAAGGGAATCACCCTTTACAATCAAGCGCAAATATAGAATATGGAAATTAAAGCGCAATCTAACTAATCCTAATTCTCCCAAATATAACTCTCAAGTTTATGGGTTGGGGAGAATTGGATATACAACAATATTAAAAGCTCACAATAATTAGAATCGCGTATTAAATTAGGCAGGGCTTCGCCACAATTCTCGGTTCGTTATGGAGAGCTTGGAGTGATCCCACTTTTATAGACACTGCGCAAACGGTCGACCTTATGCCCAAACGGTCGACCCTTTTAACTAGTCGTTGCATTCTTCCCGTTGAGATTTGACCGTTGGGAAAATATATATGGTGCGGTCGACCTTTTCCTTCATGCAGAAATTCTGGAGCAATCTGTCCACTCTGCAGAAATTTGGAGTTTAGGACGCAGAATTTCGCGTCCACTGCATCCGCAAGTCACAGTTTTTGCATCTGCAAGACACTGTTCACCCAGTTTAGGACGCAGATTTGCATCCGCATTTGTCATCCGCTACATCCGCAAAACACCCTGAAAATGATAGATTCAAATCGGACGCCAATATTTGAGTCCGCTGCATCCGCTTCATCCACCGACTCATCCCCACTTCACTCCAAATCTGCCCTTGAACTATATTGAGTCCCTAAAAGATATCCAACACTACATGGACTCAAATAAACATGTTAGAACATTAATAATACCCATTTTGAGGGTATTTCCAATTTACATGGAAATAAATATTATGATAAAAACGATAAGAATAATATCCGGAACATATAAAATATACACAAAATACAACTTATTGATTTATTAAATTAATCAACATTTTAGTCATCATCAAAATACAACTTAGCCTAACAAAAAGACTAACACGGAGCACCTTCATAACAATCTCCTCATTCGGATAAACCCTTCCAAGTACTTTCAAGCTATTAGTAATGTTAGTAAAATGAGTAAACATTTGAGTAATTGATTCATCTTTATCTATAGTGAACAATTCATATTCATGCACAATCATACTCAATTTATTTTTCTTGACTTGATTAGTGCCCTCATGTGTAACTTCGAGTAATTTCTAAATATCATGGGCATTTTCACAACTTTAAATCCTACTAAATTCCTCAACACTTAAGGCACAATAAAATTGATTGATAGCTTTATCATTTAAACTCAATTTACGAAAATCAACGTCATTAAATTCATCTTTCAACTTTGACACTTTTAGTCCATCTTCAAGTTTAAATGGAATATAAGGTCCATTCACTACAATTCTCCACATTTCGTAATCAATGGATTGAATATATATTTTCATCCTAGCCTTCCAATATACATAATTATTACCATAAAAAAAATGGTGGTCTATGTGAAGATTGTCCTTCCATATTTACATTAATTGAGTTTGATGCCATATAATATTCTAGAATACAAATTCAACAAATAATCACAACGAAAATTCTAACCTGCTTTGATACCAATTGAAATATCGAAATTAATCTAAGAGGAAGAGGGGGAGGAGGAGGGTGAATTAGGTTTTATAAACGTTTTCGTGTGATTGTAAATTTCTCAACCGTACATTAATTTATCACAATTATTTGATTATATAAGCACAATAGTAATAAACTGTAAAAGAGAGAGTTAGAGAATTCGAAACCGGGTTGTTAACACAGTTCGGCAAAGTACGCCTACGTCTGCGCTTCAAGGTTCTTCCTTGAAGATATATTCCTTCAACCGCACCGGGTTACACTTGATTGAACTTCTCTGGTGTCAATCGGACAGTTACAATAACTGATTTCTTGGGCGTTACCCTTTTCGCTCATATAAAATTTTCACTCAAAAAACTCAAGCTCTCAAAGCTTACAACAAACCTCACAAAACAAAGATTCTCACTAGGCTTATGTGGAAGTTGTGTTTAGAACTTAGAAATGCGCAGTAATGTTGAGTCATAAATTCGGCAGAGCTTTGCTATAATTCGTGTTGGTGTATTCATCCTCAGACTGCCTTCTATTTATAACCATCTCTAATTTCGGTCGACCCAATACTTTTCAGTTCGACCTCATCCGACCATTGAAAACTAGCCATTATGCTTTTATGTGTATTTTTGGTCGTAGAGCCTTGACCTGGCCTTGATCACTGCTCATCCGAAAAGTTCTGAAATCTTTACATATTCAAATCATCTTCGACCACGTCGACCGGGCCTCGACCGTATTCGTCTGACAAGTCCCAAAATCCTTATAGATTCAAATCAACCTCAATTGCCTCGACCGCCTCAACCACCTCAACCAGGCCTTGACTGCATGTGTCCAAAATGTCCCCAAAATCTTACATATTCAAATCTTTGTCGTCCGGGCTCAACCCCGTCTCGATTGCGTTCGTCCAAAAACTACGGGCTATAGTGTTTGCGATATTAGGACGCATTCGCCTCATCCTCACCTCATCCCAAAACTCAAAAGACAATTCACTGGAGTTTTTTTGTTGCATCCTTCAACCTCGCTTCGACCTCGTGTCATCCAAAAACGTCTAGATTAGAGTTCTTCAATTCTGAGTGGCACATCTTGAATGCTCTAAGTCCCACGATGTTATCTACTCATTGCATGGACTTAGAGAAACTCATTAGACAATAATAATACCTTCATTAAAGGTATTTCCAATTTAAGCGAAATATATACGTATTTTAAATTCAACAAATAAACAACTTATTAACTCATTTAATATTGGACATCATCAAAATATAATTATGCCTAACACACTTAGGCTAACACTCTGAGTCCAAAGATGCTGAGATTGAATGCACCTTTATACCAGATTCGTGATAGAACCAACGTTCCTCATCAGCATTCACTGTAGAAATAGGATCCACTTCCATTGCACAGTTAATGGATTCTTCAATAATGGATGGTGCAACACTCCTCGACGCCATATGATGTGCAACATTCAAAAACTTTGTTGTTCGATTGTGTTCAGGGATTTAGGATTACTTGTGCTCGCAAGGATGTCCTTCGTGATTATATAGTCAGAGTTGCAATGCTACAAGTTCGTGCAACTGAATGAGGGACGTTAATCAAGATAAGAAACGTTGTCGTTTAGCCTTCAAAGAAGTCCATCAAACCAAAATGGATGTCCCTCGACCAAAGATGGACGTCCATTTTCGATTGAATGACGACGTCTTAAGATGAGATATGTCTATTATGAGGCTAGCGACGTCCATAATGGGCAGAATGATGTAGTCTTAGGTTGAGGGACATCCATTTCTGGATGAGGGACGTCCGATGTGTGAAGAGGGACACCCATTTTGGAAAAGCGACGTCCATTTTAATTGAGGGAATTTGCGCCATTTAAAAATGTGAGTGTCTTGCACGTGACCTTTCAACGTTAAAGAATTTGGAGTCCATCATGGCCGTCAATTTTGATTGAGGGACGTCCTTCCCTTGATCCAACGACCATGGACGATCGTCTACCTTTGCCTCTAGAAAATGGAAAATTCAATCTTGGTCGTCAATCCCTATAAGGGACGCTCCTCCCTCGATCCAATGGCCATGGACGATCATCCACCATCATCTTTGAAAAATGGTAGATTCAATCCTAGCCGTCAATGACGATTGAGGGACACCCTCCCTTGATCCAACGGCCATGGATGATTGTCCACTATCGCCTTTGGAAAATGGCAAATTCAATCCTGGCTGTTAATGCCGATCGAGGGACGTCCCTCCCTCGATCCAACGGCTAATGAAGATCATCTGTCGTTGCCCAATAATTGTTCCAACATCCGTTTGTCTTCCAACGGGCAGGAGGGACGTCCCTAGTCTCCCGATAATTGACGTATTTCATCTCCGTTTGATGGTAGTTTCCGTTAACAAAACCGAAGCGTTAACATCGACGAATTTGGACCAGAAATGTGACTGCGAGGTCGCTGGCTTTTTTTCCTATAGTTGAGGATTTTAATTGTTAGTAAAATTTCTTAAGGGTTTGACTTGTTGTTGACCGCAAACTATAAGGTATGCAGTGTTAATTTTCCTTTTAAAAAAATGTCACTTAAATGAACAAGTAAGAGATTCTAAATAAACACAATTATATGCTAGTGGTAGTGACATTTTTACATATACACAAAATAGAATGAGAGTAGATATAACAAAACTTGTAGTACAATCCAAATTGCCTTTATTATTCATCAATAGTGAAGTGTTAGAAAATTTTAAGAAAAAATATGTCACTCCTAGTTTTAAACGCGTACCTAGAAGTACAACGAGAAACAACACTATTAACATGTTTAATGATATGAAAAATGAATTAATTACATTTTTTGCAACTGCCCTTTAAATGTCTATTTGCATTACGTCTGATTTATAGAGTGCACATAATGTTATAGGTTTTATAGTTGTAACTTTTCATTTTATTGATGAAACTTAACAATTAAATCAAAGAATTATAGTATATCATAGTTGAGAATATTTTCACACTAGTATCTCTATTTATAGATATATTGTTGCAATATTGTAAGAATATTGTATTAGAGATAGAATTTTTATTAGAACTCTTGATAATGCTAGTACTAATGATGTTGTTGTTTCACATTTTAAAAATTATTTTCATTTAGATGTTAGTCATAATTCTTATTTTTATATGAGATGTGTGTGTCATATTTTGAATTTGGTTATTAAAAATAGTATGACATATATTTTGTTTCACATTAAATTAATTATATTCGCAATTCCTTACATTATCAGATCTAATTCGAGACAACAAAAATATAAATAATTTTATAAAGTTGCCCCACTTAGACCGAGAAAATTAAAAACAAACGTAGATAATAGATAGAATTCAACTTATTTGATGTTGCAAAATGTTAAGCCATATTGACAAGTTATTTGTATTTTTATTAATGAAAAGACACAAAATATTAATTTTGATAAATCTAGTTGTGATATTGCTATTATATTTATTGATTTTCTAAAACATTTTTATGATGCTACAAATGAATGTTCTCTAATTTATTATCTCACTTCTCATCTTATTCTTCCAATCTTTGTACATTTAACATATACTTTTACACAATATCGACCAATATATGAATTTAATAATATCTTAATAAAATGGAAACAAAATTTAAAAAATATTGGCATGAAATTCCTTTATTTTTTGTTAAGCATGCATCATATATCCTAGATAAATTAAAAGGAGTGTGTTTTTTTGCTTAATAAGATCTTTATTACTTTATGTACTACTCCTTTAATTACTAGTGATCAAATAACAAATAGAATTGTTAGTTTATATTTTTCTTATGAAATAAAATATTCTAATGTTAGTCATTTATGTCCTCCTCCATACACGAAAAATTATCCTAGCAGTAGTAGTGATAGTGGTATTGTAGCTCTACAATTTACTATTCATGATATATAGAGTGAATTAGACAGTGAAAATTATTCTACTACTTTGCGTAATAAACTTGATATTTATTTTGAAACACGTTATTAATTTTCTTGAGAAAAGAATTTTGATATTTTAGATTTGTGGAAAAAAATACACAACTTCGTATCCTATATTTTTTAAAATAGCACATAATCTACTAACACCTTTGTCTCTACTATACCTTTTCCGCAGCATAAATGTGCCTTTGGCTGCAGAAAGCAAGTCATATTCCAACTTCCAAGGACTTACTTCCATAGTGGAAGACAAGTATCAGCTGCGAAAAATGTGTCTGTGGTGACAATGATAATTTCTGCAGCAGATACTTGTCTTCCATTGTAGAATCTTAGTTTCTACACTCGAAATCCAACACTACTGTCTGCTAAGGCTTGTCTTAGTGAATCCTAGATCTTTTCTAGAACTCAAGTGGACTGTATCCAGTGATCTAGGAGAGGTAATATTCATGCTTTTATAGCATCTTGTTGTTGATAAATATAACTGTAACTTATTTTGATAATTACAATAATTTAGTATGTAATGTAATTGATGTGTAAATACTTTGTTTTTCAGACACAAAAGAAAGCATTGAGGAAATTACCCATTCCGATGTGGAAATTAAGATTCCATAGCAGAAGACAAGTATCTACTGCAGAAAAAAAAATTAAATTTTTAATGAAAAACGTGACAACGATAATTGCATCGTTTATTTTCCATATGCCATAGTTTAGTGTTTTATTTATTATCGAAAATTATTTAGTGTTTGTCTTGTCACTGACCCCATGGCCCATGACCCATGGGTCTGACCATAAACCATAGTTCAGTACTTCAGTTCAGTATTTGTTTTATTAATTACCCTACGACCTATATTAGCAATTTAATATTATAATAATAAATAATTATATAATTTTAATAATTAAAATTTAAAAAAACATACAATATATTGATATAAATTTAAAAAATTTATGTATAAAATTTGACTCATTAGGCTCAACTCGTTAAGATTCGTTTAACCTGCTCAGTTTAACTCGCATGATTCAGTACTTCAGTTCAGTATTTGTTTTATTAATTACCCTACGACCTATATTAGCAATTTAACATTATAATAATAAATAATTATATAATTTTAATAATTAAAATTTACAAAAATATACAATATATTAATATAAATTTTATGTATAAAGTATGACTCATTAGACTCAACTCGTTAGAATTTGTTTAACCTGCTCAGTTTAACTCGTGGCTCGATGGTGGTTGAGTTGAAATTTTTTTAGAATGACTTGTTAAGTCAGATTCGTTTAACGAGGTGTGTAGGCTAATGTGAAAACAAAGAAAAATGTTGCTTTGAAAGGTCACGTAAATTAGGCAGTGAACTTAATATAAACCAACCATTGTTTTTTACTAGGTGACGTCCTTTCCACACCGGCATAATTGTAGAATGTACAAGGGTCACCTTTTGTTTTTTATCTTATTTTTGTTGGTTATATTGAAAAGGGTATCCCTTCAAATAAAGGGTGAGTGATACTCCTTAAAAAACACAAGAGCTGTAAAGAGACAGGACTGGAAAGACAAAGAAAAAGCTTGGAAAATAGAACATCTGCGTGGAAATTATGTTTGTGGATGTCCCTCATGTGTTCAAATCAAATAGCTTTCTCACATGGATGCATCTCTCTCTCTCTCTCTCTCCCCTCTGTCACACACACAAGCGCACGCACAGAGTCTAACACCCATGCACAGAAATGTCTTATTCTTTAAGTAATGTTATATTATGACCTTGTAACTGTAAAAACAGCGACATGTCTCTCCATGTACATACCATCTAGATCTTATGAATTACCCTTTGCATATATTACTCTCCCCATCTTTCTCCTTCTACGCCTAAACCTGTGAGAGAGAGAAGAAAACTCCTCAAATAAATTCTCTAAACATATGAGTTTTTCTATTTCAGAAAAAGAAAATGAAATTGATTCCAAACCTGCTAACCCAAACCTTTTACTGGATCTAAGCCTTTATAGCAAGGATTCGGATAGTGGGTCGAGGCAAGAACTCAACCTAATCGACAGTTTCAATGCGAATTCATCAGAAACTACTGGAAATGGAGGTGATCAGCCAAGAGTTTTCTCCTGCAACTATTGCCAAAGAAAATTCTACAGCTCTCAAGCGCTTGGAGGCCACCAAAACGCTCATAAACGAGAAAGAACACTAGCAAAGAGAGGTCTGAAGCTTGGTGCAGCTTCTTCAATGGCAGCCCCAGGATTTTCGAGCATGGCTTCTCTTCCTTTGCATGGGTTAGTTAATAGGTCTCTAGGGATTCAAGCTCATTCAATGATTCATAAGCCTTCCCTTCAGATTTGTACTTCTGGTAGTCAAGATTATTGTAACCTTGTATGGGCGAGGCAACCTCTAGATCAACAACCAGCAATCGGGAGGCTGAAAATGGAGAATTTTCATGTGGGTATGATTGCAGAAGCTGCATCTAGTAGTGGGTATGAAGGATTTGAAAATGATAGATCCATTGGAGAATTTTACGAGGAAAATGGTTTTGGGCATTCGAAGCAGCAGCAAGATGAGTTTCAGAAGCTTGATTTGTCTCTTAAGCTCTAAGAAGATTACTCTTTCTTTTTCTTTTTCCTTTCTTCAAATTTACATTTTTTTTGTAGTTCTTTGTTCGCATTGTTCATATGTTGATGATCCTTTTTGTAAATCCGTTGGGAAGATCAGGTGTTGAGAACCTTTCATTCATTATGAATTTCTTCTTCAGATGTATAACGCCAATTTGGGGAATTCTGCAGTTTTGAATTAAAACATTTGGTCTTTTTCCCACCTAATTTTATGGACAAGTGATATATTCAATGTGTAATTTCTGTAATGACAAGTAAATATAGTTGTCACCTTGAAAATAGTCACTAAAAGCATGTGTATTGTGATATGCAACTTCATGGTGTTATAATTTACGAGTACCTAAGAAGAATTCGAGATTTAATTCTAAACTTTTTTCACTTCCAAAACTATGTTGAATGATATGACTGCACATAGCAACAATAAAAACATCTACTTGAGACGTGTAGAATTGTACCTACCATGTTTAATACTTTATATTTGGACCAAAATGTGGAGCCCATTTCATAATTATACATGAATTTACTTTTAGGTCTTACTAAAAAAGTGTATCTTATTAATTTAGAGAAAAATGTGCAACGTGAAATTGAGTAATTTTCTCCTTGGATACTAGACTCATGACCCTTTTTGCCTGGACGGGTTGATTTGGATAAAATGAGTCATGTGTGGAACTACGGTGTTTCACTGTAAACACTCGTAGTTGGAGTGTGTGGGCCTATCTCATCATCCAGGAATGCTGTGACCAATTTGGACATTTATCTAAACACTTTATTGTCACGTAGGACCCACAAAAAGTGCACAAATTTTGGAAGCTTGTAAGGGTCCTTTCTGGTTCCTCATTAACATATGATAGGACCCACATTGGAAAAAACAGTCTGCAAAGTTGAAGGGATTTGACCATCTTATTGACAACGCTGTTAACCCACCTGCCGTTGGAGTAATAGATCATCTACACAGAGGTGGGTATAACAAGCCATGTGAAAGCAACGCACGTCATCAACTCTTTTAGCTTTGCCATCACATCAAAAATGTTATTTTTTGATAAATTAATAAAATAAACTTTATAGTTTGAAATCAATAAATCAAATCTTAAAAAAATTTACTAATAACTAAAATTTCAAACTATGAGAAATTAAGAATGCAAATCTCGCAATCATATTTTTCGTTATCTGGACATCTTTCAACATCGAAGGATGCCCAAGGCTCATCTGCTAGGAGACGGATGCCCATGGTAGAAAGGGGTTACGTTATGTTGAAGGGGGTCATGTACAAGACACATGCTATTTTAAATGAGAGCAGAGTTGCAGACGAAGGTTGTTGGCCGTGGATGAACCAGTAAGATGTCCTTCAAAGCTGGAGGATGTTTGTCACTAGAAATGGATATTCATGATGAATTATTGAAAGAAGACGTCATTTCATGCTTAAAACAAACGTCCCTCAGCCAACAACGAACGTCCTTTGCTTAAAACGAATGTCCCTCAACTTACGACATACATCCCTAGCGCCTTTAAGGATGCCTTTGGTCCATTTGGTCGTTCGTTCTGATTAAGAAACATTAGTCTCTTCATCCAACAACTATGAACTTTCCTTCGCCAGCACCCCTCCTCCAATCCAGGACATCCATCCTCAATGCAGAATGTTTGTCTCTTCATTCAGCGGCCACCATAGATGGTTGTTTCCTCGTGGATCATCCTTTGGTATCCCTCATTGTTGAAGGACATCCAAGGTTGATCATTGGACGTCCGTTGGAGGTCCAAGTGATGTCTTTGATAATTTTTAAGCAGAAAAGGTGATTCCGGTTTTTACCTTAAGTGTTTTTTTTATGGAAAGCATAACTGTGAGATTTGCATTCTTCATTTTTTATAATTTGAAATTTTAGTTGTTCTTAAAATTTCTTTAAGCTTTGATTTATCGCTGATTCTAAACTATAAGATTTATTTTGTTAATTTACTTTATATTTTTTTAACACAAAAATTTGGACAAATCTTTTGATTTCTCACCAAAATGATATTTTCCTATGTGGGTCCAAATCCAACTTGTACCAACAGCTTACTCCTAAAATTAGGATGTAAAGTTGGAGTTAATCACGTTAATTAGACGGTTGATTACCTCTCATTTTACTATGGGATTTGATAGGATGGCATGGAGTTGATGCAAAGTCTCTAAATTGACGGCAGGAATTTTGGGATTTGGACACGTGTCATTGAGTGGTTGGACAGTCCATTCTGTTGCCACATCCTTGAACCCTTTTTTGCATTGTGACGGCAGCAGCTCTTGACATTGCATCAGTCAAGAAACACTAGTGGAAAAGAGCGGCTGGAATTGGAAAGGCATAACTCAAGCAATCATTTTGCTTAGATTGGGTGAGAATCCAAGTAGTCCTTTTTTTCTATGCTCACAAGATCTTCCAGCAATCACAGAACAAGATTTCTTGTCTTCGCCTTGTTCGATAAAGTCAACATATTCAAAATGTAAAAGCCAATATCAACTCGAGTTACGAAAATCTCTTTTGAAAAACCACTCCATCAATAACTTTTGGAATCAATTGGCCAAAAATTATTCAATAATCCAGGCTTTATGTACACACAAACAATTTTTTCCATCAATCTGATATATGCAGATGGTCACACCTTCAATCTGTGCAAGTCTCTAGAATTGAAAATATGCCTCCATGCACTGCCAATGCCCTATTTTCTCATCTCTTGGCTTCTGGAAAAAGGCTCTGCAGTTGTCTTCCCACTAGATCTTCCTTCATCCACGCCTGAAGCCGTTACACTTTCTTTTGGTTCATTGGGATGATTTGAATGATTATATTCGGTTGGTTTGGAGGCTGTTTCAGAGTTTTTCGAATCAGTTTTGGCGAGCACTTCGGGATCTTGATCCTCCTTCGGTTTTCTCTTTGTATTTTTCACAGACTGTTTTTCAGATTCAACGACGATTTCCTTTATAGTCTCCTCAAGCTTATTCAGCCTCTCTTTGAACTCCGTCATCTCCGGATCTTTTTCTTCAGCAGCAGTGACCTCCATTTCTCTGGCCTTCTCTGCTTCTTCTTTTTGCCTCTTTTTCAGCTCCAGTTCCTGATCACAGTCATAAACTTTCATCAAAGACGGTCACGGCAGTACCAAAAAAGCATGCATTTACATAACCCTTTTCATCCTACGAGAAAGAAAAATGTATTTATGCGGAAAACAAAAAATAATATACATTTGTGTAGATCACAATATCGTGTTGATTTTACAATGGAGTGCACGTGTACGTAACAAGTCATGTAATCATAAGTAGAGCCCTTAAGCACAAGATAGAACAAACAATCTGATAACAATTAATAAGATCAAGGAGGAGAGTAATTAAATTAAGCTAATTTCTAATTGCAATCCTAAAAAAAATAGTTCATCATGAAATTATAGCACAAAATCAAATAGAGTATTGACATCATTGAGATTATAAAGCAAAATAAAGAGATAAGAAAGATTGAGAGAAAATTGTAGATCATTCAAGCTCAAGCCACAATCTCAAGAAATTCTCTCTCTTTCAAGTCTTCTCATGTATTTTGATGAACAAAAAAAATGAAAAAGTTAGCGCTGTAATCTCCCTATTTATATTCTTGCTTCAAAAAAGTACTTTTGCTTCAAACTTTCCCAAATATAAAAAATGTTTTCAAACAGCAATGCAGCCCATTCTTTTCGGCACTGAAGTGCTCACTTTGTTGTCTTTTAATGTTGCGATGGTTCTATCTAAGAGCCACAACGCAGTAAGATCCATATTTCTCCTCTCAGCCTTGCACCTGCGTTGCAACCCTCTATGATAGAAGCTACAGCGCTCAAACTCCGCCAACAACTGCTACAACTCTCTCTAAAGAGCGTTATAGTCCTCTCACCTGGTAGTTCTTCTCCTGAGTGCCACGGCACTAGCTGATCATGGTTACAACACTCCAAATGTTTTTTTCTCGATGAATGAAGTCTGAATTTTTTTTTCATCCAAACACCCTTCTTTACTTATCATGTGAAAACACAGTCAATATGAAATCAGCGTTGTAAAATATGGGTTGTGAGTGTTTATTGAAGCTGTGGGATCTGCTCTTGTGGAAAACGTTTATTTGGTTGAATGTGATAGGCGAATGGCTCCCAAACAATTAAGGACAGAAGCTTAAAGCTCTAGTCATGACAGATTTGTCTCTAAGGCAGCTCGAACAGTGTGAATAATCAAAGATGCATGAGAAGCCTATTGCGGAGAGAGGAATTGAAATCACTTGGCAACAATGTTCTGATGTCCACAAAAAATGGAACAAATTTTGTGTACAACCACAGACCGCGGTGGTCCTTATATTTTACATCAACGCAATTGAGAGATGGTTTCAAGGTCTATGTGAGAGGAAAAATTCTGTCCTTCGATAGATCAACCATCAACAAGTTGTACAACTTGGCAGATATTTCAAAGAATGAGTACTCAACTTTAATGGCAAATCCCAGGTTGGATGACATCACTAAAAAGATATGCGAGAAGGGATCACACTGGAAAATTTCTTATGGAGAGAAGATTTCTTTTCAGCCAGTTTCCCACATCAAAGTCCTGCACTTCAGCATCTATATATTGCAGCTTATCTATTGCCAATCACATGCACAAGTGATGTGACCAGAGAGTGCAATTTTGTTATATGCCATCATTAAAGGAGTGTTAGGTTGATGGGTCGGGCAATTGTGCATTGTGTTCAAACATCTAATGTGGGATTTTTACTACCCAACCTTGATCAATGGCTATGTGCATTGGCTTATGATCCATATAAGCCAAAAGACGAGTAGCTTCAACCTACTCAAGCTCTAGATTGGACAGTGATAAAGCGAATAGTTGTCTCAACTGCCGCTACCATTGCTAAGATCATCAGGCAACCTTTCCATCCACGAGCACTTAAAGTTGATTGAGCAAAAACCAACATTGAAACAAGCAAAATCCATAGGAAATCCTACAATGGACCCTAAGCAAAATCAATAGGAAATCTTACAATGGAGCCTAACCAAAGTGAGAATAGTGCATATCAGGCCAAGTCAAACTCTTTAATGAATGCACTTCTTCGAGGCATGGTAACTAATTTCTAACACCATCTGTATGAAGATGGTGGTGAACATGAGAAAGATAAGTAAGGGACCAGCGTACAGTTTAAGTGCGGGGGTAGGAGACATCGCTTCTCTTGTCGTATGCTGCCATTATCTAATTAGGTATTTGTTTCTATTCCTAGCTAAATAAAATATGAGGTCAGTTTCTCTGCAAAATTACCCCAATAGGATGACAGAACATTAGTTGAATGATATGTTTTGCACAATGTAACAGTTTGTTAATATGATACAACAGGTCTTCTTCATTAATGGTGTCCAAGAAGTTTGACATCATTTATCACAACTGAATACACTAACATTTGATCAAGCCATCAACTACACGTACAAAAGAACTCCTAAACAAACCGAGGTCTCCTAGGAAACAACGTTATGACAAGGATGGGATCATAAAATTTAAGCCAACAACATATAGCTAAAGTGTTTCAGAGTTGCTGCATTTTATAGAAAGATATGCCAAAGAAGAAAAGAATCATCTCCTATTCAAAGAATTTCAATAAACAAAAACTTTTAAACAAGGTATGATTCTATCAAGCAAATTGAAGTCAATTACCCCTTCCATTCTCCTCATTTCATATCGAGCATACTGAGCAACCAAATACACAGCTGCCATAGAAAATGTATTTTTAGTTAAAAGCACCATATCAAGGTTCAAGGAACTTAATACAGCAAATATTGAATTTTAAAAAAATACCCAAAGAAGGCAAGCAGGCAAAAAATAGCTGTACCATATGGAAATCGAACCTGACAATTGAAAAAGAAGCATGCAAAAAAAACACATTAGAAACACATATAGCTGTGACAAAAGTTCAAATAGGAAAAAATATGTAAAATTTCCCTGACGCATTAAGTTTTTGAAGATAGAAGCACAGCACATCAAATGATTTGGAAAGGACAAGGTGAAATGTTGACAAGTCAAAAAATGATCAACAGTGCAAGGAGATCCAAAAATTCTTTCAATATTTTGGAAAATGGTTATACACACAGAAAGAACTATCCCATCACAAGATTGCATTTGTGCCAATCATTCTACATGTTTGAGAAATAAAATTTCTACAAACAAATTTTGCAAGAATATATAAAGGAAGCAACTTCATTAATTAATACTACCTATAATGAAAGATTGGTTTATAAGGGAGGACTTTTAATTAGCCTGGATCAATCTTCAGAGTTCTGACCAAGTTTGTGAATATATATAGAAGAACAATTCCAAATAATTTAGGAGTGAGACTGAATGAGGAGCATCAAGAACTTTTATCTGTAAGAAAAAGCTCTCAAACAGAAAGCAGCAGGAAATTTTTTTTAAAACGCATTTCTCTTAGCCTGATCCCTCTACCAGTTTTCTACAAAAGTGTAATTGAAACAAGACATCGGTTACAAGTTCATTGCTGTGTTCATCCCAATTGCTAGTGTGTGGAACCTAGTGAAATGATCTGACGCACTAGCATCAAATGAAAAGCCTATTGGATCAATGCTTATCGTTGACTATTACTAAGTGAATGAAGTTGATCTTTGAACCTATCTGATCACAGCTTATGCATCCGACATTGTTATGCAAACAAAAACTTAATTTATAATAATAGGAGGAGAATAAATCGACATTTTTAAACCTATAAAAACTAAATGATTCGGGAGGAGAGTAGGGTTCCTCTCCAAACCCACTAGCCATAAAAAGAGACAACACTATTCTGTAAATTTCATGTCAATGCTACTGACTAATGTTATGATAGAGCTCTTCGTTGCTTACGTGGAATCCATTCCATTGTCTACGTGGAACCCACGTCACCACACTGCTTATGTGGAAATAATTGGAAAGACAGAATAAGATAAATACGAGTTAGGGCGATGGGAAGGAGCGTCGATGATGAAACTGCTTCTTAGTTTTTAGTTTAGTTTTAGGTTTCCTCTGTAATTCTTTTTCTTCCTGTAATTCTTCCCTGTAAAATTTTCCTTTCTCTTATGTAAACTTCTGGTTATAGTGAAATATTGAGTTCAACCATAAAAATTGGTATCAGAGCTGTCTCGATCCGGCGATGGCAGAAACCCGCTCCAAATCCAATGAAGAAGCTTTGAAACGAGTGGAAAATGAATTGCAAAGTATCGATTATGCTTTCACTAAAGTTTTTGCGCGTTTGGAGCTTTCTGATAAACAGTTTCAACAACTGTCCGCTCGCCAAGATAAACAGGAGTCAACTGTTCAAGAAATGGCTCAGGATAATGCAAGTCGGCATGAAGCTGTAATGGTTGCCTTTGCTCGATTTGTGCCTACTCGACCAGATTCTTTCCCAAATCCAAATAATGTTCCTTCTAGTTCTCAATTTCAGTCACCGAGCAATAATCGGCCAAATTCTTTCCCAAATCCAGAGGCGCAAATAATGTTCCTTCTAGTTCTCAATTTTAGTCACCGAGCAATAATGTCCGTTTTGATTTTGGAACTCAAAATCGGCTACCGCGCCTTGATCTTCCTTTTTTTTCGGGAGATGGTCCAAGAGAATGGCTACGCAAAGCGAACATGTACTTCTTGATTCAACAAGTTCCTGTTGATTTGCGTATGGGGCTAGCCGAACTTCATTTACGGGACCAAGTAGACTTATGGTTTGATGGATTTATTTCCACATACCCTCAGGCTAGTTGGGAACTTTTCTCAACACAATTATGCAATAGATTCTTAGAAAATACTGCAGAAGATATAGTTGAATTTTTTCTAAAATTTGTCAAACCAGCTCAGTAAATGAATATATTCAAGAATTTGAGGCAATCAAGTCGTTGGTGCAACCCACTTTACCTCGTATGACAGGAAGGTACTATATCTCCGTTTTCACAAGTGGATTGAAGGATGAAATTAAATCTACTGTCAAAATAAATTGTCCAACTACACTGTCAATGGCTTTTCAAGTAGCACTCCTACAGGAACAATCTATCGAGGCTTTACAAAGGCTCCCAAAGTCCGTCAAGTTTTTTGTTGCATCAAAATGGCCAGACAATCCTGTGACAGTTCCAAATAATGTAGATTATTCAACATTGTCAAGACTGCCAAAGTTAAATCATGACGAATTGAATCATAAAAGGCGTCTGGGTTTATGCTTCAAATGTGATGAGAAGTATACACCAAATCATGCCTGTAAAAATCAATCTCTAAATTTTTTGTTGGCAGCTTCTTCTGATTCAAGGGTTTTAGTCAACCAAGAAATGCTCTTAGACAATAATACTGACGAAACTGAAGAACTATCAGTTTCACTTAATGCTTTGGCGGGATTTCCTATGAATTCTAGAGTCCAGATTAACGGATTGATTAAAGGGCAGCAGCTATCGATACTTATCGATAGTGGAAGTACTTACAGCTTTATTGATGAATCCATTGCTGAGCGCTTACATTTACAGCTGGATCCTTTCAAATGTTTAGCAGTAACAGTTGCTAATGGCACCAAAATGATTAGTGCTTCAATTAGTCATCCAATTCACTGGTCTATGCATAACAAAGAATTAAATTTTTCCCTCAGAGCTCTTCCATTAGGAGGCAGTGCCATGATCCTAGGAATAGACTCGATCAACAAGGTTAGTCATGTCACCTTTGATTTGCCAAAAGGAATGTTACGAATCATGGTCTCAGGTTTAGAGTTTTGTTTGCCCATTAAGAATTCTTGCTCATCATTAAAACTCTGTTCCAGTAAGAGTTTTGCTTATGGAGTGGAACAGCTAATTACTTCATGTGAGAATATTTTCAAACATTAGTAGCTTTTCAGAGGCAACTTATTCCTTCTTCTGTTCAAAATGTATTGAAGAATTTTCATGCAATATTCCATTTACTTGTTGGGTTGCCGCCAGAAAGGTTATATTACCATGCTATTCCATTGATAAATGTTGCTAAACTTTTTCTCCTTGCTTCTTGCCACTGTCTCTATTTTCATATAACTGAAATTGTCAAATTTCCTACAGATTATATTCAACTTGACCGAGGAATGACAGAGCTTAATGTGTTTGTCAAGACCTTGAGTGCTTCGGGCATTAAGATGAAGCTTGAAGAAATGTTTAGTTGTTATGGAAATATTGTCTTCTACAAAGTTTCCAGGACTGGGGACGAGAAGGACAGATTTTCGAAGATTGGAAAAATTGCTAGCTTGGTTATTTCACAGGTCTCATGTTGGTTCATTGGTTCTCTATTTAGCATGGGCAAGAAGGCAGAGTGCCAACAAATATTACATAGACAGAGTGGCACAATTTCTTCTGCACAAATTCTGCAGAGTAACAAAGGAATAAGCAAAAGGTTGGATTTATTTGCTTCTCTAATCAGGAAGAGGAGGCAAGCACATCAGTGCTCTCAAGCACATCAGTGCATATCCTTGAGGACAAGGATATTTTGAGGGAGAGGACTGTTATGATAGAGCTCTTCGTTGCTTACGTGGAATCCATTCCATAGTCTACGTGGAACCCACGTCACCACACTGCTTATGTGGAAATAATTGGAAAGACAGAATAGGATAAATAGGAGTTAGGGCGATGGGAAGGAGCGTCGATGATGAAACTGCTTCTTAGTTTTCAGTTTAGTTTTAGGTTTCCTTTGTAATTCTTTTTCTTCCTATAATTCTTCTCATTTCTTCTCTGTAAAATCTTCCTTTCTCTTCTGTAAACTTCTGGTTATAGTGAAATATTGAGTTCAACCATAACAACTAACATGTCCGTTAAAGCCTAATTGGATAGGCACTACACCAGTGTCAAGCTAACCATTCTAAGGTTCTCTATTTTTATCTTGCGGATAACTCATTCACAGAGCCGTTAAAACTAGCTAAAGAGAGTCCATTTACTAGCTGGGGTTTAGCATAAGCAGATGACACCTTCTCAAGGATCAAATAATCCACAACAGTGGGAAGTAATCAACTTGTTCGATACAATGCCTAAACGAAATTCCAGAAGAAAACTGAACGCAGTTTATAAAACCAGGAAAACAAAACAAAAAAACATAAATTTTGAGTACCCAAATTTCTTTTTCTTGGGGGGATCAGTAAAGAGGATCTTCGAGGCAGTCGCGAAGTCCAGCTTCTCCAGCTGCTTATACGTCTCATTGTAGTAGCTCAGATTGGACTCGGCCTTGCCTCCATCGGAGGAAGTTTTTGAGCAAAAAGGTCTGGTTTGGAGGACCCTGATTCGCCTAGCCAATCGTTCCCAGACGACCATGGAGCGAAGCATGATTCAACTCCGACTCGGTTCGCATCTGCAAGAGAGACAATTGCAGGCAGCGCGCTTCGAGATGAAAGAATGTGCTGTGGATTGGCACATTCAGATGGTCCGCTAGGCCCATCACTTAGGCAGTTAGGCTTAGTAAGTAGTTAAATAGTACAACAACTACGTTTATGAAATAACGTCTTTTACAATATTCTATAATTAATTATTCGTCACAATATGTTACTCGTGCTTGGACAATGAGTTGCGAATCAAAATGCTTGCTATGACGACACTAAGTTACAAAATCCCGTCGTGTTAAATACTAAAAATGTACAAGTTTTTAGTAGCCCGAGACACTTATAAATGAAAAAAGTTGGCACAAATTTGATTGTACACTAAATACCATGTCCAATTGATAGCCACCAGCACCCAATTTTCGACATCGATGTCATGTTTGCATGTAATTACGATAAAGATGATTTTATTTTTTTCATGATTATCTACATTTAAAAGGATAAATAATATCTTAAAGAGTCTTGATGATATATATCATATAGTTTATTTTTTGATCATTTAAGCCTTATAGTTTCATTTATTAATAACATATACCCTCTCTTTTTAAAAATCTTTAAATCACGCATGGGGTGTGCATGAAGTGACACTGACAAGACCATAACTCTAAACTTAAAATAACGAAAGATAAACGACGATCAAATCTCTTCTGTTGCAATCTCTGCTATCGTGAATATGTGCACAGTCCATGCGTGATTTAACGTTTTTTTGAACAGAGAGGGTATTCATTACTAAAAAACGAAATTATAAGATTTAGTTTGTCAAAAAATAAACTATAAAGTATTTATTGACAAAATCTTTAAATCAGTTACTGAGAAATAACTAATTAGAGGCTTAAAACAAGGCCTCGACAAATTGCTCTCAATTGGTCACGAGAAGAAACTAAGAGGGCATGAATTGAAATATTAAGCTTAAATTTTGAGCTACGTGGACCCAGTTAAGACCAAATTTAGACATATGAAGTCTTGCATTATTTTTAATATATTTTTTTGAAGATATATAAATAAGTATTTAGTTAAAAGATATATTAATCTATGGTATAAGTTTCACTCTAATAGTTCCTAAAAAGCAAAATAAATATGACACAATAATAAAAAAAAAACACCATTTTCATTCCATTAAATTTTTTATAATAAATAATTTATATCAAGAATGAGATATTTTATTTTATTTTTTATAATGGATTTCTGCAATTATTTTTGTCAGAGAATAACAAAAAGTAGTATTTTAAATTTTCATCATTAAAAATTAAATATTCTATCTAATTATTTATTAGTTTAACTTTTCATTAAAAAAATTTTGAAATGAAAAAATATATATGATATTATTTGAAATAACTAATTTTCCTCGTTTAATTTTTTTTTTTTATAATTCTTCAAGCAATTTGTTATCACATTATCTTTCTCTTCCTATACTTGCATTGTTCCAATGTATACGCACCTGAGGGCCTTCACAATAATATCATGTGCAAGTTGTTAGATTATTTTATAATGTAAGTATGGTTCATGTTAATTAAAATTTATATTGACTTAATATTAAAGAGCTTAATATGATGATTGTTAAGCATTAAATACATTAAGTTAATTAGGTTATAATTCCCTCACCTTAACCTTATTATATGTATAACATATAGTTGAAGAGATATGAGTGAAAGAACACGAATAAAAGGGTATGTATGGAAAGTTGCCTTTTGTACGGGTGTCTCCTTCAATCACCTAGAGGAAAAATTACAGATTCATTCGAATTAATCGAACTCTCTCTCTCTCGAATACTCTCTCTAAAAGTACGCTATATTTCGTTTCCGGATCATCGAAGAAACGCATTAAAGGAAAAGTCTTAAGACTGATAAACGGAATTCAACATCTTCATCAAAAGCGTTTTATATCATGGATCAAGGTTGGTATTTTAATTTAATAATAAAGAATGGTTAAATCAATTACGTTAATGGGAATTAAAGTATTGCAAGCATGTAAATCTGATTAGAATTAAAATATGCTTACAATTGGTATGAGAGCACGGTTAAACATACGAATTGATTTACCATGAAAACGGGTTAATTAGATTTCTTTGAAAGTTACATTTCATGAAATGAAAGTTTGAATTCGTGATGATATGTATGCATGGATTTATGGAAGAAATCGTAGAAAAGAGTAAAGATAATAATGTTTTCTGTTGAATGTTTATCATACGTACTGTAAAAGTTTGTCTTGCGGACGCAAATTTAAGGCCGCGGACGCAATATTCAAGTGAAAAACTGTTTCTGGATAACTGTTCTTCACGCGGACGCATAAATGAAATGATGTGGACGCAGCAGACGCATTCGTGTTGAGTCCGAATGAATCTATAAAGAAATTCATTTGATTATGGACGATGCGGACGCGGCGGACACATTCATGTTATCGTCCGAATGAATCTGTAAAGAATTCATACAAATTCGGACGATGCGGACGCATTTAAGTTATCGTCCAAATGAATCTGTATAGATTTTGTTTATGCGGATGCATCTGTGCGGACGCAGCGGACGGTAAAATCAGCATCCGCTATAGGCATTTTCGGACGATAAGAAGAGGTTGCGAACGCAATTATTGCGTCCTCAAGGCATTAATATACAGTTTAATTAAAGATATTAAATGAATGAATGTTTATACAATTAAGATATTGTTGTATAGAAACTGAGTAGTTACCAAAGTGACCTAGTTTGAAAGGATCAATATTAAATTGTGTGATTTGTTCATTTAATTATTATGATGCTATTGAAATGTGTTTATTAATTATAAACTAGTAGGTCACCCAAAGGTGGACCATTCTTTATAATTAATAACATTAAAGTGACATATTTACATATGTAATTGATATGTTTAAATATCCAAAGATGTTAAACGTATTGTGTTAAATGTGTTTATAAGTCAATTAAAGTTATAACATCATGAATTGTGTATTTCTTCAAGGATTACCCAAAGGTAAACTTAATGAAATTGTTATTTGCTTTATTTGGATCTGGTTAGGATAAAATATTCAATGTATTGATACATGAGCATGAATTGTTGTTGTTTGCAGCTTCTATGAATTTATTTGCTTCTGGTACTTCATCTATTAAGTTCAATGGTCTTAACTATGCTGATTGGTCCGAACAAATCCAGTTTCAACTGGGTGTATTGGATTTGGACTTAGTATTAGTTAATGATAGACCACCAGCTATTACGGAGACCAGTACGGAAGCTGACAAGTCTTATAATGAGGCTTAGGAGCGGTCTAATAGGCTGTGTTTGGGCTTAATGAGGATGACGATGGCTGAAAATGTTAAGCCATCGATGCCAAAAGTAAATGATGCAAAGGACTTCATGTTAAAGATAAAGGCATACTCTCAATCAGACATTACTGACAAGTCTGTTGTGGGAAACTTGATGAGTGAGTTGATGACCAAGAAATTTGATTGGTCTCAACCCATTCATGACCACGTCACGAGCATGGCCAATTTGGTTGCAAAGCTTAAGACGTTGGGTATGGATGTGAGTGAATCATTTCTGGTTCAATTTATCATCAACTCCCTTCCTCTTGAGTTTGGCCAGTTCCAGGTGAACTATAACACCATAAAGGAAAAGTGAAACTTTTAGGAAATAAAAGCCATGTTAGTTCAAGAGGAAGGGAGGTTGAAGAAGCTAAAGGACCATACTGTCAACTTAGCAATGCAGAAGGATGCCAAAGGTAGCACCTCAAAGCCGTTAAGTAAAAAGAACAAGCGGAAGGGAAAGGACCAATTAAAGATTAAAGATGGTCAAATCTGTAAAGAGCTTAAGTGCTTCTTCTACAACAAAGCCGGACATGTCAGGAAAGATTGTCCGAAAAGGAAGGCTTGGTTCGAAAAGAAAGGTACATTATTTGTTTCAGTATGTTTTGAATCAAATATTATAGAAGTACCTAATTATACTTGGTGGTTAGACTCTGGTGCTACTACTCATGTTTCTCATGTTACGCAGAGATTTCTTTTGATCCAACCCATAAACGGAATTGAGAAGTTCTTGTATATGGGGAATAGAATGAAGGCATGCATTGAAGGAATTAGAACGTATAGACTGATCCTGGATACCGGATATCACCTGGATCTAGAAGAGTGTCTTTATGTTCCTGAGTGTGCTAGAAACTTAATTTTTGTTACGAAGTTGGATTGTAAAGGTTTTAATTTTAAGATTGGTAATGGTATCTTTGCTATGTACAAACAAGAATACTATTATGGTTATGATATTATGAAGGATGGTTTGTATTGCTTCAATCTTGATATTAAATTTAAAGAATCTCTGTTTAACGTTGATCATGTGATTGGTTTAAAACGCGGTGCAACAAACGAAAGTTCGGCTTTCTTATGGCATAAGCGTCTAGGTCATATATCTAAAGAAAGGTTAATGAGGTTAATGAAAAATGACATTTTACCTCAATTAGATTTTGATGACTGGGACGTGTGTATAGATTGCATCAAAGGAAAGCAAACTAAAGACACATCAAAGTATCCTGCCACAACAAGCAAAGAACTTTTAGAATTGATACATACCGATATTTGTGGTCCATTCGACATTCCTTCATGGAATGGAGAAAAGTATTTCATTACCTTCATAGATGATTTCTCACGTTATAGTTATTTGTATCTACTGCACGAAAAATCTCAAGCGATGAACGTTATAGAAGTGTTCATCAATGAGGTGGAAAGACAGCTAGATAGAAAAGTAAAGGTGGTGAAATCAGATAGAGGTGGTGAGTACTATAGTAAATTCGATGAAAGTGGACAAAACAAAGGTCCATTTGCAAGGTTTCTCGAAAGTCGAGGCATTTGTGCACAATACACAATGTCGGGTACACCACAAAAAAATGGTGTAGCTGAAAGGCGGAATCGTACTCTTATCGAAATGGTAAGAAGTATGATGAATAACAGTAATGTACTTATATCGTTGTAGATGCACGGTTTAAAAATCACTGCATATCTGCTAAATAGGGTTCCTAATAAGGCAGTTCCTAAGACTCCTCATGAATTGTGGACGGGAAGGAAACCTAGTTTGAGACATATCCATATTTGGGGATGTCCAGCAGAAGTTAGAATTTATAACCCACATGAAAAGAAACTCGATGCAAGAACCATTAGTGGTTTCTTCATTGGGTATCCGGAAAAGTCTAAAGGGTATATTTTCTATTGTCCAAAGCATAGTACAAGGATTGTAGAATCTGGAAATGCTCGATTCATTGAGAATGACATGTTCAGTGGGAGTGATGATTCACGAAATGTGAATATCCAAGAGAATTGGGTGAAGGAAACGACACCTAGTAATTCTCATCAAGTTGTTATACCTTATGTTGTGTCACAGTCTGACAACATACCGGAACAACATATGGATATTCAACCCACATAAGGTGAACGAGTTAATGATGAGGATGTTAACGTTGATCAAGTCGTAAGTGATCAACCACAAGCAACAGAATTGCGAAGGTCTGTAAGGGAGAAAAGACCAGCAATTTTTGATGATTATGTGGTTTATTCACTAGAAGAGTGTGACTTGAGCAATGATAAAGATCCAGAATCATTCAATAAAGCCATGGTGACATGCCTCAGGGGCCGAGGCCTATTACTCGATCGCAAACAAGGTCCTTACTATCACTTAGCCAAATTACTGATGATTTTGTTTCTTTTGCAGGTATTAACTTCGAGGATGATTCTATTTGGGATGTTGTCCCAACGGATAAGGAGCAACCTGTGCATGTCTTGACTTGGGACACACGTGAATGTTATGAGCTTCATCAGACGGGAATTTGTCTTCCCGGCATCCCAAACGTGTAACCTTTCAATTCTGCATATTTTTATTTATTTCTTATTTTTTTATTTTCATGGCAAACATTGAGCCTATTTTGTGAGGGTAAAGCATGGTTATAAGCTTTACTCATTCATGCATTTAGATTGTTGGTTAGGTTAGATGGTGATGATTGAGTTATGGGCTAAGTCCAATCCTTTTCAAGCCCAAGGAAAGAGCAAGCCCAAAGAAAACATCAAGGAGCTGCCACGTGTACGCCATGCATGTTCTTCCACCAGCTTTAATCTCGGCCATTCATTCCACATTCATCCAAGAGCCTGCATATTGCCACCCACATGCCTCATCTCGACTGTCCATCACCCCTACTCATCATCACCTAGGTTATAAATTTCCATGGTTAGACGCATTGGAAGACAACTTTTGACGAGATTAATATATTACTATTTCCCTTCCTTGTGAGGAGATTCCGACTCCGTCGAGGAGCCGCCCCGGATCTTCGAATCCGAGACGAAGTAGAGGACTTCCTTGTTAGTAAGCTCGTGGTGCTTGAGCTAACTCGTAAGTTTTTCCTTTTCAAACTTCCATTGGGAGTTTGAGCGAGGGAAAACCGAACCATTGCCCGCGATCGGTAGATTTTCTTCCAAAATCTAGAATCCGTGAACCTAACGTTAGATAGTTCCCGGATCCGATCAAAGGTCTACATCTCCGTCCCTGTCATTCTTCGTGGGTTGCTAACACGTACTTCCTTTTGCAGGTCGTCTCGTGTCACATGGAATGTAATAATTCCAAAAAGTGGTTTAATGCTATGAAGGAAGAGTTGAAATCTATGGATGACAACAAAGTTTGGGAACTTGTCGAGTTACCGAAGGAAAGAAATGCGTTGGTTGTTAATGGATTTACAAAACCAAACGCGATTCGAAAGGTAACATCAAAAGGTATGAGGCCAGACTTTTCGCCAAAGGTTACACTCAGAAAGACGGCATTGACTATAAAGAGACTTTCTCTCCGGTTTCAAAGAAAGACTCTTTAAGGATAGTTATGGCTTTGGTGGCTCATTATGATTTAGAGCTTCACCAAATGGACGTTAAAACCGCCTTTCTTAATGGAAACTTAGAGGAAGATGTATATATGGATCAACTTTGGGATTTTCCTTTCCAGGAAATGAAAAGATGTTATGTAAGCTAAATAAGTCAATCTATGGATTGAAACAAGCTTCCAAACAATAGTACATTAAATTTAATGATACCATTTTGTCATACGGTTTTATAGAGAACACCGTTGATCGGTGTATCTATATGAAGGTCAGTGGGAGTATGTTTTGTATCCTAGTATTGTATGTTGACGACATTCTTCTTGTTGCGAACAATAAAGGAACGTTATGTGATGTTAAGGATTTTCTCTCAAAGAATTTCGAAATGAAAGATATGGGTGAGGCATCCTATGTGATAGGAATAGAAATATTCCGTGATAGAAAGCAAGGATTGCTAGGATTGTCTCAGAAGGGTTATATCAAGAAAATTCTTGAAAGATTTAGAATGGATAAGTGTTCCGTAGGTGTTGCTCCAATTCAGAAAGGGGACAAATTCAGTTTTATGCAATGTCCGAAAAATGATTTGGAACGTAAAGAAATGGAACTTATTCCATATGCATCAGTAGTAGGAAGCTTAATGTATGCCCAGACATGTACACTGCCGGATATAAGTTTTGCAGTAGGGATGTTGGGCCGTTATTAAAGTAATCTAGGATTGGATCATTGGAAAGCTGCAAATAAAGTACTTAGGTACTTACAAGGAACAAAGGACTTCATGCTCATGTATAGAAAATCGAGTCATCTCGAAGTGATTGGATACTCGGATTCAGATTATGCCGGTTGTGTAGACTCGAGGAAATCTACATTTGGCTACGTGTTCCTATTAGCTGGAGGAGCCATCTCATGGAAAAGTGGAAAGCAGTCTACGATTGCCACTTCCACTATGGAGGCTGAATTTGTAGCTTGTTTTGAAGATACAATTCAAGCATTGAGGCTGCGAAACTTTATTCAGGGTCTGAGCATAGTAGAAAGTATAGAAAGACCACTGAAAATGTATTGTGACAACTCCGCATCTGTATTCTTCTCAAAGAATGACAAGTACTCGAAAGGAGCAAAACATATGGACTTAAAGTACTTGGCAGTCAAAGAAGAAATACAAAAACAAAGGGTGTGCATTGAGCATATAAGTACAAGTTGAATGATAGCTGATCCATTGACAAAAGGATTGCCAACTAAAACCTTTAAAGAACATGTTGTAAAGATGAGTTTAGGTGACAAGTCTATGTGATTATAAAAGTGTAGCTTGTATCTTATAACACTTATGAATTCAATAAAAGGAAATGTTTTGTATGTCAATTTATTATTCATATTATGGGAATGTACAATGATTGGTTATGCATAATATATGAAGGGTTTATAGTGTTCCTCAATTACAGAATTAATGAATTGTATAGTTTGTGATACATGGAAAGAATCATGTTGACATAATTCACATGTGCCTGCCATGATTCGATTATGCAATTCATTATGAAAGGATAACTTGATATAATTCACATTAAAGTACACTATATTAATTGATTGTGAATTCAAGTTATGTCAGCTGAAATTAGCTGAAGCAACTGAAAAGTAATAGCTGGGATATCAATTGATATTAAAGTAAATAACATGGCCCAAGTGGGAGATTATTAGATTATTTTATAATCTATGTAAGTGTGGTCCATGTTAATTAAAGTTTATATTGACTTAATATTAAAGAGCTTAATGTGATGATTGTTAAACATTAAATACATTAAGTTAATTGAGTTATAATTCCCTCACCTTAACCTTATTATATGTACAACATATAGTTGAAGAGATATGAGTGAAAGAACACGAATGAAAGGGCATGTATGGAAAGTTGCCTTTTGTACGGGTGTCTCCTTCAATCACCTAGAGGGAAACTTACAGATTCATTCGAATTAATCGAACTCTCTCTCTCTCGAATACTCTCTCTAAAAGTACGCTATATTTTGTTTCCGGATCATCGAAGAAACGCATTAAAGGAAAGGTCTTAAGGCTGATAAATGGAACTCAACATCTTCATCAAAAGCGTCTTATATCATGGATCAAGGTTGGTATTTTCATTTAATAATAAAGAATGGTTAAATCAATTAGGTTAATGAGAATTAAAGTATTGCAAGCATGTAAATTTGATTAGAATTAAAATATGCTTACACAAGTCGTTCTTTTTCATTCTTCCATCTGCATTAAAAATAAATTAAGCTGATAAAATTTATTTGGATATTTAACATAAAAAAAAACTCTCAACTATAAGGTTAATGATAAATTAAACCTTAAACTAATTTTACTAGTAAAAAAAATTATGAACTATGAGAAATGAACGATATACACCTCACAATCATGTTTTTTGTTAAAAAAATGTCTCTTAGACGTCCGCGTCAACCTGCAGACGTTTGTGTATACACTTTTAAATACAGACGACTGCACTTATATAACGGACATCCACCATTTGCATAGAAGCAAACATCTGAACGTTTAGAGTAGGCGTCTGTGTATTGACTTTAAATAGTAACGGACGAATAACAATATTTTCTGCGCGAATCCTAAATTCTCTACAATTCTAAATCCCTGAACACCATCCACGAATGAAAGAGTAGCAGAAATTAAAGTATTTGAGTGTTGTATATCAAATGGCGTCGATGAGAGGTAATTTCTGGCAGCAATTATTTGTAACAACTTATTATGCAACTTATTCTGTAATTTAACTGATATGTGAATAATTTATTTTTTAAATATAGAAGAAACCAGTGATCAAGAATCTGTTAATTGTGGAATGGAGGTGGAGCCTATTTCGATATTTCAAACCTATGAACTTCGTGCGTTCGATCATGAAGTTGTTATAAAGGCATATTCGATATCAGTATCTCTAGACGATGAACTTTGTTTATTATGTTACTTAGACAATGCACTTCATTCATTATGCGAAAGAGTACATCCACAAACGTTCTTTCAACTTATATAGATGGAGTTGAAAGAATGTTTGCTCTTAACGTGTGGACGTCCGCACTCATACAAAAATGCACGAAATTATATATTTGAAGGCATGAACGTCCTTTTTACCAACGGACTTCCTTCCCGGTGTAATATATAAGGGTGTGGATGTCTGCTATTAACGTTGGACGTCTGCTTTTATGTAAATGCGAAGATGCGAACATCCATCATATAAGTATGGTCACTCACCTTCATGTAAATGGGTATAATTAGACGTCTACGGGTTGGCGTAGAGTCCTCATAGTACAATATTGTCTTCTTTGGGTTGAAAGCCGCATGGTTTTATTCGTGGGTTTAGCAAAAAATGCGTTGTACTAGGTACAAAAGAGAACCCTACTTATAAACCATACATTTTTCATTCTCCCAAGTGATGTGGGATTGTGCACCTCCACTGCTATGGGTTGGACATACATCTGGGTCATCCTTACCTTTACAGGGGGACTGCCATAATCTCACCCGCCCCCGCCCCCCCCCCCCCCCCCCCCCCCCTTAGGGGCCTGATGTTTTTGTCAGCCACACTTCCAGTTAAGCTTTGACTCTGATATCATTTGTAACGTCACTAATCCTCATAGTATAATATTGTCTAGTTTGGGCCGAAACCTATATAGTTTTGTTCTTGGGTTTAGCCCAAAATGTGTTGTACTAGGTAGGGAGGAGAACCTTTCTTATAAACTATGCATTTTTCATTCTCCCAAACGATGTGAGATTTTGCACCCCCACTGCTATGGTTGGAATTGTTGGATTGTATGCATGCCTATAGAGGGGAGGGGGGGGGGGGAGGAATTAGGTGTGTTAACTTTTTCGTGTGATAATTTAATCTCTAACTCTAAGTGATTTATACCGAATATTAAATCAAACAATGAGAAATATAAAGGAAGAGTTAGAGAGATGACACTAATTGTTCATGCAGTTCAGCAACTCTGGCATACGTTCGCGCTCCAAGTTTCCTACTTGGAGATCCTTAATCACCCAACTTCCCTAGTTCGTGATGATTGACTTCACGAGTGTCAACCAAACCTTTAGAAGCTATTCTTAGGGCATCACCCTCTGGATTGATCTTTACGAGTGTCAATCTAGCATTTGACTGTTGTGGGCCGTCACCCTTTGTTTTCCAATTGTGTACAAATTTGAGGAAGCTAAAATACAAGTTAGAACCTAACTCTCACATAAACAATATCAAGTTTAGGGATGAGAGAGTTAGGCTTACGCACTCATTTAGTGAAGAGAGATATCGAGTGTAAAATTTTTCAGAGCTTCGCTTTGATTTTTCTTCCTTAAATTGAGCTTTAGAGTGTCTTCTAAATATAAACTCTGCTCGACCGGTCGACCACCTCCATTTTGGTCGACCGCCATCTGACCGTTGGAAACTAACTGTTGCATCATAAAGTCTAACCAGTAGACCGCCTCTATCTTATCGGTTGATCACCTTTTCAAATTTCAGAAGTTTTGCTCGACTCTGTCCATTTTGTGATCGATCAAAAGTGTCGCGCTCGACCGCCTTCCTTAGCCGATGAAAAACTGAGTTATTTGTCCATTTTTCACTTGACAGTCTCTTTCAAATGGTCAACCGCTTTTCAGCAGTCTGGAATTCGCGAGCTCTTTGTAGAATTTGCGGCCGATCATCCACAGTAAACTGCTCGATCGCTTTTCTGTTTTATCCCTTTCTTCAGCCAACTGGTCGATCAAATCTCCACTGTTAATCGACCTGTACTCCGTGTTTTCCACATTTTGAATTGTTTAAGTTCCAAAACTTAACCAATAGCTACATGGACTTAAACCAACATGTTAGTGCACATAAATACCCTTGTTAAAGAGTATATCCAATAAAGATCAATATATATATAAAAGAATAAAACAATTAAGCATAATCACACAATAAACAACTTATAATTTCAATTAAAACATTCATCATCAAAATAATTAAGGCTAATGACTCTTAGACTAACAATTTCCCTTTTTTTATGATGAAAATATATTATAAGTTGTTTATTCCTAAGTCTAAGCATGTGCATATAGTATTGCATAATTTGATCTCTCCCCTTTAGTTTATGCAATATCTCTAACTTTTAATTTTATGCAAACGTCTTATTTTTACAACTTATATAAATCTCTCCCCCTTTGTCAAAATAACAAAAAAAACAATGGGGAGGATTAAACAAAGTTATAAAGAATTTCTCCCCCTTTGTCATTATTTAAATCATAGAAATAATTGGAGGGAGACAATCACATACAAAAATTATTCATAAAAAATATTCAATATGTTTTCTCCCCCTTCATCAATATGCAAAATCAAATCAATGGGATATCCAAAACATTAAAAAAAAAACAATTTAAGCAAATTAACACTCCCCTTTTTACATTAAACATACATAATAATTGGGGGTTCAACCATCAAAACAAAACAATTATATTTACTCCCCTATTTCAATAATCAAATTCAACTCAATGGGGAACTTAAAAAGATATTAAAATCAAATAGCCAACAACAAATCAATATATACAATTTATGATATCAATTGTTGGATTGACAAAATTTAAACCAAAATAGACTAATCGAAGAATTAGCTCAATTGAATGATTAAAAAAAAAATTCAATCAATGATACCAAAAGAATATGCAAATAAAGAGAATAAAATTTTAGCCTATATGTATAAAATCCATTATATTCAAATCAAGAGTATAATTTGTTAAACAATTTAGACAAACTAATTGCGTACTCTTTATTCAAAAGAGAAAAATATCTATGTGCTTTTCTTAGACACCCAAATCTTTTTTGTTCTTTTAATCTTATGAGTCGTTCCTTTAAGAACTCAAACCAATTTAGAACGAACTCTTTTATCATTCAATTTTAATGGGCAACTAAAAAATTTATGTCCTAAACAATTGCAAGAATTGCAAGTTGTAAGACTAATAAAGAAATTATTATAATTCTTCTTTTTAGCAAATGGTTGATAGCCAATTCCGGCTTTTTCAAATGTGACCCTTTGCTTTCCTAAAAGCATGCTCAAATTTTTACTATCATTAGTGAATTTCAAAATAATAGAGTCTAAATCATTATTTTTTACTTTTAATTCACTAATATCATCCTCAAGAGATTTAATAGTAGCACTAGAAATCTCAAACATGCTTTTCAATTCAACAATTTGATTTTCAAAAGATTTAGTAATCTCAACATGCTTTTCAATCAAATTGTCATTCTCATTTTTCAACAAATTATATTTATATTTAAGAACATTAAATTTATCAAGCAATTCATTAAAGGCATTTAACAACTCATCATTATCATCAATATCACTATCTAAATCGCTAGATGAGTTATGTACCTTGTTCTCTTTGGCCATGAAGCAAAAATTGGAGACTTCTTCAATCTCGGAAGAAGAACTCTCATCGCTATTATCCAATGTGGCCTTGAATGCTTTCTTCTTGAAATCATTTGATTTCTTCTTTGCTTTTAGGCACTCATAAGTTGTGTGTCCCGGTTTCCCGCACCCAAAGCAAACTATTACCTTCTCCCATTTTTCTTTCTTTTGTTGCATGTACTTGTTGAACTTCCAAGTTATAAATTTGATATCTTCATCTTCATCCTCTTCCTCGGAATCTACTTGAGTGCTTGAGGGGGCTTTGAAGGCTATGTCCCTGGGTTTGAAGATTTCTTTCTTTTTTTGCTCCTCCTTCTCGTTGCTCATCAACGCGAGATCTCATGCGTCATTAGGGAACTGATGAGTTTCTCTATCTTTAAAACCTTGAGATAACGTGCCTCTTGGATAGCGGTCACTTTAAGTTGTCACACTCTTGGTAGACACCTAAGAATCTTTCTCACCAACTCTTTGTTGGGATAAACTTTACCAAACACTTTCAAACTATTAGTAAGGTTAGTAAAACGAGTAAACATACAACTAATAGTTTCATCCTCATCCATACAAAATAATTTATATTCATGGATAAGCATACTTAATTTATTTTCTTTAACTTGGTTTGTACCCTCATGTGTGACTTCAAGCAATTTCTAAATATCAAGGGCACTATCACATGTTTGAACTCTATTATCACGATTTAGAGCACAATATAACATGTTAATTGCCTTAGCATTTATGATCAATTTTTGTTTATCTAAATCATTAAGCTGAATAGGCAATTCAAGAATATCTATACCATTTTCACTTTTAATTGGAAGATATGGTTCATTTTCAATTATATTCCATAAATCGTAATCTATAGATTGTATATATACTCTCATCCTAGACTTCCAATATACATAATTATTACCATCAAAATATGGAGGTCTAACTAAAGATTGTTATTCAACTTGCATATTGAAGGCCATAGCAATTTATACAACAAATGAATTCAAACAATTTATGTAAGAAAATTTCAATAAGACAAATAATCCAATAGATGCAAATTTATCCAAATAAACACGATATCACACAAAAGTTTTATTAACCTCGCTCTGAGGTGAATAAAAGTTTTCATAGCAATTTATCCATTTTTGAGGTTCAAGTTGTTTAGTTGCTCTTTATATATTTCTTTTGCATAAATACAAGATTCCATATTATCTATAACCTCAATCATATTGCAAGTTTTTATTTCAACTGTGCTTGAAAATTACGGTAGATATTAAATTTAACTTTTTCATCATTTACCCTCGAAGTTAATTCACCAAGTTGCACATCAATTAGTGCTTGTCCATTAGCTAAGAACGGTCTTCCAAGGATTGATGGCATTTCGTGATCTACCTCAATATCCAAGACAACAAAATCAGCAGGGAATATGAATTTTTCCACTTTGATTAGCACATCTTCTATGACACTGCGAAGGTAGGTTAATGACCTATAAGCTAATTGTAGTGTAATTAAGGTTGGCTTGACTTCTCCCTATCCGAGTTTTAAAGGTATTAAATTAATTGATGCTTCCAAATCGCTCAAGGCTTTGTCGAATGGTGAGTTCCCAATGGTGCATGGTATGGTAAAACTTCCAGGGTCCCTTATCTTTTGAGGAAGTTTCATTTGCAAAATGGCACTGCATTTCTTAGTTAACATGATAGTCTCGAATTCTTTAAGTTTTCTCTTCTTTGACATTACCTCCTTCACGAATTTGGCATAATTTGACATTTGTTCAAGTGCTTCAGCAAAAGGGACGTTGATGTGATCTTTTTAAAAATTTCATGAAACTTTTGGAATTCATTATCAATTTTCTTTTTTTGAAATCGTTGTGGGAGGGTTGTTTGGGAATCAAATCAATTTGGGTTTAGTAGCCTCCTTATTGGACTCATCTTCCTTTCTAGTCAAAATTTCTTCGTGATGTTCATCTCTTCTCCTTGGCAATTGTAGTTCTTTTCCGCTTCGGAGGGTTAATACATTGCATTGCTCTTTTGGATTTTTTCAGTATTACTCAGAAATGCTCATTTATTTGGATTGTTTAAAGCACTAGCTAATTGTCCAATTTGGGTTTCTAGAGCCTTGATAGATGCTGAATAGATCTTCAAGAGAGGGTTTCTTTTCATTTTCTTGATGAAAGCTAGGGGGCGGAATTTGAGGATTTTGAATGTTTTTATGGTTTGCATAACTAAGGTTCTCATGATTTCTAAGCCCTAATGATAATAGTGAGGCAAATTATTATTTCTAAAATTGTTATAACTTCTATTATTTACGTATTGAACTTTCCTCAGCTACCATATATGATCCACTAGAATTTGATGATGTTTCTCCTCCCTTAATCCTCCTTTTGCTATCAGATTTGCAATGTGATGTGTTAATGATGACGTTTGTGCGGTGAGGACTATAATGGGGTCAACCTCCAAGCATCCTGTACTTTTCTTATGTTGGATCTATCATTGGGCCATTGGCATGTGTTTGAGGCCATATCTTCGAGGTAAGCATATGCATCTTCAATAGTTCTGCCCATGAGTGATCCTCCATTTGTGGCGTCAACAATTGTCTAGTTTGTCCATTCATTTGTTATAGATTATTTGAATTTGTAGATAGTCCGAAAAACTGTGTTGTAGGCACCTCCGAAGTAAATCTTGGAATCTTTCCCAACATTCATATAAGAGTTCAAAATCAAGTTGTTTAAATTGCCTAATGTCATTCATAATTTGGTCAGTTTTTGCATGTGAGTAATACTTATCTTGGAACTTTTCTATCATTTCTTCCCACATTGTGATACTACCTGGTCGTAGACTTTGCAACCAAACCCTAGCTCTATCTCTTAGGGAAAAAGGGAATAGTCTTAATTTAATAGCGTCACTAGAGACGCCATTCATTTTAACTGTATCTCTTATTTCATCAAACACGACTAAATGAATATTAAGATCTTCAATTGAAGATCCCTCAAATTGATTTTGTTGAACCATGTTAATCAAAGTGAGTTTTAATTCAAAATGATTTGCATGAATAGCAGGACAAGTAATACCAAGCAAGTTATTAGTTACCACCAGTTTAAAGTAGTCTCTGATTGCTCACCTGAGAATTTTTTGATTTCTTTCTTGTTCAGTTATATTTTCACCCTCTTCAATTTTTAGTCTCTTGATTTCACGTAGTGTCTTTTCAATTTCTAGATCAAAGAGAACTAATTGCAGTTCTTTGCCACAATGCATAAATTGCAAAATAAAATAAAAGTGAAGATCAAATGAAAAAAAATCCAAATTAAAATATGAATAAAATTTTCAACAATATTAGCAAAATTATAAACTAAAATATTCCCCAGCAATGAAGCCAAAAATTTGTACGAAAATATTCGTGATAAAATAATACAAGTTTACAGTGTTAAGATTTATAGTATAATGATGAATATGGTTACCCAATCCACATAGAATATGTAATTTATTAATTTTACTAAATACTACTCCAATTAATTCTAACTTTATAGAGATAGTTAAAAATTTAATTTTATTTTGAAGACTAAAATAAAATAAATTATTAAATAAAACAAATCACTAATGGAAAGCCTATAATTCAAAAAAGATCTAGAGGATTGATTTCACAAATATTTGTCATATTATTTATTAGATTCAATATTATATAATTGAACAACTATTTATAAATCGAAAACCCTAATTTGTTAAACTTTCTTCTCTCGAGTGCTGACTAACCTTAATTCTTAAAATCACGATTTCAATATCTTTATAAAAATCATTTTTTTAGTCATTCAATAAAGTTTCATGGTTTTGTAATTGATTTCGTAAAACCCTAAAACTCTCTATAATTGTTAAACCTTTATGTTGTAATATTCAAATTGTATTTAGAATTACCTCTCCCGAGTGTCAAACCTCAAATATAAAATCATTCAATAAGTGGCAAACAAATTGAAAGCATAAAGAACAAAATATCACAAATAAATAATTTATCCAACCAACAAAATATTCAATCAGTCAAAAAAATACTTCAAATAAACGATTCATCTCTCTTCTAGAAAGAGAGATTTAGTTCAACATTATCAAAAGAAAAACATTGAAAAACTTGCAGATCATAAGAAAATCAAAGATAAGAAATAAGTAGAAGAAAAAATTCGTCTTTGGATGTCACTATAATGGTGTAATCCGTGTGTTGTTCTCCTCGTCCGATGTTGAAAATTCTCTCCGATCACTCTCCAAAACTCATCTCAAGGTTGCTGAATGTCCCCCCTTTCATCAGGTTATTTAGTATTTATAGAGCCTCAATTAGAGTTTCCAAAATCTTTGAAAGAAACTTTCAAAACGTCTGGGATTTTGTAATTTCAGAAAGTGAATCTGGTCTTGGGCTACGACTTAGATATCTAGAGCCACAGCTAGGGGTTTGATTTTTATGCTTGGGCCGCTGTTGGATATCCAAGCCATGGCTCGAGGTCTACTTGTGTGGCTGGGCCGCATCTCAGCATTCTTGAGCCACAACCTAGCACCTGCTACTTGACACCAATTTTTTCCTTTTTTTCTCGACTTAAACTTCCATGTTTTGTTGTTTTCCATCTTCATTTGAACTATTTGATTATTTATTTGCATAATAACTCAATATATGTTAAAATTACCAAAAACTCGAGAATAAGCATCGAACTTTACTTAGAATTATGATAATAACTCTAATTTTCATAGAGTTATCAGCGGATGGATGAAACAACGCTCATATGGAAATGTTTTTCTCATTAGTTGTAACATCCCGATATTTTAAGTTGGATAATTATCGAGATATTACCAAGGGCGTTCGGAGCGTTAAGCCTAAGAGTGATTTCAGTAATGTTTTTCACTGTATACGTGATGTAATCAAAGTGTTGGAGTTATGAGGATGTTGCATCGCGTATTTATACGTGTCATTTTGTGACGTGTATTGTGGGAAGAATGTTGTGGGGTAAGAATTAAGTGTGGAAAGATGAAGAAAGTGAGAATTTTTTTAGTGTCAGGATGAGTCTGTGGATGATGCGGACGAGAAGCATGGCGTTCGCATAGAATTTTTTCAAGTCTGGACAGTTTCGGATGACACGTTGCGGACGATGCATACGAGAAGAGTGGCGTCCGCATCGACTCTGTACTACTCTGGAATGTTCGGACGCGTGGTCCGGATGATGCGGACGCTAGAAGTAGCGTCTGCAACGACTCTATCCAAATTTTGGGACAATTCGGACGATACATGCAGACAATACGAACGCTGACTGGCGTCCGGAATTGGACTGCGGACGGTATGGACAAAGGTGAGGACGTCGATTTCCATCCGAAGTCAGATTTTAGCCTACAGATTCTGGTCTTACGGATGACTGCGGACGTGAAGCTTACGTCCGTACCTGTCCGACTCATCGCAGATCTGCGATAAAAGAGATTTAAAACAGAACGAAAGTGATGTCCAACCATTTAATTGCCACCTCTCGACATGAAATCGCACAACCAGACTAACTAACAGTGATTTGTTCACTGCCAACCCCTGCAGGACGTACGGGTTATCTCCTGGGGGCTGGGTTTATCTCCAGCTTCTTCATCTTCTTCTCTTTCATTCTAGAGCTTGGGGATTTTCTGTTGCTAGGGTGTGGAGAAGAGGAAGGAGCTGTAGTTCGTGAAGAGTCATCAATGGAAGGTAAGGAAAGGGGTCATCTTGGCCATTTGGAGGCCCTACACCTAAGTATACGTTGTGTTGAGTGTTCTATTCCATTGTATGATTCTAAAATTTTTATAGTCGTCTTTGGTTTTACTGTGTGCCATAACTCCCATGCTTTCCTCTTAGTGCTTTACTAGTTGTTGCATAGTTCTATCATGATAAATGTGAAAGTACTGGTTAAGCTTGAATGAACCAAAGGAATGACGTTTAAAATGGATGAGAAGTAGGAGTGAGTCCTTGATGGATTTCTTGTGATGACAGGGATTTTGTTTGTGGACTATAGAATTATTTGTTTCTGTTGTGGTTGAGAGATTGACATGGGTGTAGTTCATGGTGTTCAACCTATTTATAATCGTCTTCAAATAGCATGATCTATGGTTGTACTTCTCTACTGTAACCACATTTAGTAGTTCTATTTCTTTGTTATAAGAAAATGTTCGCCATATTTCTACTATCATAACTCGTAGATATTGTCAAAGGTATAAAGGATGGTTCCGCTAAGTCCATTTCTACATTTGTATATTTTCGATGCATATTCCTTGTCTTGCAGGTTATTGCTCACTACTGGATTTGTTCGTTTACAAGCATGTTTACCGCTGTGTTCCTTTAGTAGTTAAAAAGCATGTTCTATGTTTGAATTGGTTTCTTTACTCACAGAATTTTTTAAATCACATAATCTGTAGTCTATCTCGTTCATAATATTTCGATGATTTTTTTGATCCATTATGTCACTTATCAAAATCGAAGTATGACCCACTGTTGTTTTTTATCTATTATGTTGCTACTATTATCATTATCAAAGCATGATCCGTTAATTGTTTGGATCTATTATTCATTGCTGTCATTAGTCGATAAAAAGCATGCTTCACTATTTAAATTGAAAATGCCCGTTGCCATTTTAGTTGCTCAAAGTATGTCCCATAGCGTTATGTAGTTGAATATCACTGCTGTTCTGTTAGCTAGTCGAATGTAGGGTTAGTAATTATTCTCTATTGCGTTATTTGTTGTTTAAAGAGCATGATTAGTAGCCCGCTTATACTGCCATGTCCATCATTTAAAAGCATGCCACCTTGTCCAGTTTTTGACGCTTTACTAGTGCTTATTTACGTTTAAGAAGCATGCCTCACTATCTATTATTCGCCATCGTCTATGATCGATAAAATGTATGTTCGTCATTCTGTTTCAAATGCTTTACTGCTGTAGATAACTGACAATATACTCGTTCGTTGTTCTGTTTTCCAAATTTCGTTGCTATATTCACGATCGTTAAATTGCATGTTTCCCTATTCTTCTTTGTGATTTTTATGTTGTTTATTCCTCTCTAAGGAGCACAATTCGTTGTGTTATTTTCGTTGTTATCGTTCTCTGCTCACTTTTATTTAACATCATGATTTCGTTTAATAGCATGATTTTGTTTAATGATATGAGTTCGTCTAATAGCATGATTTGTTTTAATAGCATGACTTCGCTTAATAGCATGATTTGGTTTTGTAGCATGATTTTATTTAATAGTATGATTTCATTTAATAGCTTAACTTGTTCAATAGCACGACTTAGTTGTATCATGATTTTGTTTTATAGCATGATTCCACTTAATAGCGGGATTTCGTTATTAGTATAATTTTGTTATGATTATGATTTCGTCAATAGCATAAGTTCGTTTAATAAGATGGTCTCACTTAATGGCATGATCTCGTTAAATAACGTGATTTCGTTAATAGTCTATTATTCACTTTATTTAGTTTTGATGATGAAGCATGCCAATGAATTCCATTGTTTCTTATGCATAGTTAAATTATGCAAGTTGGATAATTATACTTAGTTAATTTCAACTTAGTTGTTGGCATGCTATCATAGCATTCTATTCCTTGCTCCTCTTATGTGTTATACTATGCTATTTTATTGTGAATTATTAAAGTATCGTTGTTTGGTAGTCACGTATGTGCTAGTGTAGATAGAAGTGTCTCATGCATGTACGATAATAGAAACAACTAGGGGGTACCAACTTGGGATGGTACCTATACGGTTTAGTGAGGAAAAAGACATAAAAGAAAACAAAGAAGAACGAAGGGAGTTGGGGGGGGGGGGGTAAGTACGGATTAGTTAAGTAGATAGGAATTAAATGACGTTACCCTTTCCGGGGCTGCGAGACTGTCTATCCTAGGTAACTAAAGCTGACAAAGATCTACTCTCCCGCCACGAATTCTTCCAATCTCCAGCTCAATGCACGAATAACGAACAAAAAATATGTAATTAAATGACGTTACCCTTTCCGGGGCTGCGAGACTGTCTATCCTAGGTAACTAAAGCTGACAAAGATCTACTTTCCCGCCACGGATTCTTCCAATCTCCAGCTCAATGCACGAATAACGAACAAAAAATATGTAAGAAAAGATTGGTCTGGGTGGCCCCCATTCCAAAGAAACTAAAGAGAGACATATGCATTTGTTTTCCCCCATTTCCTTACAGGTTAAAAGCTCATGTCCTTACTTGTGGTGTAGGTACTATGACGAACAGATAATGAAAGACACATGAACTAAGAATGACGAACAAATAATGAAGCAAAGATGAAGGATTTGCGCGGACGAGATCGGGACTGGCCAGGCTAAGGGTAAAATGAGGAACGGTTGTACAAATGTTAAGTTTTATTAAATTGTATTAAGTTGTTTTAGTTCTATTTTAGACGATTTACGCTTCCGCAAGATTTTAAATAGATGATTATATTTTACTATTTTCGCTTCCGTACAATTTGTCAAAGGGTTCTTCATAACGAGTTTTAAGAAAAGAGTTAGTAGTGACCCGATTAGACGCACTCTGATAGGTTTTGTTTTAAAAAGAAAATTTTCAAATTTTAACACATTTTCAAGGATTTACAAAAATCTGGGTCGTTACATTAGTACTTTGGTTGTATTGATATTGTAACATTTCTTGATTTTTCATCAAACACAATACATCCAACAAACAGACATGTTGTAATTATAATTAGTATTTCCAGCTATGCAATGAAACTATTGATTAAAAAAGAGATGCAAATATCATATTTTTCTAAATTTATATTTCAATGACCAATTTTGAGTTAATTAGTCTAGTTAACAATGACATTTATCTAAAATAACTAGGTAGATAATAAAAAAACTTACTTGAAATGATGAGTGTTAGTTGAGCAATTTACTTTTACAAATGAAACTTTCATCTCAACATTTATACAAATAGATAGAGTGCATTTGAAGGTAGAGTGACAAATGAGCTAGCCGAGTCGAGCCTGAAAAAGTTTGGCTCACCGAGCTTAACAAGTGAAGCGAGTTGAGCCTAATGAGCTTAGCGAGCTTAACGAGCCCAGCCTAACGAGCTCGCCCAAAAAAAAATTCAATCCGAACCAGCTCACGAGCCATGAGTTAAACAAGCCGAGTTAGGCTGGGCTCGCTAGCGTACCAAGCCAGCCCACTTATTTAACATCTCTACCTAAATTCTTTAAGGATTTTTTTTACAATTTAAGCATAATTTTAATCTCAAAATTTTACTAGGAGGAAAGATTATTAAAAAATGTGGAAAATCCCTAAACCTATACACTCTTGGAATCCAGGTAAGTAAAAAACAAGTTTTTCAACGTTTTGGCCATATACTCTACATCACAAGTCGTGTATTATTTTCTTTATACTTATTTTATTATTTAATTATGATATTTTACTTGGTCACACATAGTTAGATGTTGACTTAGGAAATTTAAAAGATAAAATTTGTAGGACATTATATATACGAGTATAAATGCATGAATATGACGAAATTGACAAAAAACATGATACAAGATGGCTGATGAAAACTAATGAGGGTGAGAAATTGCTGGTTTTCTAAAAGCCAGAACACATGGTGGTTATGAGATGACTAATGATAGTTTGAATGCATGGTAATATTTGAAAATGAGTTCCAACTAACACGTAATTTTAAGCATGAAAATTTGGTAATGTATGGAATTAGTTCACATATGCATTGTTTTTAGTTACTGAGTTTATCTCACCCTTAGTTTTGTGATGTAGGTGAATTTTTATCAGAAGAGGAATTGATGCTAATCGAAGATCTTCTAGCGGTAGACGAATATATAGAAGAGGTTGTTGATAACATCATATTTTAGTTAGTGGATTAAATCTAAGTTTTTGCTATAGTATTGGTATCATTTAGTAAATTAAGGATATGTTATCTCGTTAGTATTTGGAATTTTCAATAAAAATTGTTTTAATATTTGGAATAATAAAGTTTGAAAATTATTTCCTATTTAATTTCAAGTCTGAATGCATAATAAGGTTGAAAAATGAGTTCCAACCAGCACGAAATTTTAAGCATGAAAATTTGGTAATGTATGGAATTAGTTCACATATGCATGTATTTTTACTTTCTGAGTTTATTTCACCTTTAGTTTTGTGATGTTAGTGAATTTTTATCAAAAGAGAAACTGTAACTGATCGAAAATCTTCCAAAGGAAAAAGAACACACATAAGAGGATGTTGAGAATATCATATTTCAGTCAGAGGATTAAATCTAAGTTTTGCTATAGTATTTGTATCATTTAGTAAATTAAGGATATTTTATCTCATTAGTATTTGAAATTTTTAATAAAAATTGTTTTGATGTTTGGAATAATAAAGTTTGAAAATTATTTTGTATTTAATTTTGTTATCTAATGAATTTTTGAATAATTTTTGTTTAGAATTTAATTTTATTTGATGAATGTATTTTAATTTGACTAACATTGATTTATAATAATTATAGTTATTTTTCTTAAATGTTTCCACCTTAATTAGTGATTTTATTATTTTCAAAATTTTACAAAATTTTGTAATTTAGAGTTTTTAATGATCTAATCAAACCTAAAATGTTAATCAATTTTGGGAAATTTTTTACGATTTAAAATTTGAGGAAAATGAATTTAGGGTCTTACATGCTCACTCTTAACATGCGGATGCCCGTACTTATACAAAAACGCACAAAATTATATATTTGAAAGCGCAAACGTCTTTCCTATTAATGAATGTCCTTCCTAGTGTAATATATAAGGGTACATATGTTCAATATTAATGTCCGACGTCTGCTTTTATGTAAATACGAAGATGCAGATATTCGTCATATAAGTACGGTTGTTCGCCTTCATGTAAAGGGGTGTAATTGGACTTCTGCGGTTGGCACCGACGTCCGAGACACGTTTTTTAAACAAAAAATGTGATTGCAATATTTTCTCATTTATTTCCCATAATTTATGGTTTTATTTATTAGCAAAATTAGTTTAAGGTTTGAATTATCACTAACTCTATAGTTTTAGGATTTTTTTTTTATTAATTATCCAATTTATTTTAAGGCACACACTATAATTCTCTTGTCATGTGTTGGACGAATTGCACTATAATTCTCTTGTCATGTGTTAGATTTTATTGGCTTCGGATTCGATGTTTAAAAACTTGAATCCGAGTGAAATTTCTGGTTTATATTGGTAGAATAGGTGTTTATGCAGGGTTATTAGTCGTTAGAAGTTGAAAACGGAGTGTTTTTCCTCTGGAGTTACTATTCATTTAGTCTACCAGAGTTACTGCTCATGCCAGAGTTATTGTTCACCGATATTGTTCTTGAAGTTATTGTTCATGGTCGACTGAAAAATGGGTAGATTGCCTTGAATTTTTGTAGTCGACCAAAAATAGGGTCGATCGCCCTGGAATTGCCATTGATTGACAAAAAATGTTCTTGGTCGACCACACTATGCCAAATCACATATTGTGAGTCGTCGTCGGTTGAGTTCCTAGACTTGACATAGGACCCTTCCACCTATTTGTGACTCATGGTTGCAAATTCTTGTCCATTGACAAGTTTTAGGCTCAGTTTGGTTTGTGGTCTTCGAGACGGATTTTCCACTAAAGTCATACTCGGTTGACTACAGATGATTCCTCGCTACCGTTGAGTCTTAGATAGTTGCGAGTGTGATGTATGGACCATTGTGAAGTCTCGGTTGACCCTCGATGTGTTCTGTCGACACTAGATGGTCACAGTTGACTGTGTTGAGTCTGTTTGAAGATGTAAAGTCCCGGTTGACCCTCAACGTGTCCCGTCGACAATAGATTGTTCCGGTTGACTAATGTTGAGTCTGGTCAAGACTGTGAGGTCCCGATTGACCTTCGTTTTGTCTCGATGACTGTTGAGTGGTCTTGATTAACCACTATGATGCCTTGTTGACCATGGTTGGGTTCTATTGGCTTCAACTATGTTTTCTTGACTACAGAGCGGATAGGGTCGAATGTGTTGTGTTCCGCCTTTCATCACTGTGTCTTGTCAACCTGTTGGACTTGCAGGAAGTCTATTGGGGGTGCCGGGTCGACCATGGTTGTGTTTGGTAGACTGCACCGTTTGGTTTCTTGTAGTTGGGTTTAGCCAACTCCATTCGGCTCTGGGAGGATATGTGCATATGTGTTGAGAGTATAAAGCCTCTTAATATTTTAGGTACTCTAGTGCCAAAGCATCACGAGGCTATCTCGTGCAACCTTCTGCTGCGTGAATGTTGATTGTTTGCACATACGAAAAGGGAGATGGGGCATTGGTGACATTCCGTTGGGTTTCGAGACCTGAAAGTCAGAAATTGAGATGAGAAGGTGATGACGCTTCATTGGGTTTCAAGCCCCAGAACCTGGCCATGGTTTAGTCACACGGATTGAAAGTTGTCAGTCGCTGAGGTTTGCCTGTCCTAATACCGTTCCATATGACGGGTGGCCTAACGGCTCGTAGCTCCGCTTGTCAGCAATTCTCATCAATTTGGAACCTATAGGCATTTTAGTTCATAAGCAATTCTACAGCGAGCACCCTTATCCATTCTGTATTGATCGTACGAGTGTGTCGCCTCGTAGCTCCGCTTGTCAGCAACCCGGGTGACTTACTGGATCTCTGGATCGCCGTAATTTGTATTTTCCTCTGCCTCATGAGGTGTTGACACCGACGGGTGTCCACCTATTCTATGCTAAGTGCCGGATGGGTCATTGTGTGACCATCCCTTTTCACAGATAACGATTTTCATACATAAAATGATGTTGGCATATTTTGCGATATAGCTGTTTATGTATATAACGAATTTTTGATAAAGCCACATCGAGGGGCATGGGCCGATTTGATAAAATGATAAAAAAGTTTTGAAATGATTTAAATCCATGTATGATAAATGGGAAGCATGAAATAGTTTCCGAAAAGATGAGAAAAACGGTTTTTGAAAAGATGAGGAAAACGATTTTGGCATGCATTGCATTTAGTATCGACTTCCCAAATGAGTTTGTCACTCACCCCTTAGACTATATTTTTTCCCCATGTTAGGGTGTAGGCTTGGTGCATAGGATTGCATGTGTTGTTGTGGGACAGTTTTGGTGTCCCCTAGTGGTGTCTCGATTTTCTAGTGGATTGATGGATATTCGTCGGTTCAATCCTTTCGTATCGGGTACATTTGGGGTTTTTAGTTTTGGTGTTGTTTGATTTAATTGTTGCACAGTATGTTTATTTGTTTATACTATAATGCCTCTAGTTGATCACTCTATGGACTTCAACCCATGTGATTTGGGTTTGAGCTTGATATTTTTTTCTTAAGTCTTTTGCTTCTTTTACCCCTTAGGTTGGGTAACCGGGTTCTTGAAGATAACCGAGTTGCCTGACCCGATGGTTCTATTATGCTCGCCATTGGGTCATGATAAAATTTTATGGTATCAAAACATGGTTTCACATTTCATGGCAGTGATCACTTGAGAAATTGATAGTGTAATAATGTGTCAGTCATGTGTTTATTGTGGATGGAATTGTCCAACACCCAGTTAAGTTTTTGAATGAGTTAAGATGCTACTAGGAATACATCTTGGGATTGTCTGTTTGATGACGATCTTGTCGTTTCCAATCTACATGAGTGCTGGGTATGCTCCATGGAATGTCAAGAGAAATTCGTTTGGATTACGAGTCGTGAACTCGCCTGTGTTCTTTCTTATGTGTGGACCTATGTGGTTTGGAATTTTGAATCATAAGCCACGATTTGCGATCGTTTTGGCTTGTATCTTTGTGTGGGCATGTGTGAGTCTGAGTTTAAGTCTTTTGCTTTAGATGCTATTCACGTCTCTGTTCCTTGTGGGTTTCTGAGTTTGTCTTGTTTGTTGGGAACTCGTTAGTCCGGGTTAGGACTTCGATTTGTGTTCTCTCAATAGGTTACGTGTAGTATCCATTCTCGTTGTTTAGAGACTGTTGACTAAAGTCTCTGAGTTAGCTTTATTCCTGTGCTTTCCTGCGTTAATGTAGACCTCTGCGTAGGTTGTTAGAATTACTTGGTCTGGGAACTGTAGTCGTTCGATGGGTTTTTCAAAGACTACAATGGAGGCTTCCTTGACCAAGGCTCGTTTTGTTTTCGCTTAGAAATGAGTTGTGTTGTCATGATGGTCACATGCTCGCTTTCTATGACTGTCGCGTCCGCTCTGTAAGTTACAATCTGACTGATAGGACAACAAAACTTCTGGTTAGTTAGAATCCAAGTGTTCACTTTGAAATCGTTCCCTAGATTCGTCTTGCCATAGGGTCCTTGTGCCTTGGATATGTCAGAGGATCTTAATGTCTCAATCCTTGTGCCATTTGTTCAACTTGAATACCGTTTGATTTCGATGATCGCCTCCTATCATTTTCGTTGTTTTTCCTCTAGTGTCGGTTGTATTGGTGGTTGTGAGAAACCCATGGATACTTGACGCTATCGTTCTCATGCAAAGAGCTTTCCGATGCTCTTAGTTTCGATTCGTTTCGGTCCATGTCAGTTTTTTTGTGTTCTGAACCGTTCCTCTACTAGGGCAGTGTGTTTCAGATGCATTTTTGTATAGGTGGTGCTGTCACATGGGTCACGCGCTCATTCTTTGTAAGCACCACACTTGTCTTGTTCGAGAAGTCTAATGAATGGGATAGAGATGTTCCTGTTCAGATGTGTTCTAAATTGCTAGTTTTGTTCGAGAAGCCTAGCAGATGGGACAGTGATGTTCCTAGTCGGACATATTATGAATCGTTTGTCTTGAAAAATTTTTCCTTGACTTCTTTAATGTATCTTAGGATTTCTACGCCTTGGTATATGGGGATCATAGTGGTTTGATCCTGCTCTTTATTGGTTGTTCGGGGAGACTTTTCGGTTTAGTTACACTGTGTTCTTCGTCTCTGTTGTTCTTTCCTCGTGTTGAGTGCATCAGTGGGCTGTGAAAACCCATTGATACTCAATATTGTTGTTTTTCGTGTTGAGATCGTTCTGGCATTCGTGGGTCTCAGGTCGTTTCAGTCGATGTCAGTTTCTTATGCTCTAGGTCATTCCTTCCGTAGGACGGTGTGTTTTGAGTCATTCTAAGATCTCTCGTGGGGCCCCCACTTGGTAAGATCTCGTAGTTTGTGGATGGTGGAACATCGTTTTCTTTCCCCTGGGTTACACGTCGTATCAGTCACTTCCTTCTTGGGAGTGGTGTGGGTGGTCGCTGGAGTTGAAGCCAGGTGGTGATTTCTACTAGTTAATTGAGTGGTGTTATCGTTGGGCTAGATTCCATGTTGTCGGTTGACTGGGAACGTGGGTTGCACTTCCCAATGGACTAGCAACGTGACCCTCAACTAGGGAATCTAGTTCTTCGGTGGCTTACTTCCAACCTCTGCGTTGACCTTGCCCATGTTGTTCAGAAGGTCTATGTCAGATTTGGAAAATTTGAAATTTCGGATGTGGAGTTGTTTCTTGCAAGGGTTGTTCGCGTGTTGGCAACCTCGTGGTGGGAGCTCTATTTCGCTCGTTCCGTTGACCCTCCTATGTTGTGACAGGTGTTGGTGTCTCTTTAGGCTCTGCCACGTTGTTTGCTAGAGCTTGTCCCTTTTTGAGTGGGGATTGGGTGTGCTTTTCCTTGGAGGAGTGGTTTCTCGGGTTGTTTGGGTTCAGCGACTTGATGTTTTGCTCCTTGTTTCGCTCGTTCCCATCTAAAACCCCTATGTTGTGACAGGTGGTGTTGTTTCCCAGGCTCTGTTTGTTCTTGTCAGAGCCTGTCACTTCTCTGTGTTGGGGCAAGTGTGTTTCACTTGGAGGAGTGGTATCTTGGTTGTTCGGCTGGCCTTGTGGTTTTGGATAGTTATTATGATGCTGTCAGCCGTTGTTTTGCTAGAGCATCTCTTGTTGTCAGCTTCGCGTTCATGTTCTGGAATTGGGCACCATGCATTTCCAATCTCACCCTTCGGTTTGACCCATGCCCGATTGCTTACGTGGTTCGTGTTGTTGTCCTGAAGCTATTGTTTATTGACTAACCAATGTTCTGGTGTGATTTCCTATTTCGGGAGTTGGTCGTCTCTCTTTATGGTCTTACATTTTTGGATTTGACTTGGGTTCGTTTGCTTTCATGGATGCCAATTCCAAATTCAGACTTGTGAAGTTTCATCTGGAGTCTTGCCTTGATTATCTAGAATTGCGTGCTGAGTAGCAGCAGATGTCTAAAGTCACACTAGAATTTGTGGATTTCTGAGCCTTGTTGGATGTTGGGTCCATGTTAAGGCCATTTTTCTTATTCAAGTTGTTGTTGGCTGTATGGGACTTGACGCGTGTCGGGTTTGTGTTGGATGTTTAGGTCCAGATGCACTTGTGTCTAAGTGTCGGTTGTTGTGTTGGCCGTATCTGACAGTTCTTGACTGGTGTTGCATTAGGCTATTTGTTTTGGTGTGTCAAACACTTGGTTTTGGTAGTATTATGATGCATTGAGCATAGTAGGTACCCATGAATCCATGAGATTTGGTTTTCATTAGATGTTTTGTTACCTAACCTTGCTTATGTTTTGGTGCGATGTCTTATTCCTTATTTCATTCCTTTTTATGCTACAGGATTTGAGTTCTCTCTCTTGTTAGTCTTGGTGCTTGGACAGCAAGAAGATAGAGAGTGTTGTGTGATTGTGATATTAGTTTAGAGTATCACTTAGGCGTGGAGAGTGTTTTGATGGACACTCTAAACCCGAGTCCAACCGATGTCCTTTTGTTTTCTGGTTCCAGACATGTTCTTGTTTTGGGAGTACGTTTAGTCATGTCTCGGGTGTTGCGGAGACTCCACATCAGTTCGTTGCTTTGTGAGCCGTTGTAGCCAGTTGAATGCCTTGTTTGTTTTCCTTCAGCGCTGGAGATCTTTTTATTTGTCGATCGATCGATCTGGTCATCCTTTTCGTTTATGTTCGGGTGACCCTCCTTGCCTTTATTGGTTTGTTAGCTCATTGTGAACTTTGCTCATTTCACGATGGTTCTTTTCGGTGTTGGGTTTTGACACATTCTTGGATTTTCGTCTTGCTTTAGGCTTGAGGGAAGCCCTAAGCGTAGGCAAACATGTTTTTCTATGGAGATTCTCTTGTTTCGTAAGCTTTGGGTATCACACTAAGTAGAGAGTTTCCTAGAATTTGCGTTTTTGGGTTCGTTTTAAATTTCAGGATGAAATTTCTGTTAAGGTGGTTAAGATGTAAAATACGAGATTTTAAAATAATTTTTAAAATACTACTGGTAAATTTTTCGTGAATTTTTGGTTAAGCTTTGAAAAGTTAACATGTTTTGTTGTTTAGTGGCCACGTATGATTTTTTGGTCAATTAGTAAAAAACGGTCTAATTGGATTTTTTCGAGTGAGCATTTAAATATTTTTAACTAATACTTTAAACGAGTCAGGATTTAAATCGGGCTTTAAATCGGAAGTTTAATTGAGCCATTTATATATTATATATTAAATGTTTTAATATAATATAATATAATAAATATTTTTTTATTTAAATTGTTTTTGTAGAAGGAAACCTTCCCTGTTTCCTCACTATCGAAGGCCACGAGCGAGAGGCCGAGAGAGGAGAGGGAGGAGGTGAATCAGAGCATCACTGGCTTCCGACGACGGATTTGCGTCCCCGTCGTTCGCGTGAGTTACATTTGTGAAAGCGGTTTCCGTTTCGGTAAGTTTTTCCTTTCCATTTTTAGGGTTAAAGATTTGGATTTCATTGGCTAAAACTCGAATCCGAAGGAAATTTCTTGTTTATATTGGTATAATAGGAGTTGTTGCAGGGTTATTTATTGTTAGAAGTCAAAAAGGGGCAAAACATGAAGCATTTTTCTGCCGAAAAATAGTGCATGCCATTGTTTCCGGTCGACTAAATGAATAGTGATCGATAGGTTACTATTCATTTAGTCGACCAAAGTTATTGTTCATACCGGAGTTACTGTTCACAGTACTGTTCACCGGAGTTACTGCTCATGGTCGACCGAAAAATGCGCAGATTGCCCTGAATTTTTCCGGTCGACCGCCAGCTGATCAAAGGTAATTTGGTCAACTAGAAATCAGGTCGATTGCTCTTGAATTACTGTTGGTCGACCACATTGTGCCAAATCACATATTGTGAGTCGTTGACACGTCGGCTGGGTTCCTAGACTTGACATAGGACCCTTCCACCTATTTGTGACTCATGGTTGGAAATTCTTATCCATTGACAAGTTTTAGGCTCGGTTTGATTTGTGGTCTTTGAGCCAGCTTTTTCACTAAAGTCATACTTGGTTGACTTTAGATAAGTCCCTACGACCATTGAGTATTAGATTTTTGCGAGTGTGTTGTATAGACCACCGTGAAGTCCTGGTTGGCCCTCAACGTGTCCTATCGACACTGGATGGTCCTGATTGACTGTTGTTGAGTCTGTTCTAGGCTGTGAAGTCCTGACCCTCGACGTTTTTTGTCGACACTAGATGGTCCCGGTTGACTAATGTTGAGTCTAGTTGAGACTATGAGGTTCCAATTGACCTTCGTTTTGTCTTGACGACTGTTGAGTTTTCTTGGTTGACCACTACAATGCATTGTTGACCATGGTTGGGTTTGATTGGCGCCAACTATGTTTTCTCAACTGCAGAGCGGATCGGGTCGAGTGTGTTGTGTTTCGCCTTTCGTCACTTTGTCTTATTGACTGGCTGGACTTGTGGTGTAATACCCAGAATGCTTGTGTTACATAAAGCTTAGACTAAGTTGAACTTGGAGATTATGGAGTGATTTTATTATGGATTGTAACACCCTAAATTTTTGGGTTATATTAATCTTAAAAAGATAATATTAATATTTGGGGATAATTAGAGTTATATTATATGTTAAGAGTATAAGTTGGGTCATGTTTGGAATGAGTCGGAAGTTAGAAATAAGTTAAATAATGTGTGTACATATAATATAATTAAGTATATGTTTAAAAGATTAAGTGGAAGTAAATTAAAATAAATAAAGTATATGTTAAGGGAGTTAATTAAATAGAAGAAAGGAATGAATTTAAAATAAAAAAAAGAAAAATTGAAAATAAGGAAAGGGGGAGGGGGAAGAAACGCGAGGGACTTGGACCGAGAGAGAGGCAACTTCCTGCGGAGAATCCTCCTCCGCGAAGAAGAGGTGCAGTCAGGCGAATGATGGACGATGACACATCCGACAGTGAGAACGGAGGGGGTTGCGCCCAACCAGTGAGTACAATATGCGGACTTAGGGCAGAGAATAGAGGAGTGTGGTCTGGACGATTCTTCGGTTTTGCCCGATGGAGTTTGTGAGGGAGAGCTCCTGCGAGGTGACTGAGCTCTCAGGAGTTGAGGCCAGTCGTGTGGTGTTTTCGCAAGTGTCATTGAGGCTCACTGTTGAAGCTTTTGCAGGGAGACCCAGCTCGCGATGGAGAGGCAAGAGCTACGGAGGTATGGTTTCCGTGCATTTTTGGCTTCTTAGCCTCCAATGCCGAGCACTAAGAATTTCTTGGTTCTGTTTTGGATGTTGAGTTCGGTTTTGATATGGGTTCCTTCTCTATCACGTTTTTCTATTGATGGGTATTGCGGTGGATTTGTGCTCCATTGTTTGGTTTTGTTTTGCATTTTTAGTTACCGTGAAAGTTACTAAGTGAAAATGGCAGTGGCGTAAATGAGGATTGGTAGTGTGGAAGCGCCTGATTAAGTGATCAACCGTGGTGAAGAAATGGGAAGGAAACGGTCGAGGATGGATCGACCGTGAAATTCATAGAGCACAAAGGAGAAGCAATGGCTGGCAAAGAAGGAATCAGGTGAACTGGCGTTGGACCGATTGATCACTGATCGACTAGGAGAATTGTGGGGCGGTTGATCATGTGATCGACCAGCCTCACTGCAATTTTGAGAAGACTATTTTCAGCATTGAACCGGTTGATCGTATGATCGATTGACTCCAAGTGAAATGGGTTTTAAGCGTTGATCAAACCGGCAATGCAAATCTAGAGAATTGTTCTCTATGATTTCTCCATGCGTCCCTCCTTTACAGATGGTGATTTAGATGAGGGGTTAGGTGAGGTGTTTTAGTATAAATGAAGCGTATGTGGGACACTTCTCAGAAGATAAAAGAGAGAGTTTTAAGAGTAAAGAAGCTCTCTGATAAAAAGGAGAAAGGAGCCGAGAGCCTCTGAGAGAAACAGAGAAGTAGACAATGGCTCGAGAAAGGAAGAAAAAGAAGAAGAAAGAGGAAGCTGGAGTTCATCACTACTGAGGGTTCTGCAGGTTTTCCCTATGTTTCTCTTGACTCTGTGTATTTTATGTGAAATATGTAGAAGATAAAAGAATGAAGAATAGTGCACTATATTTTGATTTTAGTTTTGTACGTTTGGGTATTACTGTTTGTAGCCATTGTTGAAGATTTGGTTTTGTTACATGCGTTGTAAATATACCCGATGGCCTCCCCTGTTTGGTTAAGCTTTGTGATGCCTAATGGATGTTAAGTTTATTCTATTATTTGGAGTTGAAGCAGTTAAAGTCATTCTTTGTTAGTTAATTCTCTGAAATTGTGTAGTTGGAGAGCATGTGGAAATGTTGGAAATATCCTCTGTAAATTACGGTTATGTGGAATGTTGTTCGATTGAGTAAAATTGTTGTTCTCCATGAGTTGTTTACTGTATTGGAATTCAGTAATGTGAAAGCATGTTAGGATAATTACGTTTCGTTCACTAATAATCCTATTAGATGGTGAGGTTGAGAAATCAAGTGTGATGTTAATTCTTGATGCTAAAGGTTGATTGTTCTACTGCCTGTTGTTGTCTTGATATTGAGAATAGTGTTGTTAGATTGCTCTCTAGTCTTTCAGCGAGTTATGAATGTTGGAACTGTCAAATGTTATGGTTTTATAGAACTCTGTAAATGGTTATTGGAGAGTTAGTATTCATGATTAAAGGTTATTATTTTGAAGGTATTGCGAAGGATAACGTTTAAGTGCTGAAACTCTTTAAGCATGTCAGGTAAGTGATATTGCTTGAGTTTTGGTCTTTGAGGTCCTACATTGCAATAGTTAGGATTTGTATGTTGTCTGCATTTACTAGATGTATAGGTTGTGATCATGCTATTGTTTAAGGATGTATTACCGTGTGTTGCTTGTTGTTTTAATGACATGTTTATTAGATTTAAGTTCTTTAAGTTAAGAATTTGATATGGATCATGCTTTGAGGATTATAGAATTTTGATACTGATCATGCTTTGAGGATTAAATTGAGAATATAGAATTGTATGCATTCATACGCATTCATGCATCATGGTGTTTAAAATGTTACGAAAATGGTTTTCATGCATGATTTTAGAAAATGTATTAAACGGAAGAAAATGGATTAAATAGAATAAACGGGGATGACTGCCTTAGGTGTGTGCCACGGGATGGCTGCCTTAGGTATATGCCACGGATTGATAAACAATTAAGGCTTTGATGTTGAACTCAAACTCATGAATAGAGGCTTGGTGGACGTGGTCCCCATGATTAGAGGCTTTGAGTGGATTGGTCCCTCAATATTTGAGTTTTGAGTTGAATACCAAAGGCAGAACAGGAAAGTTAAGATCAAGATAATAGTAAAGTAAAACGGAAAATGAAAACGAAAACGAAAACAGAAAACTGCATATGGATTTCAAAAGCTGCATAGCATGTGCATGCTTTATTTTATATCACTTACTGAGCCTTAGTCTCATAGTTAAGTCTTGTGATGTAGGTACATGCGAGAACAGGTTAAGGAGTAGTTGATGAAGGATTTGCACGTGTGGATTTTGTGGCTGGCTAGGCTAAAGGATTAAAGAAAGAGAAATGGTTTGTAAAGAGTTTTGCAAAGTATTTTAAATTGTAAAAGAAAAGAATTTTATTTATCGCATTTCAACCATTTTTTTTCACTAATAAAAGTCTTCCACTGTTTTTATAAAAGAAAAATATTTTCAAAATTACATGTTTTAAATGTAAGGAAAACTGGATCGTTACACGTGGGTGGTATGTTGGGAGTGCCAGGTCGACCATTGTTGTGTTTGGTTGACTGCACCGTTTGTTTTCTCTGAGTTGGGTTTAGCGAACTCCATTCGACTTTATCAGTCATATCCCGTTAAATCGTGTAGATTCTCGGCTCGAGGTGTAAGAGACCCGTCGTTCTTTGTTTGAGCTAGGAAGTCTTGTGTTGATCCTTCCAGTCAGTTTTGGTTTCGGTTTAGGATCTTTGTTGTACTTTGGGATTGGTTTCCCATTAGGATCCTTGCTGTGTTCCTAGCTTTGGATTCCAGTTTGGGACTCGTGGTTGTCCCTAGAAACCGTCTTGGATTTTAGTCTTGTTTAAGACTTGCTTGTTATCCCCTTGCATGTTTGTTAGGATGTTGACATCGGCCTTGTTATAGGTTCTGAAGATGTCAGTGGTTCGGCTTTCGCTTACGACAGCGTGAGGAGCTGGTTTGTCGATAAGCGTGTTGTGGTTGTCATTGAGGTAGAGATCTTTATACTTTCTGCATTGCATTGCATTATGTTTTCAAAACTGATATTTTGTGGGGTACCACACTCGAAAAATTCGACATAGACTGTTTCGACAGCACGTCTGTTTTTATGTATATGTATGTTTTCTCACATTTACTTTATCATACATTGTAAATTGCTGATATTTTTGCTCACATTGATGGCTTGACATCTATGCATGTGTTGGGAGGATGAATTCTCTTAATGCTTTGGGCACTCTAGAGCCAAAGCATCACCAGGCTATACAGTAAAACCTTGTGTTGCGTGAAGATTGATTGTTTGCGCATACGAAAAGGGGGATGAGACATTGGTGATATGTCCTTTGGTTTCGAGCCCCAAAAGTAGGAAATCGAGATGGGAAGGTGATGACGCTTCTTTGGGTTTCGAACTCCAGAACTTGGCCAGGGTTTTGTCACACGGATTGAAGGTTATCAGTCGTTGAGTTTTGCCTATCCTAGTACCATTCCATTTGACGGGTGGTGTAACGGCTCATAGTTCTGCTCGTCGGCAACCCTCATCAATTTGGAACCTATAGGTATTTTAGTTGAGAAGCAATTCTATAGCGAGCATCCTTATCTGTTATGTATTGATCGTACGGGTGTGTCGGCTCGTAGCTCCGCTCGTCGGCAACCCGGGTGACACGCTAGATCTCCGGATCACCATAATTTGTATTTTCCTCTGCCTTATGAGGTGTTGACACTGACGGGTGTCCACCTATTCTATGTTGAGTGCCGGATGGGTCCTTGTGTGACCATCCCTTTTCACTAGTGACGTTTTCATATGGAAAATGGCGTTGACATATTTTGCGATATAACTGTCTATGTATACAACAGATTTTTGATAAAGCCACATCAAGGGTCATAGGTCGGTTTGATAAAATGATAAAGATGTTTCAAATGATTTAAATCCATGTATGGTAAATGAAAAACATGAATTAGACTAACAATCCCCCCATTTTTTATGATGACAAACATATTATAAGTTATTTATTTCTCCATTTTTAGATTAAACATGCTTTTCTAACAATTTATATTAACATCTCCCCCTTTGTCAAAATAAAAAAGAAACAAATGGGGAGGTCCTAACATTGTAAAAAAAAAATTCCCCCTTTATCATTAAACATACATAAAGGTTGGGGGTGCAAACAATTCAACCAATTAAAACAAATCAAATATATTTTCTCCCTAAATATACCAATTGTTGGGAGTAAAAAAAATGAAAACCAAAAAATAATTCATTATCAATTATAGGATTGATACCAATTGTAGAGACGAAAACATTTGAGCTTTGAAACAATTATTCAAACAATTTCTCCCCTTATATATATGTACATATACAAATTCAATCAATGAGGATAATCATAAAAACAAAAACAAATAATCCATCAACAAGTTTTTTATACCAATTATGTGATTGATCCAATTGAAAGATTAAAAGTTACTAATTGTTGGATTAAAAATATAAATATTTATAATACCAAAAATAGATACCAATTGAGAGTATTAAAAATTAAATAGATGGATACCAAAATACTCATATTTATCAAAATCAAATACAAATTTTATGCATAGATACCAATTGAAGATTTACATCTTTTGGAGATAAAAAAAATATTTGCTCCAAAAAGAATATGCATACCATAAAATCAATTCAATTTAAAAGTATAAATATTAACATATATGCATAAATTCAATTCAATTCAAGATACTAATTGTAAGTTTATACCAAATGTAAGATACCATTTGTTAAAAAAATAGATACCAATTATAGAAATTAAAGATATTTAAACTTAATGATATCAAAAACTTTTCCCCCTAAATCATTGTACCAATTCAAAACAATGGGGATATTATTTTACCACTTGTTGGATTAACAAAATATGAGCTATAAGTTTGCAATTGTTAACATTCAAGTTTGAAATAGCTCATCAAAATCTAATCCAACTAACAAATCAATTCAGAAAAAATATTTATGATATCAATTGTTGAATTGAAATTAATTGAAGGAATAAAAACACCAATTGTTGGATGGACAAATTTTAAATCCATAGATACCAAAAACAATTTTAACCTATAAAATAAAAGAATGTGCATGCATATAAGCCATTTCAAATAAAAAAAAAATTAACCTATACACATACTAACAATTCAATTCAAAACAATTCAAGAGTATATGCAATTCATTAAACTTTTTCATCAAATAATTATGTATACTCTTGAATCAAAAGTAAAAAACACCTAAGTGCTTTTCTTAGACACCCAAACCTTTTTGAGTCCTTTAAACTTTAGAGTGGTTTCTTTAGGAATTCATACCAATTTAGATTTAATCATTTTGTCATTAGATTTCAATGGACAAAAAAATGATTTATGCCCTATACAATTATATGTATTACAAATCGATGAGCAAACAAAGAGATTTTCATAATTCTTCTTCTTAACAAATGGTTGATAGTCAATACCGGCTTTTGCAAATGTAACCATTTGTCTACTTAAAAACATGTTCAAATTTTTGCTACCATTTGTTAATTTAAGTACAATAGAATTCAAATCATTATTTTTAGCTTTCAATTCACAAACATTAAATTCAAAAGATTTAATAGTAGCATTTAAATTTGCATTCATGCTTTTCAAATCAACAATTTGATTTTCCAAAGATTTAACCATATTATTATGTTCTTTCATCAAATTGTCATTCTTTTTTTTCAACAATTTATATTTACGTTTAAACAAATTAAATTGATCAAACAATTCATTAAATGAATCACGCAATTCATCATTATCATCAATATTATTTTCTAAATCACTAGATGAATCGTTTACCTCATTTTCTATGGCCATGAAGCATATGCTCTCCACTTCTTCACATCCGGATGAAGACTCTTCATCATTTACATCCCAAGTGGCCAACATAGGTCTCTTCTTAATGGCCCTTAACATTTTCTTTGCTTATGGACATTCAAATGAGGTGTGACTGAGTTTCCACATCCAAAGCAAACCATTACTTTCTCCCCTTTCTCCTTCTTTCGTCGAAGATATTTATTGAATTTCTGGGTTATGAATTTGATATCTTCATCTTCATCCTCTTCTTCCTCAGATTTAACTTGTGTGCTTGAGGAAGCTTTGAAAGCTATGTTCTTTGGTTTGAAGATTCCCTTATCTTTTTCATTAGCCTTTATCGTGATCTCGTGCGTCATTAGAGAACCAATGAGTTCTTCCAATTTTAGTGCTTTGAGATATCAGGCTTCTTGTATAGCCATCATTTTTGGTTCCCATGATCTTAGTAGACATCTAAGAATTTTCCTAACCAACTCTTCGTTTGGATAAATTCTACCAAGCACTTTCAAATTATTAGTAAGGTTAGTAAAACGAGTAAACATACAACTAATGGTTTCGTCCTTATCTATGCAAAATAATTCATAATCACGTATAAGCGTGCTTAATTTATTTTCTTTCACTTGATTAGTGCCTTCATGTGTAATTTCAAGCAATTTCCAAAGTTCAAAGGCATTATCATATGTTCGTACTCTATTAAATTTATTTCTAGTTAACGCACAATATAGGGTATTAATAGCTTTAGCATTCATGCATAATTTTCGTTTATCACTATCATTATATTCATTATACGATTTTGGAACATCTAAACCATTTTCACGTTTAATTGGAACATAAGGGCCATTTTTAACAATATTGCAAATATCGTAATCTAAAAATTGTATATAAATTCACATCCTACACTTCCAATATACATAGTTATTACCATCAAAATAAGGAGGTCTTAATGATTGTCCTTCAGTATTCAAGTTGATAGCCATAATGTGTATATACAAAAAAAAAAAAAAAAAATCCAAAGATACAATCAAAATTACCCAAATAAATTTCTACAAGAAAAATAATCTAATGGATGCAATTCAAACACAATTTAAACCACAATGCACAATATCACACATATAGTTTTAATTAACCCCACTCTGATACCAATTGTGGGATCGATATGCGCTTAAGGAAGAGGGGGGGGGGGGGGGGGGGGGGAGGGGATTTAGGTGTTCTAACTTTTTTCGTGCGATATTATTATCTCTAATCCCTAAGTAATTTATCACAAATAAAGCAAACAATCAATGACAATAATAGAGAGTAAGGGTTAGAGAGGGGCAAACGAGTTTGTTCATGCGGTTCGATAACCCCACCTACGTCTGCGCTCCAAGTTCTCGACTTGGAGATCCTTCACCTACTAACCTCCCTAGTTGTCAATTGATTTCATGGGTGCCAACAAAACCTCTACAGACTATTCTTAGGGCGTCACCTTCTGGATTGATCTTCACGGGTGTCAATCTAGCATTTACAATGACTGTTGTGGGGCGTCACCCTAGATGTTGCGGAATGAGTACAAGGACAGAAAGATTACAAGATTAGGCTACGCTCTCAAAGATAAAATCTCAAGTGATGGAATGAGAGAGCTAGATTGAGTACTCAAATACAACGAGTGATAGAGTAGGAATGTCGGGGACTATTTAGGAGTGATTTTGTCTTCGTTTTGCTCGTTATTTTTGTAATTCGGAGTGCTTCAATTTGTAGACACTGTCCAAGCAGTCGACCACCTCTATTTTGTTGACTTCTTCTCAAAAGTTGGAAAGTTACCGTTGAGTTGTCTTTAGAACCGGTCGACCTCCACCGAATCAGTCGGCCGTCTTTTGACCGTTGAAATGTTACCATTGAGTTTTTTGTCGTCCAATTTTTGTTGAATCTATCAAAGTGGTCGACCGCTTGCTCATAGGTCGACCGTTTCCTTCTTACAAAAAGTATATGCAATCTGCAATCTGTCATTTCTGCGATCAATCAGCCGGTCAACCATTTCCTCACTATAGATCAATTGGATCGACCTTCTTGCACCTTTAGTCGACCTCTTTGTCCATTTTTGCTTTTCTTGAATCTTTTAAGTCCCAATAATCAATCTATAAGGTACATGGACTTAGGCAAACACATTAGTAAATAATAATACCCGTATTAAGGGTATTTTCAATGAATAATAATAACGTATTTACACGATTCAAAATAAACAACTTAAAAAACTTTTTAATCATTTAAATAGTCATTATCAAAACAAATATCCTAATGTCAATTAGACTAACAAATAATACATCCTCGAACAGTAATCTATTTCTAAACACCTAAAATCCGAATATGACTAACCCTATTAATAATCAGTAATCACAATATTATCGATAAATAGAAGTTTAACTATCCGAATTAAACCCAGATTCAGCTTTTCAACAATAACCTAAATTCAACTCATTCTATTTCTCTTTACTCAATCACCAATGGTAACTATGAAAACTTAAAACCAATAAGCAGTATCATAGCATTAAATCTCTAATTAACAGTCATTAAAAAAAAAACCTCTCTTCCAATCTAATAGATTAATAGTATTATAACCATAAATTAACACAGTATCGCTGTAATAAATACCTAACTAAAAGTTACTGTAACATCCAAATGCTTGCCCAACAACATCCACAGCCTAACAAATCCTTCTCAAGACCATAACAAGAATTGAATGTACGAATTCAATGGTAAATCAAACCAATAGAACACTTGAAGATCAAGCTTACATATCACTTTTAATCCACTTAACTCAAGAGAACCCAATATCGTAAATTAACAGCAACATTTCCTTTTAAATTAGAAATAAACTTGAGTTCTGCACAATAATCAACAATTCCAATCATAGGTCTCCAACATCCAATTATGTACAATCAGTTCCAATTATTAACATATGTAAAAACAATAGTTATTTCGATTTATAAATAGATTGTTCAGTCTGTTACACAGGGAAGGGACAAAATTTCATGATCACTATTATAGCTTCACAAAACAGTCACTATAAACGTTACCAACAGTTTTCAAACTAAATCCATAAGTGAAATTCAGCTTAACCATACCTATAGATTCCAAATCTTCAATTATAGGCCATAACAAATTTAGTTTCTTCCATCTAATTTTCCAAACTCACGGTGAGGAGATAACAGATTACATACTTTTAAATCCTAACTCCCTGTGATGTAAGGGCCTAGTACCCCAAGCAAAACAATCACATTCCTTACCTGGAAATCACAGCCGACGCATCCCCTTGGACAACAGTCCCCAAATTCCTAAACAGAACAGAACAGAACAGGACAGAACAAAATTAGGGAAGGACAAGCAAAAATCGATCCAACAGGTTGACATCGTGGTCAAAACTAGCTTCCTCAACCGATCAACTTAAAATTTAGGTAAAATCCTTACCTCTGGTGCTTTCGAAATTTGCCCGAGGAGAAACACTCCGTCGACAACCATCCGAGAAGAACAGCTCCAAAGACCGTCGACACTAGAGCAACCCCAAAACCCCTGATTCCTATCCCCAGTCATTCACTTATACGAAGCAATCTTGCAACTACCACAACACCCACCTCTAGTATATTCTTGTGATTCTAGTGTAGGATCTATATCATCAAGTAATCGTTTTTCTAATTCTTCAGGATAGTCTTTTAAATAATCATCAATATAATTAATAAAATCTTGTACTTCTATTTTATCCAAAAAATTTATATATTCTAGATGTTCCATAATTTTTTCAAAAGTCATTTTAATCTTGTAATTTCTTACTTAATGATTTGATTACAGTTTTTAATGATTGTAAAGATTGTTCTTTCTCTTTTTGTTTTTCTATTCATTTGATTAAAGGAGTAGATTCATTTATCTGAAGTGATTTAGAAATGTCATTTATAAATGAATGTCTACGAAATTCATATGGAATGAATTTATTAGTTTGTTCAGAAAAAGATTTACTACATAAAGGGATTCTATCCTCGATACTAAAAGTTTGTTTAGTTAAGTTTTGTAGACGTCGTTTCGGAGGTGTTTCTTATTTTAATACAGGTTGAAATAATTTATCAATAAATATTTTTTCGTCTTGTCTGAATGTTAAACTATGATGGCTATTAGTTAAAGCATAATTAATCATATATGTAATCGTAAATGGACAATTTTTAATTTTCATGAAATCAGACCGTTTGAGTTCATAACGTACTGTGATAGATCTGCTTAAATCGTGATCTCTTAAAATTAATCTTAATTGGACATTAATATTGAATTTAATTTTTCCTTGAGAGAGATTTCCTAATCATGTTGCTATAATACTTTCGGATGATTAATTAATCTGTCATCTTTAATTTCTAATTCAATAGGAGAGTCAATTCCTTCCATAAAAGTGCTTTTAAGTAGAATTTGAATTGTACTACAATGAATATAAGCAATTTTTTCTCTTTCTTCGGGATTCATTTTAGTAATTTTTTCATAGAATCGTTCTTTATTAATAATAGGTATGATAATATTTTCGTGTGTATTTTCAATAAATATAGGTTCTTCTCCTATTATAATTCCATATTTAATTATATTTTTTTGAGATAGTTTTTGTTTAATACTATCTAAGAATGAAATATCAAAGTTATGTTTTTCAGTTAGATATAAATCTGATTTTCAAATTTGTTTGTTAATATTATGATTAGAAATAATTTCATCTAACATATATCCTGAATTTTCTTGTTCTTCGTAAGATTCAAACATTGGATTGATTAAAGAAGAAGATGCTAAATTATCGGACATTAATAAATATTACTTGATTGATAATACCTGATAAACTGGCGATTGTAGAGATATTAGACAGAGATAGAAGCTTTCGATCCCTCCAGAGTATTACCTCAAGGATCTTAACATCCAACCGAAGTTGAATGGAGAGGAAACGCATACGAGACTTATAGCAACTGCTCTGTTGCTTTCAACTCTGAGTATTCCCAACTGAGAATACCCTTATTTATAGGAGAGGGTCAGGCTCCCTATAGACCCTTAAGGGTATACTCCCCGACAGACTCTTACATTTACATTGACATAAAAAAAAAAGAATATATTCTCTGACAATGAATGTATTCGTTACAATCCTGACATAAAGAAAAATAAAAGTTAAAGCTAAAAAGAAAAGTTAAAGCTAAGGGAATATATTCCCTGACACACGCTAATGTACAAAAATAAAAAGAAAAAGTCAAGTGATTCCCGATAGTGGGAATCACCCGTACAATAATTACATTACATTATTCAAAAAGATGATAGAAACGAATATATTCCTTAATAGTGTATAAGGAATATATCTTCTGATTGTAGACAGTCTTCTATTGAGAGATTCTTCTTGTCTGATTATAGACATCTGGTCTTCATTCTTCTGCGAAGAAATTGTAAACTTCTGGGTGATCATAATTGTATAAGACTTTTGATTCTTTGTTCTTTTTTTCTTTATTTTGATTCTGTCTCCATTTATGTCTTCGCAAGATAATAGATAGTCATTATATTTGATGTCAAGTTCGAATGCTGCTTGACTTCTGATAATTTGAGCTTTTGGACTAAGATAGATTTCCGGTCCTAGATGCTAATAAACAATATCATATTTTTTCTTGACGTAAAGATATTCACAAAAATAACGTTGTTATTCTTCACTTGGAGCTAGAGAGTAGCGATGAGATCGTTGGGATCTGATAATAAATTGATTATATCTTTATCACTAATATAAACTGCGACACTAGATATTCTTGAAGTAGGAACATAAATCTTCATTTCCTGAGATTGCTTTTCCAAAAGTGATCGATATTCTTGTCTGATGATGAACTTGTAGAAATGATGTCAATTTATAGGAAAATAGAAAGTGATTGAACAGTGGGTATCAGATTAAAATGATCATGATTAGGTCTTAGGCTAGGCTTTGATAAGTCTAGGAAACCACTTTCTATCTTTCGGTGTATAAAAAAGAAATGAATTATTGTAATGGATTTTTATAAAAAGATAATAGGTAGGTTGTCACTTCCATTTTGAATAAGTTAATTTGAAATAAAGGTATGAGTGATTGGTCGAATCCATCACTCTAAAGGTGAAATAGGTAGATAAGTGAGTAGTCCAGGACATACATCACTTTATATAATTGTAATAGGAAGTGTGAGCACAAGCTCTTAATAAGATATACGAACCAAAGTTCGATGAATGTAAGATTCATTGAGCGAAAGCTGTATTTAGATATTTTGAACCGAAAGTTTGTGAGCAAAGGCTCTGATTAGATATTGTGAACCGAAGTTCGTGAGCAAAGACTCTGATTAGATATCTTGAACCAATGTTCGTGAGCAAAGGCTCTGATTAGATACTTTTGAGTATAAAACTCGAGTAAAGTATTCATACCTGTTGAAGATATTAAATCTGAATATGCTTCCATTCTCTTGTAAGAGTATCTGCAAAACTATTTTTTTCGGATTTGATATATTTAATATAAGGTTGATAGTGATACAGTTGAAGTTTTCATCTGATTAATCTGCCTTTTCGATAATCTTCTTGTAATTTATATCTGCAGAAACCTGTTACATACTTAGAATCTGTTCTTAGTTCAAATCGAGTTCCGAGTAAATCGATTTTCCATTTTTTTAAAATCTTAAAACATGCATAGGTTTCTAGTTCTTGAATGGGATAACTTTGTTCAGTTTTAGAAAATGTTCCAGAAATATATCGACATAATTTCGTTGGAAGTTTTTCTGTTTTATTAGTTAAATCACTTTCAATATGATTTCCTTTAATGAAATTTCCTGAAGAATCTAAATTAAGAATATTTTTTCCATTAATTATGGCAAGCATACATCCTGCCTAAGTGTCTTGTGAAGCATCTGTTTCGATGATAAGAAAATCTTGTATATTTGGATTATATAATATTGGTAATATTTGACATTGTTGTTTAATAGTTTTCATTAATTATGTATCTTGATATGTCCATGACCATGGTATTTTTTCTGATAATTTCTTTTGTAAAATTTTTCGTTCTTTAGCTAATCCCTTAAGAAATCCTTGATCTGATATATAATCAAGACATCCTAAAAATCTTTGTATTTGTTTTCGATCTTGTAATTGATCTGGGAATTTATGTAATCCTTCTTTAATGTTTGATGTGAGTTGAAGTTCTCCGTTACGATTGATTTTTAATCCTAGATATTCGACTTCTGTTTGTAATAATTTTGATTTTTTCTGAGAAATAATTAATCCTTTTTCTTTGCATCTATTTAAAACTAGGGCTGCATTGATATGATCTTCTTTATTTCCTTATGTAAAAATGATAATATCGTTAATGTATGCTAGGAAAATATCATCTAGTCCTTCTAAATTTTGGTCCATAAATCTTTGATATATTGAGGGTGCTTGTTTTAATCCAAAAGGTAAAACATTCCATTCAAATTGTTTTTGAGGTGGACAACTAAAGGCTGTTAATGGTTTAGTATTTTCATGCAGTCGTAACTGCCAGTATCCTGATTTAGCGTCTAATGTACTAAAATAAGTATTTCCTTTAAGTTTTTCTAAAATGTAGTCTTTTCTTGGTAATTTGTAACTATCTCCAATAGTAGCATCATTCATTTTTTTATAATTTATTACCATTCTTCGTTTTCCTCTTTTAATTTCATTTTTATTTTCGACATAGAAAGCGGGGGCGCTATGGGGACTATGACTTTCTCGGATAATACCTAAATTTAAGAGTTGTTGACATCCTTGTTTAAATTCTTCAACGTCTCGGATACTATAGGGAATTCTATTAGGAACATTAATTTCATCAAGTGGATGTTTAAGTTGAATAATAATTTCTTCTGTATTTGTGTTTTTTAATTGATCTAATGGATTTTCACTACATACAGTTTGAAGTGTATTTTCAAGAATTTGTTGAGTTGTATATAAAGAGTAAATAGTATTTATCGTTTCACATGCTATAAGTTTGATCATTTCAGTTTGAGAAATAATTGGTGTTGTGATTTGAAGTGGTCCCTTCCTCCCTGGAAAGACTAGAGAAATATTGTGAAGTCGTTGAGTAAAATGTTGATATAATTTTAAGAAGTTATTGCCGAGAATAAGGTCAACTCCAGAGTCATGAAGATAGAGAGTTTTAGTAATAAAATGATAACCTTGAATAAAAATAGGAATATAATGACCAACATACCATATTAGATGAACAGATTTATCGGCTACAATGATTTTAAGGGGTTTGTCGAGTTTAGTCCATGATTCAAGTACATGTCTTTTTGCAAAACATAAAGTTGAGCCAGTATCAATATAGGTAAAATAAGATTTATTGTGAATAATCGTTTTAATAAAAGTGGTATTGGGATTTTTTAAAGTCAATCGTTTACTTAAAGCTAATGGTTGAGGTGTGAGATTCATATCTATATTTATCTTAAATATTTTCGTATATAGGAATCAAGAGTTATTATCATAATTTGAGTATTATTGATTTTTCCTTGGAAAGGAATTCCTGGTAGATTCCTAAATTCAGAAGTTAAATTTTTAATATGTAAATTATGAATTTGTAATTTTGTTACTTCATCTATATTATTCATTATTTATGATATTATGAGAAATGAATAAATGGCTTAATAATCATCAAAATTGTAGCATTGATAATATATTGATCATTCATGATTAATGTCATGTATATATTGTTCTAATAAAGTAGGCGGATTAATATTAAATGTTCTTTTTGTAAATACTGGTTTTTCAAGTAAACACTTAATAATATAGTAAACTAAAAGACAAAGTAGAATAAGAAGTAATAAAGATATGATTATGATAATAATGGAATAATATATCATAAAATTATATTAAAAGAACTATTATGAGAATAGTAACTTTAATGATTTTATTGAAGTTGATAAGAAGTTATGATGAAAATTGTATTATATTTGAATTTGAAGTTGTACAAATTAATAGTTTAATTAAGAGTTTTAAAAAGTAATAATTGTATTATAACTATTGATAGATAGTGATAGATAGTTATAATACAATTATTACTTTTTAAAACTCTTAATAAAACTATTAATTTGTACAACTTCAAATTCAAATATAATACAATTTTCATCATAACTTTTTATCAACTTCAATAAAATCGTTAAAGTTACTATTCTCATAATAGTTCTTTTCATATAATATTATGATATATTATTCCATTATTATCATAATCATATCTTTATTACTTCTTATTCTACTTTGTCTTTTAATTTATCATATTATTAAGCGTTTACTTGAAAAACAAGTATTTACAAAAAGAACATTTAATGTTAATCCGCCTATTTCATTAGAACAATATATACATGACATTAATCATGAATGATCAATATATTATCAATGCTACAAATTTGATGATTATTAAGCCATTTATTCATTTCTCATAATATCATAAATAATGAATAATATAGATGAAGTAACAAAATTACAAATTCATAATCTACATATTAAAAATTTAACTTCTGAATTTAGTAATCTACTAGGAATTCCTTTCCAAGAAAAAATTATAATATTACCAAAAAATCTTCCTACAGGAATTCAGTATTCAATCGGAACTTCTAATTCATCCTTAGAAACATTTGAGAATTCTAAAATTCAATCCCTTTTAAACAATGTTATGGAAATTTTGTCATATCTTATTATTCATCATAATACAGAAGATTTACAAGAAATACAAAATAATGTGATTAACACAAACGAATATATAACAGAATACTACTATAAAAATAAATAAAAAATCAACACTATAATTGAAATAGTTAAAGAAAATCAAGATAGATTAGAAAAAATTGAACAAAACATTTCTGAATTAAAAGAAAAAATCAATAATACTCAAATTATGATAATAACTCTTGATTCCTATATACGAAAACATTTAGGATGAGCAACATAGTAGAAAATATAAAACTTTTAGAACATAATATTATAAAACATGTAAATGATTTAACTAAACAAGTAAATGAAGTCAAACAACAAAATATAGAAATTAAAAGAACCCTGCAAGACTTAAATTATTACAAAGAAACATATACAGAACTTACAGAAGCAAAAACTATTATTTTCCAATGTATTGATAAATTTCTAAAAAATCCTGAAAAACAAAATCAACAAATTAATTATGGAAAAGATATTATTGAAATTATTGATAGTATGCAACGAATTATACTAAATCAAGATCAAAAAAGATATATAACCCTAGAAGATTTAGAAAATCTTAATATTACTAAAATAAAACGACCATTATCTATTAAACCACCTCCAAATATATAATGGAAAATCTCGAAGAACAAATTAATCAATTTATTTTCAGAATTAGATATACCTAAAGAAGATGAATATCTTTTAATGAATAGAAAAGTAGAAATGAATGAAATAGTATTTGATTTTAAATCTGACTCTAATAAAAATCCATATGAAAATCCATATAATCCTCATTATCCAGTCAAGCAAGAAATTACAGAATCTAGTTACAGAAATCAAAATTATAAAAAACATACATATGAAGAAACTCAAGATGAAGAATTTCACAATTATATGAATAAACAAAGATATTATTATAAAAATAAATGGACTAAAATTCCTAACAAATATATTCCAAAAATAGAACCTTCCTTAGGATCATATATATTAAACTTAGATTGTGTTGATAATAAATACAAAATATTAGAAGATTGGAAAAAATAGAATTTACATAGTTATACAATTAAATCTGGAAATTCAAGATCTTTCACCAGAAGATTTATTTAACTACATCACACATCAAACAATTGGAATTGTATACCATTATTTGACAACATTACCAAATAACGAAAAGATTGCAATGTTAGACACAAATGCAATATCTACATTCAAAAATAAAATTAACTCTTTAACTCAAGAATTTATTGGTAGATATTCTAAAGAAGATGAAAATCAAAAAACATTTGCATATATTGATAATGCATTTTGGCAATTAACTAATTTACAAATTTGTGATTTATGATATTTAGAAAATTTTATTTGTGAATTTAAAATAAAATATTATGAACTTGACGATAAATATAAAAATATACCAAAAGAATTATTCTTTGAAAAACTCCCATCAGACATGCATTTAATACTTGAAGAAAGTTATCGTAAAGAAGTAGAAAAACAAGTCTTACCTAATACTTTAGGAGCTCGAATAACATTATTACGAGTATGGATGCAACAATCATGTGCCACAGAAAAAGCGAAAAAACAAGCAAAAATTAAATTATGTTGTAAAAATATACCTAATAGAATTGGAAAATACGGATGTCATAACAAAGATAAGAAAAAATGGAAAATATATCTTATAAAAAATATATAAAATCCAAACAAAAATATCCTAGGAAATATTTTAAAAATAGAAGACAATATCGTCAAACTAAACAATATCAACCTAATAAGTTTTGTCCAACTAAAAAACTTCAATGTACATACTGGCTTTGTCATGAACCAGGACATTATGCCAATACATGTCCTAAACGATTTGATCAAAATAAAAATACTCAAGTCTTGAAATTAGCCTATCATATTGGATATACTCCTATTGAAGATTCTGATATATGTTCTGATGTTAATATTTATGCTTATACATCTCACTCTTCTACTTCTTCTACCAGTAGTAGTCATTTTTCATCATTTTAAATCATTTTTCTCTTCTGTCGAGGAGGGGAGACTGAGTCTCACGATTTCAATTTTAATAGCATTTTAATTACTAATCAGTATGCAAATATTGGTTATTATCAATCAGTTTATTAGATACTCTTACAAGAGAATGGCAGTATATTCAGATTTAATATCTTCAACAGGTATGAATACTTTACTCGAGTTTTATACTCAAAAGTATCTAATCAGAGTCTTTGCTCACGAACTTCGGTTCAAGATATCTAATCAGAGCCTTTGCTCATGAACTTCGGTTCACAATATCTAATCAGTGCTTTTTCTCACGAACTTCGGTTTAAATATCTAACAGAGCTTTTGCTCAATGAATCTTATATTCATCAAACTTTGGTTCGTATATCTTATTAAGAGCTTGTGCTCACACTTCCTATTACAATTATATAAAGTGATGTATGTCCAGGACTACTCACTTATCTACCTATTTCACCTTTAGAGTGATGGATTCGACCAATCACTCATACCTTTATTTCAATTAACTTATTCAAAATGTAAGTGACAACCTACCTATTATCTTTTTATAAAAATCCATTACAATAATTCATTTTTTTTTATACACCGAAAGATAGAAAGTGGTTTCCTAGACTTATCAAAGCCTAGCCTAAGACCAAATCAGGATCATTTTAATCATGATACCCATTGTTCAATAACTTTCTATTTTCCTATAAATTGACATCATTTCTACGAGTTCATCATCAAATTATCGATCACTTTTGAAAAAACAATTTCGGAAGATGAAGATTTATGTTCCTACTTCAAGAATATCTAGTGTCGCAGTTTATATCAGTGATGAAGAAATAATCAATTTATTATCAGATCCCAACGATCTCATCGACTACTCTCTAGCTCCAAGTGAAGAACAACAACGGTATTTTTGTGAATATCTTTACATCAAGAAAAAATATGATCTTGTTTATCAGCATCTAGGACCGGAAATCTATCTCAGTCCATAAGCTCAAAGTCAAGTCAAACAAATCAGAATATCAGCATTTGATCTCAGTGATATCCATCATATTCTCTATATAAATCCAAGTATATACACCGACTGCCTAATTACCATGGCCATTAGACAAAATAAATGGCATAGCAGAGGAACCATTTCTAATGCCGTCAGACAAATTAAAAGAAGTCAAGCAGCATTCGAACTGGACATCAAATATAATGACTATCTATTATCTTGCGAAAGACATAAATGGAGACAGAATCAAAATAAAGAAAAAAAGAGAATCAAAAGTCTTATGCAATTATGATCACCCAGAAGTTTACAATCTCTTCGCAGAAGAATGAAGACCAGATGTCTACAATCAGACAAGAAGAATCTCTCAATAGAAGACTGTCTACAATCAGAAGATATATTCCTTACACACTATTAAGGAATATATTCGTTTCTATCATTTTTTTCAATAATGTAATGTAATTATTGTACGGGTGATTCCCACTAACGGGAATCACTTGACTTTTTCTTTTTATTTTTGTACATTAGCATGTGTAAGGGAATATATTCCCTTAGCTTTAGCTTTTCTTTTTAGCTTTATCTTTTATTTTTCTTTATGTCAGGATTGTAACGAATATATTCCTTGTCAGGGAATATATTCTTTTTTCTTTTTGTCAATGTAAATGTAAGAGTCTGTCGGAGAGTATACCCCTAAGGGTCTGTAGGGAGCTTGACCCTCTCCTATAAATAAGGGTATTTTCAGTTGGGAATACTCAGAGTTGAAAGCAGAGCAGCAGGTGGCATAAGTCTCTAACGCTTCCTCTCCTCAGCATCCTTGCGCTCTGTTGAGTAGCACCTTGAGGTCATACTCTTGATGGTGCAGCACCTTGAGGTCACACTCTGGATGGTGCATATCTAATCATTTCTAGCTTCAAATAACTATCAACAAGTCGGAGCATTCTATCAAGAATCGTATCATGTTCAACTACGATCAATCTAGCTCAACTATTTTCTCTATTCTCAATATCGAAGGAAGATTATCATTATTATCAGATCCTCAAGATCTGATTACCTACTATCAAGCACCTAGTGAATTACAGAGGAAATTATTCTGCGATTATCTTCTTAGCAGACAAAAATACGACGAGATTTATCAAGAACTTGGTCCTAGTCATTATCTCAATTCTAAGGAACAAAGACAAGTTCAAGATATCCTCATCTCGAAATATGATTATTTGGAGACAAAATATCTCAACAAGCCTCGTCTTTATATCAATATTCAAATCACTACCATTCAAAGAGACAACAAATGGGCACACAGAGGAATTATTACTAGAGCTATCAGACAATATATCAAGAACAAAGCTACTTCTGAAACCAACTACATCTATGGAAGATATCTACAATCTTCTCATTCATTTCTACAAAGATCAATCGAGGCACAACAAAGAACACATCATTCTTAGCAACTACAGTCACCCCGAAATATTTAATCTCTCCCAAAGAAATGTAAAGAAGTGACTAATATGTAGCGTGAGTATGTAACGTGTATATAGCACGCCTAACTTACATATGTATAATTAGCATAGAGGATGCATATGTATAATTAGCATATAGGACGCATATGTATAATTAGTGTATGTACTCATGATGATGTTTCATCATGAGAGTAGTTGGTGTAAGTCTCGCCTGTGTTTCCTCTCCATTCAACTTCGGCTGGATGTTAAGATCCTCGAGGTAATACTCTGGAGGGATCAAAAGCTTCTATCTCTGTCTAATATCTCTACAATCGCCAGTTTATCAAGTATTATCAATCAGGTAATATTTATTAATGTCCGATAATTTAGCATCTTCTTCTTCTTTAATTAAACTGATGTCTGAAATTCACGAAAAACAATAATACTTGAATTATATCGTTAACCACAATTGTCATAAGAAAAATTTTTAATCAATTCAAATATGATAAGAAATTATGTAAAAGTTATTGAAAAACTACATTTTATCAATTTTTATGATATCAATGACGTAAATGGAATGAAAACTTATTTAGACAAATACTTAAAACAATTTCCTCAAGAAATAGAAAATAGAATAAAAGAAATAACAGAAACAGATCTACCCACAGAAATGATTGAGTATACACGATTAAAATTATCAGCTCTAGAACAAATATTATATCAATTTAAATTAATTTTAGAAAAACATATTACTCGCTATATAGATTCAAAAGATAGATCCAATAAATGTAAAACTCATGATAAAAAGAGAAAATTTAATTAACTTTATCAAATATCTCTAAACAAAACTATAGATATGTCATTCAAAACAATTATAGAACATTTCGAATATATAAATTGGCTTGATAAAAAAGAAATACAAGATTTGATTAATTATATTAATGATTATTTAAAAGACTATCTTGAAGAGTTAGAAAAACGATTACTTAATGATATAGATCCTACACCAGAATCACAAGAATATACTAGACAGGAATTTCTAGTTTTCGAACGATTTTTAAATCGATTTAAACAATTATTACAACAACAATTATCTGAATGTCCAGAATCTCTAGAAACTGCTAGATTCAATCATTTAATTCCATTAGATGGTCTTAGAAATAATATTAATATAAGAAATTAAATATTCCGCTTAATAATTGGTATCATCATCTTTTTATTGCTAACAAATTAATAACTAAACTATGAAAAAAGGTGGACTCTACCATCGCCATCAAAATCCATCAACTGTAAACACTATGGTCACGTTAATGTCAAGGACCGTTGAACAAATACGTCGAATGCAACAACAACGGGGGACGTCGGTCAAAATCCGTCGACTATAAACGTTGCGGTCACGTTAACGCCAGGGACCGTCGAACGGAGACGTCCAAGACAACAATAACGGGGGACAACGAGTTTTATAATTTAGAAGATTTTAGATTTTATAATTTAGAAGATTTTTTAAAAGAATGTGATGCGCGCACAGAACGCATCGCACGTGATGGATGAACGCAACGTTTTTCACCTCCTTGGATAAGGACGCGGCTGCAAGTTTCTTTCATGATATAACTCAACACGAAAGGGACTTTGGATATTATGCACCAAAAAGTCTTTGGATATCACTCACCAAAGAAAGAAAATGATCTCTCCAATTCCCGAAAAGCAAAAGCTTTCTTTTATCAAAATCCAACAACTGTCTAAAACATAAAATTAAGTGGCTTTATATAGCCTTTTACAAATATAAATTAGAAAAATAAGTAAAAGATAACCTAGATAGGTGGATCTAGATCTCCTAGATAAGTGGATCTACATCTTCTAGATAAATGGATCTAGATCTCCTAGATAAGTGGATTTAGATCTCCTAGATAAGTAGATCTTTTTAGAGATAATATCTTTCTCTCTCTCTCTTGTCCTCCAAGTTTGTCTTCATGGGCTTGCTCTTGGACTTCTTTTCATGTTCAAATCCTCCACTTGGATGGCTTCCGCATCTTGAGTTTCTTGATCTTCAAGTTTGGAAACTCGGGCTTCCCTTAAACTTTTGCTCTCTGTTCTTTGGGCTTTTACCATAGCAAATGGACTCTGAATTAAACGATCCAATATGCGTTAGAAAGCTTAGGAAGTTGGTTACAATCTTCATGAATAACAATTCTTGAAAAGACATAGTCTTCATTTTCAAAATAGTCGAACTATTGTAAAGGTAAGAATGAAGATAGTTTTGGAAAGATCTTCAATTATTCTCTTGACCTTCCACTTATGCTTGATCTTCATGATATTCTTTGAGGCTTGATAAATAATTGAATAGTCCTCCCGGGGTTGAAAAGGATTCGACCTCGAATCATATCTTGTGTCACCATATTTGTATGGGATGCCATGTATTAATATTTCCAAGCTATTTCTTTTAAATATGACCAAATGAACCATATTAGCACAAATTTCATCTTTAACATCTAAAGAGTAAACCTTGTTCACGTGGGAGCATGAAATATGAAAAGGTTGCTCCTTTTGTGTTGTTGTTGTCAAGGAGTCAACTTGGTCGTCTATCGTTTCAGATACTTGCTCTTCTTGACACTCTTCCTCAATTTGTTCAAGAGTATCTTCTAATACCTCATCGTAGTTTTGTGCTTTTAAAAGGTAGGAGAGTATTTTAGTTCTTGTTTCCTCGCCAAATAATCATATAGTTTACTGAGTGTTTGAGATATATCCCTCAAAATGGCTTGTGTGCACTCTGATTGTTGTATTTGGGAAAATCCTAAGTTATACCTTGATGTTGGTGGTGGTGAAGATTCCTCTTCCGAAAAATAATCACAAGGAGTAGTTTTGTGACCTCGTCATTGTGTAGAGAATATCATAAATTGGTAGGACGTTTTAGCTCTGATACCAGATGATGCGCGCACAGAACACACTGCACGTGATGGATGAACGCAACGCTTCTTACCTCCTTGGATAAGGATGCGGCTGGCACTGCAAGTTTCTTTCGTGATATAACTCACACGAAAGGGACTTTGGATATTATGCACCAAAGGGTCTTTGGATATCACTCACCAAAGAAAAAAAAAGATCTTTCCAATTCCCGAAAAGCAAAAGCTTTCTTTTATCAAAATTCAACAACTGTCTAAAACATAAAATTAAGTGGCTTTATCTAGCCTTTTACAAACATAAATTAGAAAAATAAATAAAAGATAACCTAGATAAGTGGATCTAGATCTCCTAGATAAATGGATCTAGATCTCCTAAATAAGTGGATCTAGATTTCCTACATAAGTGGATCTTTTTAGAGATAATATCTAAAGAGATAATATCTTTCTCTCAATCTTGTCCTCCAAGCTTGTCTTCATGGGCTTGCTCTTGGGCTTCTTTTCATGTTCAAATCGTCCACTTAGATGGCTTCCACATCTTGAGTTTCTTGATCTCCAAGTTTGGAAACTCGGGCTGGGTTTTTGTAAGAAGAAGACAATGAATTTTTTTTTATTTGCAGGCGAACCGCCGCGGTTTGACGACAAACCGCCGCGGTTTGACGACAAACCGCAGCGGCTTGACGACAAACCGCAGCGGCTTGACGACAAACCGCAGCGGCTTGATGACAAGCCACTGTGGCTTGTCGTGAAACTGCCGCTGTTTGTCGTCAAGCTGCAGCGGCTATGAGTGTCAGAATTGGTGTAACCGCCGCAATTCGTTGAGTTGACCTCTTCAACTTCAAAGGACCATAACTTTAGATACAAATGTCAAAATTGGCTCCATAAGATATCAAATCGAAGATCTCTTAGAGATCTATGACCATATATAAGATTTACCTGAGATCTACGACACTTGCTCATCATAGTTTAGGGGTTAAATTGTAAAACTGAGGCGGTTTATCATAGTTTAGGGGTTACGTTGTTAAACCGTGACCCGTGTTCTTATATATTGTCGTAGATCTCTAAGAGATTTACCCGTGACCCACATTTATCTACGACAATATATAAGATTTACCTGAGACCCACATTTATCGGCCTCAAAATCACGTGTTTGAGCCCTCAAATCTGTGATCAAAGATTTTAGACAAACCGCGAGTGACAAATCGGCGCCATTTCATGACAATTGTTGTCCATTCCAATTGAGGGACGTCCGTTCTCAATCCAACGGCCATGAAAGGGACGTCCCTCGATCGGAATTGATAGCTAGGATGGACTATCTCGATTAAGACAGACGTCCCTCATCTAGAAACGGACGTCCCTCGACTTGAGATTACGTTGTTCTGCCCATAACAGACGTCCCTAGTCTCACAACGGACGTCCCTTGACTTAAGACTACGTCGTTTAAGCAGAAATGGACATCCGTCTTTGGCCGAGGGATGTCCATTTTATGTTCGGCGAACTTCTCTGAATGCTAAAAATCTGCCAATGTAATCACGAAGGACGTCCCTTGAACATAAAATGAACGTCCCTATAATTCATTAAACTTAGTTCGCTGAGGATTTCATATTTCGCAGTACTCGCCGGAGTGTACAGTCGATTCTTATATAGACAGAACAACGCACGATGATCAGTGGCGGATCATCCTCAGACCGCGGCAGTTTATCATAGTTTATGGGTTAAATTTCAAAATCATGACCGTTTATCATAGTTCAGGGGTTAAATTGTAAAACTACGATAATTTTTTTATCATAGTTTAGGGGTTAAATTGTAAAACCTAGGCGGTTTATCATAGTTTAGGGGTTACGTTGTTAAAACGTGACGGATCGTCATAACGGATTTTGACGGCAATGGTAGGGACGACGTTTTTTCATAGTTTTATGATTATTTTCCCTTATTTAAATCATCCCCTTATTAACTTTCTAATTAAATTATTCAATTATTTTATTAACTCTCTAATTAAATTATCCAATTAGTCAATTATTTTATTAACTTTCTAATTAAATTATCAAATAACTCAATTTAACATATAAATTACATTCTTAAATACTCAAAGCATAAAAAGTATTATGTGGGACACTAAATATTTATTTTATTAAAATTTATTTGTTTCAATACATTGCCGAAATTGAGAACAAAAACTCCGGGTGTTACATTTACGTCTGCGCTTCAAGCCTGCCCCTTGAAGATTCCTTAACTATAATCTCCCCAGTTATATTTGATTGAACTTCACGGGCGTCAGTCAAGCCATACAATGACTATTTACGGAGCGTCACCATTTTCTCTTTCATTGTTGTGGAGTGTCACCCTTTTGTCTCATCTTCACAAGAGTTTGCAAGTTTAGGTACAATGGAAAATGAAAATAATTTAACGTCTAAGCTCTCCAAATGTAACTCTCAAGTTTGGGAATGAGGAAGATAGATTAAGCACTTAATTATGAAGAGAAATATCTAGGATAAATGTGGCAATGCTTCACTATGGTTTCTCTTCTTGATTCTTCCAATTGTAAGTGCTTTTATATATAAAAATATGTTAAGCAACAACCATCCAACTCGTTCGGTCGACCGCTTCTCCACCGTTGCAAATGTAGAGGTTATAATTCTGTCGGTCCGATCACTCGCTTCTTTGTCTCCAGTCAACCACTTTTACACATTTCAGGAATTGGCTCGACTCAGTCCAATTTTCGGTCGACTGCCATTCATTTCTGTCGACCGCGCTTCTACACTTTAGCATATGTCGAGCAATCTGTAAAATTTTTGATCGATCACATCCATGCCCCCGTCGACTGCTTCCACTAGTTTGGCTCTTTGTAGCCTTTCTAGTCAATTGCCCAATCGACCTCTACTCTGTATTTTGCACATTTTGAAGTTTTAAGTCCTTAATCTTAACCATTAGTTACATGAACTTAAACAAAAACGTTAGAACATATAAATACTCTTATTAAAGAATATTTCTAATGAATATCAAATACCAAAGAATAAATATAGTATATTTATAAACAACTTATAAATTATCAATATAAAACATCATCAAAACAAAGAAACCTAATGTCTATAGACTAATTGTTCCTAGTTGTTGAAGAAAGTCCAAGGTTGATTATTAGACGTCCGTGTGACATCCTTGGATATTTTTAAACGGAAAATATAATTGCAACATTTGTCTTAACGTTTTTTTTTTTATGAAAAACATAATTACTGGATTTGTCTTCTTTATTTTCCATAGTTTGAGATTTTAATTGTTCACGAAATTACTTTAAAGGTTAACTTTTCGCTGACCTTAAAATTCAAAAGTTATTTTGTTAATTTTATTTTATTTTATTTAATATCCATGGGAATGACTCAGTGAATATTAATTAAGGTAATCTCTACGCGGACGAATGAGAATACAAATTCAAGTTATCACAAAAAATTTATAATTTATGGTACTCGAACTTAATTATCTAATAAAAAAAGAACAAAATCTCCGACATATATACTTTTTTGGTACTGTCAGCGACCTAAGTTATGGTGCGGGTCACCCTGCATTAAACCACATGGGACTCACGCTCTATGAAAATGGTCCTCAAGTAATAAATATACACAAAATTATTTGCTGTATTCTGTTTAGAAGAGTATTAAAATGTAATAATTGCAACTTGGGAATTAAAATAAAGATCATTATTTCCTTCATCTCTGCATGTTATTGCACAAATGTTATACGGACAAGTCTTGTTATGGAGTATCATCTTTTTAGTCTGCTGCGATTGTTGCCTAATAAAATTTCTAATTTTCTTTAAAATTAAGGCAGGCACTACGCTCTTTCCGAGAATTTCAAAATACATTATTAAATAGGATCACACTCTTCCAGCTCAAACACTACAAAGCCATTTTCCTCGTACCTCCATTGTTAAACCTTGAATCCATACTGTAATTCTCATCTTTCTGTTGACGATGGCGGTGGCACCCACAAGAAGAAGATTCCCATTCTCTTCACCCATTTGAATATCTGTAAAAAGGTACTTCGAAGCCAGTAATGGGGAATCTGTGGGTACTGGTTGCCGGAAAGTGAAATACGCCGACGCAGAAGTGAGATCGGAATGGTGTGTGTAGAATTTTCGGGCAATATTTGTGATGGGTTGGTGCCGGTTTACCTTAACGTCTATGATCTGACCTCCATGAATGGATATGCTTATTGGGTTGGTCTTGGAGTTTATCATTCCGGCGTTGAAGGTTAGTAGGAATGTTTCATTTGAAAAACCTTTTGATGCAATTCAGCTGTATGGTAATGGCTCATTTTTCTCAGTTCCTTTTTGTAAATTTTTTACTCTTTGAATCGATAATCACGCTCGATCTTCAGCATTTTTTTATGGGTGTTGTTTTACTTTTTCTGGTTTTCTGTTCATCCCTAAAATACAGTTAAAACAAATTGAATTTTGGTGGTGTTTCCATCTTACTTTAACAAGTTTCTTACTATTCTTTTGCAAAAGCAATCTTAAATTTTATGAGATTTAATTTAGTTCATTGGATCTTAATCTGCATCAATTTCTTGCTGGTGGTACTTCAATTTTTCTGGGTTTTCTTGTTCGGCTTTAAAATGTGGTATAGACCCAGCAAAAAAACAGACTGAAATTCATGGAAACTCTTAGAACTGAGAGCCAAAAACATAGAAATTTGATGAGATTTGAACGCAGTTCATGGAATAGAATATGCATTTGGAGCGCACGAGTATCCAACGACCGGAATTTTCGAAGGAGAACCAAAACAGTGCGACGGATTCAAATTCAGAAAGAGGATCTTGATCGGAAAAACAGAGATGGAGGCCGCAGAAGTGAGAAAAGTAATGGAGGATTTTGCTCAAGTTTACAGAGGAAATGCCTACGATTTGATCACCAGAAATTGCAACCATTTTTGCAACGATGCTTGCCTTCTCCTCACCGGAAGCCCAATCCCCAGCTGGATCAATCGCCTGGCTAGAATTGGTAAGACTTGCATCTTATTTTATATTATTTTAAATAAATATTGAATTAAACCGAACTAAATTGAACTGATATCGACGACTCTGATTATTCAATATCTAATTCAAGAATTTGCAGGCTTTCTTTTTAGCTGTGTTCTTCCAGCCACATGGAATTCAATCAAAGTCAAAAATCACATCAACGTTGAAGAGAAGACCTGCAGCGTGGAGAAGGACAAATTAGCAAGTCAATCAGTTAAAGATAAAGCTTCTTCGTCATCGCCTCCATTCACTACTCATCATAGGGGTAGAACTAGAACCAGAATCCGAACCAGAAGGAGACGAGCACTTGCTTTGTCTTCCCCGTAGATTTCTACTTCTTGAAGGTCAGAGTTTCTTTATCTTGTGTTTCCCAATTATCATATTTTGTTTGACCTTTTTACATTATCCCTTCAACAAATTTAAGGAGTGATGTCTTTTTGGGTGACGAGTAATTTAAATGGTAACATTTAAGTTATTTTTATACTTAATTTTAAATTATTTTTTTGATAAATTGGGCCTCCTCTTTTTATTATCAATAACTAAGAGTACGAAGATAATTTATTTGTTAAATTCAGTAAATATATATCATATTTTTATTTAATAATATATTTTAACATTATTTTGAACTACTTAAAGTGATTTTTAACTCTATTTTAAATTATATGTGATTAAAAATTGTCAAAAATATTATAATCAGATAAAAATATTTTATTAAATAGAATACATATTAAATTTAATAAATAAATTGATAATACGGTCTAAACTATTGATAACTAAAAAATATATATTCGATTTATCAAAGAAGTAATTGAAAATTTAATCCAAACTAATGGTTAAGAATTAAATTACACATGTTATTTTATTAATTATTTTTAAATTTGTGGGTCCATTGATCTCACTCTTTTTTTTTTTCAAACGAGACTCTTGTCTGTTCCCTTTTGTCCATCAAATCTTGTCCTTTTTCTGTGTTAGTCAATAATTCTCCAACTACCTTGTCTCCAAAGTCTATCTTTTACAAAACGACATCTACTTTTATGATTTGAAAGTTTTTAAATATTTTCTATTTGTAAAATATTGAAATTAAGAAACTTATGATCATGATTCAGGATAAACCTCAGCTGCATGCTTAACCCGCGCAAGTTGGAGAGGATGTTATATGTATGTTACATGCAAACAATATTTTAATTTTCATATTTAATGTTATAAATTCAACCCTTTGATTCTACAATTTGTGGATAACTAAATATATAAATTATTAATCTTGATTCATAATAATGCTTTTGGTGAAGACGTTGATCCGGAAACTTTTATCGTCTTAATCCTTTAACTTTTCGTTTTTCCTTTGATGATCAAGAGAGAATTATTTGGTCGACTTCAGAGAGATATTTTCAGTTTCTATAATGTTCTTCACACCCCTTAATCAAAACTTCCGTATCAATCTCTTTGAAGAGAATTAAAAGAGATCCCTTTCAAGAAATTTACCCAAATACCCTTTCATCTTATAAGAAATTTACACAAATACGCTTTCATTCATATCCATTTATATACATCTCTTTAACCATACATTATACACTTTAATAAGGTCAAAGAGAGAGAATTAAAAGTCAATTGACTTAATTTCCTTTATACTTAACAATCATCACATTAAACATCTTAATATTAAGTCAATGCACTTTAATTAACATGGACTACATTAATAGATTCTTAGAATAATCTAACAATCTCTCACTTGGGCTGTAACAACCCGATACTAACTTTTTCCCATTAAGCGATGTAATCATACTTTGGAGATAAAATTTCATGATACAACTCGTCTCTATACGTGTTAAGTGGTGACTTGTAATTTCGTGGGAATTAATTCGGATGAAAGTCTAGTTGAAAATGTGAAGGAGATGGAATTCTGGACGAATTTGGACGACTTCGAATGATTTCAGACGATGTGGATGCAAGCGAACGTTCTGTCAGGATTCTGGACAAATTCGGACGACTTTGAACGATTTCGAACGATGCGGACGCAGGCGGATGTTGTAAGTTTGAATCTGTCTGGATTCTGGATGAATTCGGACGCACGCGGACGATATCTTGAAAGCCATTTCGCTTCCGAATTCTGAATTCGAACGGTACGGGCAGAATTCAGAAGCATCCTCTCGTCCGAATCCTCGCAGATCTGTGACAGAACTGATTTTAAATCAGAAGAAAACGACAGCCAACCAATAGAAATCGCTGCTCTCGACATAAACTCTCAGTCCCCAAGTCCCGACCAGCAGGAAAGTTGTCGCCTGCATCTTCCCTCCTAGACGTACGACCTGTCCCCTAGGAGGACTCCCTCCTATTTAGCTCGCCAACACCCTCCTCCAGGTTTCATCTCCTTCTTCGTTGAGCTTCTTGCTGTTGGAGTGGTTTCTGCGTAGGTGTGGCCATGGGAAGAAGTTGCTGTCTGCGTGAAGAGTCATTTACAAAGAGTAAGCATATGGGTTGTCTTGGCCATTTGGAGGCCCTACACCCAAGTAGATGTGTGTGTGAGTGATTGTTTGCTGTAGAGATTTTTTTTTAGTTCCTGTAGTTGCTTGGAATCTTGTTGCGTAGTTGTTTCTGTATACTAATGGATGCCTTAGACTCCTATGCCCTTCCTTAGATGCTTTATTGACAGCTACACTTCTTTTCTGGTGGATGCTATATTTCCTTACTATTTCCATGTTGATATACTTTGTACGTTTCCTTACTGTTGTTGTTGAATGACCATGTCAATAGAAAGTGTTGAAGGCTTACTGTGTTGAGCTTGAATGAATCAAAGATAGGGTGTTCAAATGGATAAGAAATATGAGTGAATGACTAAGGGATTTCTATTGTCGTTAATAATGGTGATTTCGTTTTATTATTAATCTCTGAGTAATCTTCCACTTAATAGCTTCCATTTGTATAGTTATTCAGCATGTGTTCACTGTATCACTTCATTACTACTCGCCGAAGTATAGACATTTGAAAGGCATGATTGTTGTTGTTTCGTTGTCGTTGTTCTTAATGCTATCGTCATCAGTTAGAGTGTATGTTTTTGCTGTCTTATTCAATACCCTAACTACAGATTTTAACTGTGGAAAGCATGACGATCGCTGTTGGTTTTCCATCAATCTTTACTAATTATTATTATCGTTAGGAAGCATGTTTTCGTTATCCATGTTCAATAGTTACTGCTGCAGATTTCAGTTATTAGAGAGTATGTTTTCGCTGTATTGTTCGTTATTACTTACTGTTGACTATAACCACTTAGAAGCTTGTTTTCGTTACCCCGTATCGATGTCGTTCACTGCTACTTAAAGTCGTTAGAAGGGCATACTAGTGATCATGTACTGTTATGTTGTTAGTCGATTAAGAACACGTTTAGATATTATATTATGCTGCTGCACTAGTCGATTTAAAAGCATGATTAGTTGTTCATAGTTTTGCTGCTGTATTAGTCACTTGAAAGCATGTTTCGCTGTTTTAATTTAATAATGCTCACTGTCATTTTAGTTGTTCAAAAGCATGCCTGTAACATCCCGATATTTTTAAGATGGATAACTATCGGGATATTACCAAGGACATTCGGAGTGCTAAATCAATAAACATTTTAGTAACGTTTTTCCCCATTTAAATGATGAAATTGAAGTGTTGGGATTATGAGGATATTTCATTACGTGTTTATACGCGCCATTTGTGACGTGTGTTTATGAAGGAGACGTCGTGGGAATCATGTTGAATGCGAAAAGATAGTGAAAAGTGGAGAAAAAGGGTTGCGGACACTGGCTATGGAAGGTGCGGATGATGCGGATGACTCGAGGCAGCGTCCGAACAAGTCTGTTTAAAAACTGGAGCTTTGCGGACGCCAGCTGACGACTGCGGACGACTCGATTCAGCGTCCAAATGAATCTGTCCAATTTTTTGGACAATTCGGATGCCACATTCGGACGATGCGAACGACATATGACGTCCAAAAATGGATTTCAGATGGTACAGACATATGTTTGGGACGCCAATTTGCATCCGAATGCCCAATTTTGCTGTGTAGTTTTAGGTCTTGCGGACGACAGATCAGCGTCCGCACCAGTCCGAATCGCACCAGATCAGCGACAAAATAGGATTTGAATCAGAATGAAAAAGAACTAAATCCATGGAAACGCGACCAACGACACAAAAATCGCACACCCAAGCCGAAAGCAGGCCAAAAGATAGGGATTTTGTCCTCTCTACCCGTTTAAAGTGTTCCTTGGTGAGTTTTTTCTTAACCCAACTCTTCCCCACTTTCTTCTCCACCATTTTTGTGCTGAGAGGAAACTCTGCTGGGAAGGGAGGTCAAGGAGCTGTTGTACGTGAGAAGTTTCAACTTCAAGGGTAAGGAATTAGTTGTCTTTGACCATTTGAAGGCCCTACACCCAAGTATTGTTGTGTGAGTTAGTTGTTTTCTTGGTTTGGTTTGATTTTCTGTAGTTTATCACTTTTATTATATGATATGAATGTCGTGCAGGAGTGTTTTGTAGGAGAACGTTTAAAAACGAAACAAAAGTATGCATAAGTTCTTGACAGATTGTTCTAAGTGATGACAATAACGATTCCATGTTTCCAATATTGATGTAGTGATGAGAAAGACGCAAAAATGTTAGATAGTTAGATTTTGAGTGATGTGAACGAAGTAAAAATGTTGGATAACTGATCAATGTATCCTATTCTATTTTGAATGACTTTAGCTAGTCTATAGTGTTGAATGAAGTTCTGTTTTCCTTCATTTATTGAGAAGTACGTTTCTATTAAGATATTAAGAAACACATAGAAGTATGTCTTGTATTAAATTATTTTGTTTCCTTTCAGTTATGTGAGGCATGTTAAAAGCATATTAATTGTTCGTTATACATGGAAAATGCTGCTATAGTAATAAAACCAAAGCACGAACCAGTGTTGTTTTGCTGCTGTTTTTCAATAGCATGTTTAGTCGTTCCTCTTACGTAGAAAGGCTGTAAAAAATGAGAAGTCTAATGCACGTATTTTCTGCTGAATGTCAATTTGTATATTTCACTGCTGCCTGTAGCTATGTTCATTACTAATTATGTTCATCGTTCGATGTATGTTCGTTATGTTCGCGGTATATTCATCTGAATTTTCTGTCATATGATAATTGAGTAGAAAACGTGTTTCGTTAACTGAATTGTCGTTATTTCCTTATTACGTATCATCTAGTAAAAGCATGTTTAGTTGCTTGTTTCTTCTTTCGTTATGTCCGGATGAAAGCAAGAATGGTTGAACATAATTTTGATGGAACTAGTCGATTAGAAGTATGTAGCTAAAAAGTATGTTATGATATCTTCATTCGTAGTTTGATTTACTGTTGTTTTCTTTAAAGATATGAAGCATGTAATTTATGAAGCATGTCAATTACGCAGCATGTCCGTTATATTCAGCTTAATAAGTTGTCATTACTTTCCTTATATGTGAAAGCATATGCTGTTTTATGAAAAGGAGTGGTAGTTAAATGTTGTTTTATTATGTGAAGTATGTGTTAATATTGTTTCATTCCTTGTTTAATGTGGATTTCCTAAATGTTGATATTGCTCCCCATATATGCTATGCTTTATTTAGGAAGAAGCTAGGTTGAGTTTATGATTAATAGAAATCAAGTAGGGGGTAACCTTCGGGGTGGTACCCACATGCATGAGTGAGGAAAAATGCTAAGAAAAAGGAATGTTCGGGATGAACGGGATATGTCAATTACCGAAGAAACCCTCCCGACGGGATACGCCAGAAGGGAAGAAACTCTAAAGGCGGCATACGCCGGAAAGAGAAAGAACCCCAAAGGCGGGATACGCCAGAAGGAGAAAGAACTCTAAAGGTGGGATACGCTAGAAAGAGAAAGAACCCAGAATGCGAGATACGCCTGAAAAGGGAACGAATAGGGAGTTGGGGTAGATGGGTAGTCCGGATCTAGCCTAGCAGCTAGGATACACCCTCACCTAGTCGGTAAAGGGACTACCATGCGCACAGGAGGTTAGAGCCATATAGCTAGGCCATCTCAAAGGACCACCCCCAATCTCCAGCTCGATGTACGAGTTAAAGAACGAACAAAGAAAACGAACGTAATGAAAGAGTTGGTTTGGGTGGCCCCATTCTAAGAAGAACTAAAGAGAGAAATGCATAAATTTTTTTCCCCCATCTCCTTACTAGGCGTAAGCTCACATCCTTACTTGTGGTGTAGGTACAACAACGAACAGATAGTAAATGGATAAGAAGTAGATGAGAAACACATAATGAAGCAGGGGTGGATGATTTCACATATACGGGATTCGGGCTGGCAAGGCAAAGACAAAGGAAAGTAAACGGTTGTGAATCAACGAAGTTAATTGTCAAGTTCTATTTGATAGACGTAATGTTGAATGGCTTAGTACTTCCTTTGAAAGATTTCTTACGCTTCCGCCATGATTTACAAAGGGTTGTTTTATAACGCTTCATTATAGTGTTTACGCTTCCGCATATTTAATAAGTTGGTTTCACTACGAGTTTTTAAGAAAGAGTTGGTAGCGATTCGGATTTACGCACTCTGGTTTATTTCAAAAAGAAATTTTAAATTTTTACGCATTTAAATGATTTACGAAAAATTCGGGTCGTTACAATGCCTCGCTGTTTTAATTGATAATGTTCGTTGTCGTATTTTAATTGTCCTATAGCATGTTTCGATGTTTTAATTTAATAATGCTCCCTATCATTTTAGTTGTTCAATAAGCATGTTTCGCTTCCTGTTCGCGATATTTTGTTGCCATATACTAGCATTTTAAAAGCACGTTCCGCTGTTTCATGTGATTACTATTCACTGTTGTGTTAGTCGAATTAAAAGCATGTTTAGTTGTTGTATTATGCTGCTGCATTAGTCAAATAAAAGCACATTCAACGTCCATTTACTGTTGTTTCGTTTAGTCGTTAGAAAGCATATTTTTGTTGTTTGTTTCAGTTCATTATTCATTGCTGTATTTAGTTATTCAGAAGCATGTCACTGTTTTTAAGTTAGTGATATTCGCTGCTGCACACTATCATATAAGAAGCATGTTTCGTCATGTTAATTTGATATTATTTTGCTGCTATATGTTGCTGTTAAACTCATATTAACAAGCATGGTCTATTTCTTGTCTCATTGGGTATTGAGAGCATGATTTACCGTTATTTCATTGATACATTTACTACTGTTATCTTGTGGTGTAGAAGCATGTTCCATTATTCGTTGCATTGGATGTTAAGAACATGATTTACTTTTATTCCTTGTTACATGTTACTGCTAGCTTCAGTTTATGAAAGCCCGTTCTACGAGTAGACTACTCGACTTCCGAATGTTGTGTGTGTTCCCCTCAATGGTTGCTCTATACTTATGTGAATGCATCTTTGTGCTCCTTATGTGTTTTAAATTCCGCTTTTTTACTATTGACTGTAAATTCATTGAAGCCTTGTTAATTATCGTCCATGTATGTGCTAGACAATTTTGGAAGTGTCCCCATGTATTCACGTTAATAGAAACAACTAAGGGGGTGCCACCTTGGGGTGGTACCCATA